>MIEF01007910.1:0-383589 GCA_001870725.1 Taenia solium | reverse complement strand
AGGAAGGAAGGAAGGAAGGAAGGAAGGAAGGAAGGAAGGAAGGAAGGAAGGAAGGAAGAGGTGAATGTTCATCTGTGCCTTTGACACGGCCACATAAAATCAGTGGAATCTGAATGCTGATTCGATAAAATACTAGCCTATTGACAAAAGGAACTATCAATGCATTTCCTCCTCGTTAATGTTCTCTCAAACAGATAACGTCGTTATCTCGTTTATTAACTTTTCATTTGAATTGGGTAGGATTAGAAAGTTATTGCTTTTTGACAAGGACCATTTTGGAAGTTGAAGGTCAAGAAATTGACGTTCTTTGGTGAGGATGTTTTTCAAGAACACCTTTCCGAAAGCAAATCGAAATTGCATTGGAGGTAATTAGAGTACTTAAGCTCCTCAGTCCCCGCAGGTTTTACACCCGCCTGGTGATAATGACCGTTAGGCCAAGTCTATAACACCTCAACATTTTTCTGTGCAATAAATTTTTATCCCAATTGGTAGGACTTCAGAAAAGGCTTGGGTTGCTTCACTATATTCCCAAATTTTTCCGCAGCTATTCCTTAAGGACAACTTTAATCAGTCCAATGCATCTATCCTTTAATTACTGGCCCTGAACCCCAACAACCAGCAGCGGATCTCTGCAAAGAGGGACCCTTCCTTCCATGACGACACAGATAGATTCGATCCTCATTAGCAATGCTCTCAATCCATCAGTTAAAAGCATTCGATATGGCTCAGCATTTTGTCATATCTAAGGGAAAGGGGTACAGGCAAACAGCCGCTGCATTTACATATCACTCCGAATTCGCAGCATGTACAACTTCACCGTTTCGAGTTCTGCATCATTCGTGCTAATGGCAATGGGTCCTTACACCAGCCTTGGCCGTTTTCGATCGTAAATTAGACGGAGGGTAACTATTCACGTTTGACTTTGATACATTTCGAGAAGTTAAGGAACCAGCAGGCTGGTAGGGTGAGTAGACAAAAGTAACCACTAGGTGGAGGTGAGTATTTGTTCTAGTGATTTTACAAAGTGGGAATCCCTTGTGTTTTGACACCACCGCTTCTGTTTATCCTGCATCCGTCCATCCATCCATCCATCCATCCAATAAATTTAACTTTTCCAAAATTGATAATGCTCAACAACCACGTAGGAAAGCATTTGGAATTGAACCGAGGTCAGTACTGCACCAAACTAACTTCTCTTAATCGAACAAACTTCTTCTTCTGATTTCCCAAAAGCCTTGCCAATGTCAATCTTTTGATATCCTTTTCACCCCTACCTCATATTCCGGGTTATGGTGGTCGTGGAGCGGTAAAAATTCACCGGGGATGATGAGCACCCCAAAGATGCTGAGCATTTTGGAGTACAGCGACCTCATGAATACGGCATGAGAACCAAGTGCACTTTTGCTGCCTACCGGCTCTCTCTCCCTCCCTCCTTTATGTGTACGTATTTGTAGAGTACTGATTATTTGTAGTACAAATTCAGAAGTGCACGACCATAAACAGGTTCATGATGCATTCCTTGTGTGTGCGCTTGCACGTGTATTGTGCGAGAAAAGCTACGACGGCGAGCAAGAGAGAGGAAGGCGAGACAAGAGGAACCCATATTTGGCTACCAAATGCCTGTTAACGAATGGTTTTTTCTACTAACTAAAAGGACATGGAGAGGCTTAACTTTTTAATTCGAATGCAAACAAATTTTTTATTGACACCCACCAAAGTTTTACTGTCGATCAAAGCAAACTCATAATCGATTGGTTGATGTTGGCCAATAAAAGCAGTCATTCTACAATCCCTCGTTTTTATTGGTCAAATCACTGGCTAAAACGGCATTAAATATGCTTCAGGCACAACATTCATGGAGTGGCCAAAACGGTTGACTACAGCGCCTCTAGCCTTCCCTGAGGTTAAGGGGTGGAAGATTTAACCCTGAATTAAACAATCTGTCAAAGCATTACACCGACAATGGGTTGTGGGTTATAGGCAGCCTAAAGACACTGCTTGGTGCCTGCGATACCATGTGCAAACGAAAATACAAGGTGCAAAGGTCAGCTATGGTAGTCTTAATGGTGCTTAATTGAATGGTCCGATGTTTGAGTGAGGTCAGAAAGAGCTCATATAATGTGTCACAGTAGCATGGCAGCCAGGTAGTCTAATCGACTTCGATCAAGTCACATCACTGATACCATGGTGATCTATGTTGCGATTACCCAGGCAGCAAAGTGGGTCCGTTTCATCTCGAGCAAATCATCCCCCATGAGGATGGCATGGAGCTATGCGCATACCGCTAGTGCTGGTAATCATGCAGCAGGCTATTTGTAGACTGGTGCACTACAGCACCTTTAGTGTCACTACTGGCGCTAAACTGCTTACATCTTTGTGTACATGTTGTCGCCAATGGATGGCCTGACTAGCGTGGCAGAGAGACGGATAATCTTCTAGACACTCGAGTGAATCTGCAAAAGGTCAATAAGATCGGCCTATCCAAAGGCCCCTTAGCACGGGAAGGGGATGATGAGTAGATTTTGTTTTTAGGCAAAAAGATGATCGTGGAACTTTTTCAGACCTTCGTTTAGCAAATAAGTACAATTTATTAATAAAAACAACTTTCCATTTGCATCGTATTTAGGAGGCATTCATGATAAAGGATGGTTGAGGCATCGTTGAAGACATTCAGAGTGAATGAGGATTTGAGTTTGACAGGGGGGAGTCCTACTGAAATTGTATTCATCACTACTTCCTGTCGTCCAACACCTACAATTGATGCTTTCAAAAAGCCTGAATGATCAAACATTAGGAACAAAGAAGCACTTATTTAGAGACACCTTAGGATTAAACCTGACTTGACACTTTCACAGCAAAACATTTCTTCACATTCCATGGGGAGGACAAGCTCGAATTCAATCGCAAAACACGAGAAACTGCCACTTCAACCAACTGTCTAGTAATTACTCCAGATAATTCTAAACAAGGGCAAGGCAGTCCAATGCATTCAAATGCTACCTACGCCCTGGGATTGTATTTTTGATCCACATCTCACAGATTATTCCATTCAATACTTAAGGAGTCACTGTGGTAGTATTAGAGGTGAAGTGTTCACGGGAGATCGTCAGAGATTGAAGTAATGACAGTGACCTAATGAGATTGGAGGTTGAGCTAGCCTAGATGGATCTGCCTCACTTGTAGCATCATAGGACATGTTGCTTAATCTAGCGTCCAATAAACAAATTTATGCCCATTACAGACAGAAATGAGGCCGCAATATTAATGAACCTTCCAGACATTTCAGTGCAACCATGCAAACAATACGAACTTAACTAGCTCCCGCGACGAAGTCCGAACACTTATCGACACAGTCCATTGAGAATAAAAACGTCAAATCAGTTGACCTACATGAACTGGGGCGATATTTGACCCAATCGAAACTCGTTTAAGGTCTCAATCTAGTGCTGGATTCCGGTTAATCTAACGCACCCAGAAACACCACGAGCATGCTGAATGACACCCTGAGATTCCATCACACCAGTAGCCAAAATAATTGGATGCAATCTCTTAGAAAGACGGCCCCACTTTAAACCATTCTATCGAAAGTGCAAGCCCAAGACTGTTTAATTAAAATCAAAATTAATGTTGTGAGGACCTTGATTCGATGCTAAAATGAGTTTAATGCCATGAGGGAGAGCAACAAACCCTCTACTTGTTCAGTACTTTCTTCAGAGTTTATAAAATACACCAGAACTTAAGCCCGTTCCCACCCACATGCAGCAAGACCATATCGGCGTCAAAGAACAATGTATGTTCGAGTCACCAAGGGACAGAGGATCCAGCATTCTCACACAAAAGAGAAACGTTCAAGGAGCCATAGGGGCAGAGTTGGTGACAGGAGGGGCAGTGGAATGATCATAGAATGTCATCGGTGATTGAGCAGCACCAGCGCCAGAATGAGGTTGGAGGGAAGGGGAGTCCATGGAAGTGCGGTTGTAAGTCACACCTCCTCCACCCATTGAATCACGCGTGGAGGAGGCAGGTTCCCTTGGTGTAGCGGCGGTGGTGCTCGTGGTTCCATAACCAACGCCTGCTCCAGACCCCGACGAGGTCATATTTGTCTGTCGACCTCGGGCGACCTCGCTAAGGATCACCCAGGCGCCTTCCAAGTTCTCCTTCCATAATGTGACCTGCAGCATCAATGAAGACGAAATGAACTCCGAGATACTAGCTATAGAGTGCCATGCTGGTCTAAGATTTCATACCACTTATTTCTGGACGTTTTGCTATATCACCTCTATCTACTACATCAGACAAACATTTAGGTCTCTGACCAACTCTTTTCTTTAGGCAAACATGTCATTTTAAAACTCGAAACAATAGTAAGAGAAAACAGAACACGACCAAGGATTTGTCAACCGGTTACAAACTTGAAAACAAGACCAGGACGATGGACAAAACTGAAACAAAAGTGATAGGCTCAGCCATCTTAAACCCAACCACACGCGAAAGGGCAAGTCAGTAAGGCAAAGAAACCACCTGAACAACGGGACAAATAATTTCCTCAGTGGAGAATTCAGTGGTCAGACATCATCTGCTTCCCAAATGCTGGCAGTGAAAGAATTTTAAAAAATTTGTTTTAATTTTATACGTTACCCCTAAAGTAGCATCCCCTCCACGGGAGTAAATTGGAAGTGGAGGCTTGCACGCACACGCACTAGACAAGCAAGGGCTTGCAGCATCTGCAGAGACAACTCGGACAGCGTAGACACGACCACTGGAAAGGGCTGAGAGTATGAAGCCTCACATTATGGATTTAGCATTGACTTTTGGCGACTACACCAACCTGCAGTTCTGCATTGGGATCGTTGATAGGGAGAGAATGAAGAAAGGCGGAAAAAACTGCTATTATCAAAGCTTTTAGAGTCAAGAATGGTTCATGAATGATCACCATGCCTCAGGCGCCGCAACTTCCACCCAGCTGCGATCCAAGACTTAATTCCACGGTCTCCCACATCATAAAGAAACAATGAACCTCAAGGTCGACCGACCCTCCCAAAATAGGGACGAACGCATGACACACCCGAATACGGCCGAGTTCTTCTCCTTCTCCGCCCTCTTCTCTTCCTTTTAGGAAAGGCCTTTTTCAGTGAAAAGCGAAACAAAAAAAACAATTGTCATGTTTCATAAACATTACCGCTAGCATAATTTACCCAGAGGCAGGTAGCATCTTGCCTGTGGTTCTTCGATGAGAGAAAAAGAATTCCCAGAGAAATGTGCTTCTTTTCACCACAGAGATGGAGTGAACGCATCATTGGCGATTTCATCATCACCGTCCTCTTTATTTTTCTTCAGGTACTCCAAAATAAAGATAGGAAGAAGGTGCTCGACGTTTCTCAAGATTACACAGACCCTCCAATGAGTGCATTCACTGTTCTCACAAAGGGATTCAACCCCTGTTACAACCAGGTATCCCACTTTCTAAATACGTACAGAAATGGTTACTGTGCTGCATGTTGGTGATCACCACAATGAAGACCATAGCTGTTGCTTGAAGCCCTCTGTACAAACGAATATCCATAGGTCTTACGCTTTTGGTCACTGCAGACTTTTTATTCGCACACAGCACTACAAGCCATCTTGTTGAATGGTGTGCAACTAATCAGAGCATAACTGTCGAGAGCAAGAGGGCACGGTAAGGCCACATCACCAACTCTTTTAGGCATGCGAGGTAAGGAGATGAAATTCCAGTGCCTCACATCAAGCAAGGTGGACAGCAGAACAAACAAAGAAACAATCAAGCAAGCAAGCCAAAACTCGTCTGATTGCTTTTGCAGGCACTGAAAGGGGAGAAAAAAACGACAACAACAATAACGAGGCTTGCGTGGAGGTAGGGAGGTTGAAATTTACAGGAAAACATAACACTGCGTGATGACCTTGAGGTGAAATGAGATGAGATAAGCTGCTTTTGTCAGCCAACCAACCGGTTGTTGTGCCAAGTGCGCTAATTCCATTTGGGAATGAGACGGCGAAACACCACAATGCGACTGGGACCTGAGATTCAGTCTACACTCGAAAAGCTGGGCGGGGGGATTCATGAAGAATGGCTGCCTCAATCAAGGGAGCATTCGGATCTCCTTTTTTGACAAATAAACTAATGTGTATCGTTCTAGGGCAACTCAATGTTTGCAGACTGATACCCTGAAGAGAAAAAAGGAAGACAGAGTGTTCTGCATTAGTCTGCATCGTGGGAGCAAAGGTCAGTGTGTGGCGGAAACAGGAATCCAAATACATCGCTCTTGGTATGTGTTCCTCGGCGGAGGGATAAGGTTGCCCCTCGGCTACGAGTGGACTGAACCAGCTCGCAGCTGCTCCAAACGTCCAGTCAGCCAAGGACACGATCAAGAGGAATGGAGAGGTGGAGAGTCGCCTTACGAATAACGTTTAGAGAGATTGTTGGATCAACTTGCCTTCAAATTCAGTAAAATATACGCCCGAGAGGTGGTTCGACTCTGTGACAAAAGAGCTCCGATTTCAAGCCCTGAAGCAGCGTGTTTTGTTGCAACGATGGAGACTACGTTTTCTACAGCGGAGAGCAACCACTGATAAACAGGGTAAATTAACAAAGTGCAGCACCTTTTTAATGATCCTTTGTTCGACCATCATAAATCACTGTCACCTTGTGTCAAGCCAGTATATTAGCAAGATTTACTACCGCTAAGCCCTCACCGCCTGGAAACAGTTTATCGTGTTAATCGCTCAAAAGAAGTGAATAATAGTGCAAGGTATGCCAGAACGATAGCAAAAGGAACTCCCAAACAGGGGTGTGTCAAGAAGGCAGGCTTTGAAAACCTGGTGAGAGGACTTTTTTCCGTCTACCGCGAAAAACAACGTCAAGTTAATCTAGCAACCCTGGATTCGTCATGACAAAAACAAGCAGGAAAAAGTTTTCTTCAGCCATCATCTCGAAGAGGCAAAAAGGAAGACGATTAATTTCTACCATCTTTATTGAAATGGTTAAAAACAGACAATTTTAATCTCCTACACTTCGCCTAAATGGGATGATTTGGATGACAAGGTGATGAATCGGTGTCGGTCGAAGTGGCAGACATGAACCAATGAAAAATGCAGATTCATACCATTAAAGGTCACTTCAAGGCCACGGAACAGCTAGACGATTTGACATTTTTAAGTGTTGAATTGCGTCAAAAAAAACAAAGTCATAAATTCCAGCTTTGGTCAGGACACACATTTCAATGTTTGGGTGTTGAAAATGCAAAGTAGACTCCTTTGCCAATGGAACAACAAGAGGCGGTGGCCGACTGTTGGGTGACCGACTTATCAACGCGCACACAACTGTACACACGTCGGTGTGGGCATACCATCGGTGCAGCGCCCATTATCGTAATTGTCGCAACTTCCCGCCTACTTTGAGCCAAATCCCACATCATCAAATGTTGACCGAATTTGATAGTAGATGTGATTTGAGTCGGCCCAGTTTAACTCGGTAGCAGAGTGTGCTGTGTGGAAGCGCTTTAAGCAAACAGTTTGATTGCGGCGATGAATCACTCAAAGGTGGGCGCACCTCGTTCAAGAAGACCCCCTCCCTCTCTCTCTGCATTCTCTGATGGTGACGAAGGATTACGTGTCGCTGCTTATAGGGTGAAATAGGTGGAGAGTCGCCTGGCCCTAATAACTTTCGGTTATGGTTGGCGTGACGTGGGTAGTGGTGAAGCAATTCGCCTAAGGCTATATCCTATGGGAAGGGAATGACGTGGTGGAGACCACAAAGCAAATGGGCTCCACCCACAGGCATTAGCAGATGACAGATTCGTATTTTAACACTAAGAGGAGGAATACATAACTAATGAACCTCACTCGACCAACTCACTTAGACAGATGTCACTCTATCCCCAGAAGGCTATGCTCTCTTTGAGTGTGATGAGCTGCAGATTGCCGAGAGCAACGCAGCAATTACGAGTGAGATCAATCCAGCCAGCATAGTACAACTCAAATGTGCCCCAAAAAGTTTCCTCAAAAGTGGCCAAGAAGAAAATCCATTTCTTCACAGGACGACTCAAAATTCTGTGATGGGGCAGGGAAAAACAATGGTCTTCTATGGATTCTCCTGATGATAGCTCTCACTTCTTATTGACGTTAAACGATTATATGATTACACGAGAAATGGAGCAGGCGTTTGAAAAATAAGCGACGACGGAGCAGAGGCAGCTAGAACCGGAAAAAAGAGCTCCCTTACAGAGGTTGGATTAACAACTGCCTTGTGTCTCGTTGGGAAAGGGTGCCAGGTCGCAATGGTGATTATTTCCCCAAATCCTTCAACCGTGTGATTCCTTCAGAATCATAATGTCACCAGCAAATTTGAGGAACAAGACGGATTTTAGGCTTATTGAACTCAAACTTATTCTCAAATCCATATTTAATAGTAGCAGTTGAATAAGGAACTCAAGATTCAGGACCAAACAGTTCAGCATGGAAGAAGCTTCAACACAAACACTACCATTCATTGCGGCACCCATTTTTTGTTACTTCAAGGTTACAAAGAAAACCAACCAATCAATAATTGGCAGTGATTGTGAGCAATTTTACTGCTGTAGAGCTCAGTGCTCAAACTGTTCAACACTTTTGGAGTTCTGAACAATTGGAGGCCAAAGATAGTTCCAACTATTTCTCCTTCCTCTCGGCACGTCTGCAGACACAAGATCTTACACTCAGCCCAAAGGAACAGCAAACAAAGTTTGAGGCGGTTTAACTGAATGCATAAACAGGGTTCAAGGACTCACTTGGAAGGTTAAATCGTTTTTGACCCAAACTTTGCATCTAATGAACCGCCAAAGAATTTTGTTAAAGCATGAAAACAGAAACGTCTAAGGTGATCAAAGAATCCAAAGAAGCCTCCAGCAAAAAGATATGAGATTAGAGGTGCGCTCTTTAAATATGAACCGTGAATAGTAACAAGCCAAGGGGTAAAAGGAAAAACCCGCCCCCAAGCAGTGGTTGCGTGCCACAATTACCTCACCCTCACCACACGACCAGCCAAATTGCCAAAATAGCCCCGGCAGAAGCACCACAAACAGTAGCACTTGAGGCCTCAACCGGATGGACACAAGAGGGGGGAGGCGGACAAGGTGGCAGGAAAGCAGACATCGGCCAGTGTTGCCTGACTTTTATTGCCAAGTGAACGAACCAAGGCAGTGTCTCGAGGCAGTTTTAACTTGAAAAAAGGAAACTGATTAAAAAACCATACAAATGTTTCCCTCATATAAGTATAAAGCGGTACAAATTAAGGGAAATTCCGATCTTGACTCCTAGCGGGAGGAAGTGGGGAGACACAAACGTCAAATGTGCCGACAAAATGAGACCATCACTGAGCTCTCCAACATTTGATTGGGGAATAGTGAATGCTCGACTGAGGATGTAGAAAGATAGAGGAGTAAGGACAGATGCGAGCGCTACAAGTCTTCAAATGAATTACAATCAACCACTCTTGAAATCATGTACCCAGTTACCTTCTGCTATGGCGGGGGGAGGGCGAGAGGGAAATTGGTCTGGAGAGTAGTGCTAAGCGGTAGACGATGTTGCAAAACCAAAACTGTGCGATAAAAGTATCACATCTTAGGTTCATATCTTCTTTCCACTGTATGTCTGTCTTAATGCTTTTCAGCTGCCGCTGTGTTATTCAAAGTTGCTTGCACCATGTTTACGTATCAAGACTGCAAATTACTCAGGTCTAGCCTCGTCCCATTACCAGACAAAAGTAGGCATGATGTAAATAACTTTTTTTATAGTAGCTAGTGTGCTGTTTCCAGACGAACTTCAGCCCTTTTGGAGAGTATGCACCAGTCTTAACGTCAAAGAACCCAGACCTACAGACAGACTCAATGCCAAACTCCACACCGCCATTACGGAGCCTGTATTGCAGAGAAAAGATTTGTTCAGCTAAATGCTCGAGTCATTAGCAGTGCAGACTTACCATTTTGCCATCGTATACAAGCAATAAGTGATCTGGGCTAGTGGATGAGCTTACGTCCAACTTTTAGATGTAAGTTTCTACAAGACCTGTGGCCACCGAAGAGCAAAGATGACTGGGGAGAGTGACAAGAAAGACTGACTAATCCTATAGGAAAAGAAGCCAATTTAAGTGTTACCGAGGTTTCAAAACTGGAGAATTGGACACTCCAAAGACACAAAATGAAGGGAGATGAAAAGTGAGGACCAAAGCATAGGGCTTTAGATAGTAAAAGAGTCTTCTTCCTAGGCAATGGCGTACAATAATGAAGTCTGAACTACTCCTTGAAGTGCATAAGGTGTCCGTCACAATTACTGGGAGGAAGACTAAGATTTATTTGGGATGCTAAAGATCAAAACTACACAGGAACGAGGTGGCTGAGTTTTACATCTTTTGTCACCGATTGAAGAAATGCAACCAATTGATTCCTTTCTGGTCTTGAGCTTTGTCGACACAATCCAAAGAGGTACTAGTAGCCTGACCGAAGGATGCACACGGAGGAGAGAGTAGGGGAGCAATGCAATGGCTGGGGAATCGGATGGGTGAGTAAATAACCGCAGATTGAGCTTAGGGTAATAAAACAGAAGAAACAGAAATGAGATGTCAAATTAGCTCTATCCCACTCTAATTAGGCTTTGTGAAAGAGAACGATTCTTGGGGCTATGTACCCGTTTCCCCTCCGGTCGCCTTAGCTCCCAACCCCGGTCTCGATGGTTAGGTGGTGTCAGACCTATCAAATTTGCCTTGCTGGTCCAGGGCGGATCAACGAAGGTCTTAAAATTAATAATAGCAAAATTGAAAGAGGTTGCCAGATCGCGTTTTCCAGAGATCCTGTGCACTTTCGTCTCACCCAAACTGCACAGGCCAGCTTTCATAATTCTGTTCCTTTCTAGCTCCCTTGCCTTGAGCTCCGTGGACTGTAGCATTTGAGGGTTCCCTTAACTCGACCCTTTTCGACTTTTGATCAAATTTTCGATTACTGTCGACTTTGAACACTTCAACAGACAGAAGGTGAGCAATAAAACGACCGGCTGATTTGGTAAGTGAATGAGTGGAGTGGCCGACCCCGGACTGACCCTAAGGTAATAAAAAGAGCTCTTCTCTTCGCAACCTCGATGTGAATGCGTGAGAGTGCGTAGGTACGCGCATCCTCGCGCGAAGGCATCAATTATGTGGAAGTGCATAGAAGGACCAAGAGAGAACCCCATCAAACAAACGAATAGCGAGGGTGACGAAGCAAGAAAAATAGCGACGATGACAAACCCTATTCTACGAGTGTCAAACTAGAACACGAAGGAGACGTTTAGGCAAAGAAAACTATCACCAGCGTTGACTTTACCCAATGCCACAACCGTGCTATCAGTCTTGCAGCACATCACCACACTGACAATAAGGCCGCTAGAGTGGAGTGCCTTAAAACGCCTTTGGGGACAAATGAAACAATACATTAGTAGCTGTGCAGTGGACTACATTCAATACCGTTGACTCCTCCCTGCAGAGAATATGACAGATCAGATGGTTTGGGACCTGTTATGTGTGGAGGTTTTGGCGGAAATTGGCAATAAAGGATCAAGCCATTCACCTCATCTGCAGCCCAAACTCCAGCTCTAAGTGAATTCAGCAAGTTCACTTTTATTCAATGCTTTGACTCGAGAAGCCGGAAGAAAATCGCAGTTTTAATCACCTTCATTCCTGTCCCAACTGTCTATTCTATTTTGGATACAATGATTTGGTAATGCCAGGAAAAGGGTGAAAATTAATTAAAGGAATGTGGAAGCAATAGGGAGGGGGAGGAAAGCTAGGTGCAAGGCCAGACTATTTCGTCATCACTCGCCTCGGGTATCACTAAAGGTTAACCTTGGCACGTTATTCGCCAATCAATTTTAAAGGATCGGTGGCGACGCCTATTTCCTCGCTTTCACCAAGATCACGGAGTCTCCGTGAAGGTGGTGCACCACTACGATGAAACACTGCAACGTCTTCAATTGCCGTACAATGAATAGAAGATAAGTTCATTACTGCGGCTTTGGAACTGAGCCAAACTTGATCCGAATCACACTTACTCGGCCCAACTTAAGGGAAAGATAGTAGAAGACGCAATCAGAAGCGCTGCACCAATGATATACTTACGCATCTCAATGTTTTATGAGGCACGCATGTAAACAGTTGGGGGCATTCGACAAGTCGCCCTGAACGCCATGCCACGAATTTTTTTCTCGATCGCCTGATACAGTTTGAAATCTGCCGCTCAATAAAATGGAAGGAATAAATAACCATTGTAATCCATCAATCAGAAGCCCCAAAGAGCTGGCAGTAAAAGAAGTTTCTACCAATCGTTCCTGAAGGAGTGTGGATTATGAATTGACACTAGAAACGATCCTTCTGCCACCTTACACCTGTTTAAGGCATTCAAGAAATGGGAGCCCAGGAGGAACGGAATGAAAACTGTTTCAACAAGATCAACTAGGTGGTGCAGTTTATTTTACTTGGAAAACGGGTTGGCAGATCAGTTACAGTTCACCATCGATGATGACCAAGATGAAGCCGGAAAAATTAAACCCATCAACCACTCCCACTCCCCCTTACACTATCCTACCCTCGAAACAAGTAGATGTCAAGGCACTCCGCGAGGTAGGTAACTGTAAGTTTGGACAGAAGTGCTTCGCCAGAGTGCAACTTTATCACCTGTATTTTGCCAGTTGAATTCGTTAGTTTACGATCAATTCTAACGGCGTTAGGTTGATGGTCCAATTGACATTTGTTTTAACACTGTACACAAGATTGGCCTACCGCATTACGCTCGCCGCGGTGGTTACGTAGTGACTTGATACCAAACTGCCCGCACCTAGCCTTTCAGAGCCTTGGTATCACCAAAAGAGGCTAAAAAAACTCACGAGTTTTAATATCAACCGAGGAAACACAACAGGATGAACACTATCTCATGGGCTGGCATTGCTCAGGGTGGATTTTGGACTCACGCAAATAGGCAAACATGATCACTCAGACCACTTAGGGGAGCTCTCCAAGGGTTGGGCAATGAGCTGTGCATTCCCTTCAAACACCTGCGTCTGACCTTGAACAGCCAATAGAATTGGGAGGAAGGAAGGAAGATCGTTCGTGCATTCTGTCGGGAATAAGCTCATCAACTACTTCTAACGCTTCCCGGTTTCTCGAGCAGCCAATATTTTCGGGAAGGAACATGGGTCGAAAAATGATGCCAGACCTTACAGTTAGTGGAACAAAGTAATTTACATAGCATTCTGACGCCAATTTGAAAAGGAATCAATTAGCCTTGGTTTAGCTGAATATTTGGCAATTTTTGAGGAAACCATCATTCATCTCCCCAAGAAGGCTGTTTAGAGATCTGATTTTTCAAACTTCCACCGCTTCTGTGCTACTGCAGCAGAAGTTTCTTGTTTTCAGAAGTAGTTTGGGCTCTGCAGGAAAAGAATGAAATCGGTCACCTGGATGGTCCATTTCCGTAAGTCCCCACCCAAAGCTTCAACCAAGCCTACCTCCACAATATCGTTGTCTTTTGTTAGGAAAAAAATTAGTTCACCTAACAACCACTTGCCAGACTGATTGACCCATTTTGATTGGGCTCAGAGCTTAGATGCAAGGCAAAAGAAGAGTACTGTTAAGATAATGAGAATTGCATCGGCGCGCAAGACATTCTCATCGCCACGCTACTTGGTAGCCAAACTGGCGCAAAGGCATTAGTTGTAGACACTTCGGGGGCCAAAAACGGAGCGCCTTTCATTTTCGACACTAAAGTTCCTCAAGCATCATCTCAAAGAGGGTGAAAAGTACAGGACGCCCGATACGCGAAAACAAGATCCCTCCTTACCACTTCAGCACTTCGCTCTGCCGGAAAAAAGTGCAAAAAAAAAGAACGAGTGCAGCTACTGTTCTTTCTCCGTACCTCGCGCAACTATCACGAATTCGACTGAAAATGGCAATAGAGCAGCAAGATTACTTTAAGAACACACTTTTTGGGCAAAAAAAAAGACAGATTTTTATCTTTTTATATCGTTCCGCAATGCGACCCAAGGTACACCTGAAGAGAGGGCTTTGCTAGCGAAAATGTCAGTCCCCGCCTTTCAAAGAGCATCTGGCCGGGGGTTTTAAAATTAGGGCAAAGGGATCCTCAAGGGTAGAAAGTAGGGAAAGAAGGTGATATTCAAGAGCCACTCGTTGGTATAATACAGCCACGTTGAATGGGAGAAGCACTAGAAACTCAAAGCGCTCACGACACTCCATCTGGTAGACTTCAATCACCCTTCATAGAGCAGGGAAGAAGACGTTATAAACACAACTTCTGGGCTGATGGCAACAAGCCAATCCAGCCATGTAACGCCCACCCAACTGCAAGACCGTGGCTCCAAGGTGTATATTATTAAGGACTAAGAGGTCCATTCAGGGGGTAACTGTGCTGCTGTGGCCGTGATCAAGAAGTGACAGGAATGGGCGACTTTAAGCAACCCTTGAAACTTTAACCGTCTGTGAAGCCTTTTTTTCGCATTTTTACGAAGAAGGCCCCATAGTCTTAACAATACAGAAGATATAGAAGACAAGTCTGATGGCTTATAAACTAGTACGGCTACTCTCTGAATGAACCAAACGTAAGAGAAGTTCAAATTTGAATAAGCGTCCAAGAGTAGTTAGAAGGCAACATACTTTTCCAGTAAAATTAATGGAGGGTTTTGCATACTTCTCAAGTAAGGCTTCAAGGAAAAGGAAGGAAAACTGAGAGAAAGGAAATGCTGCTTCGTCTTGCCTTTACATAAGTTGTCTGCATCTGGCTTATTGAACGACCGACTGGCTTGGTAGTAAGTCTAGCCCCTGCGACACACTCCATCAGCTCCGCTAAGAGGGAGGCACGACGATGACAAATATGACACTAATGGGCCATTAGAGGAATGTGGAAGAGAGGGGCAGAATAGAGCCCTGGATACTAGCATGACCAATTGGCGCAAATCGCTAATTATAATATCACACATTCCACCGAGTGGAATGCTTCAGGACACACGCTCTGGGAGAAAAAAAGGCTCGCACACACACACAGTCAACTGGGCAATTGAATCGAAAGTCTACTGAGAGGAGGGAAAAAACAGTAAAACAATATAGCAACCAAATAAGGAAAAGTAATAAGCAAGGTGGAACTTGGATCACTCAACTGCATGGTGACCAACTAAGATAAAGTGAGTCAAAACCGTTGCCAAGATCGCATACTCCCTCAAAAGTGAACCACGCATGTGATAAACACTCCACCGGAAGGTGAAAGTTCAAATTTAAATGAAGAGTAATTGGAAATATTTCCCCTTATCTCGGTGAAGGCAATTCGGACCAAAATAAGTATACCAAGTGGAGACAGCGGCAACAAAAGATGGCGTGCTTAATGGGATAGGATAAAATTAAACACATTTTAATTTTTCGGTTGAAACTCGTACTCACGAATGCCTATGGCGGGAGTGGGACTGATCAGAGAGGAGACAAGGATGATACCATCGGAACGTTAACTAATCAGAGTGTTGGCAACTTAAGTGGACAAGACGAAGCAATACGTTCCACCCCAACTAAGGTGGCTTTTGAGCCAACAGATATATCTTCAAAGCAAGAGCCCTCAAACTCATTCAAGACTTGAAGATTGGCCAATGAGAGCGCTATCTAAACGCTCAAACACAATCTAACTCACCTACAACTCAATGATTGACAGACGTTTGAGTCCACCAAAGATTCCGTCTCAGACGTAAAACGCTTCAAGAAAGAGTTTCGAAACATAAACCCAGCTCCTCGAGAGAAAGATCCAGAGTCCACCGCCTTCACAAAATAAGTCCACAAGGCAAAGATGGACGCCAACAAGAACAAAATTGAAGGGAACTTGTATCGGCCATGCGATTCAATAAAAGAGTAATTGAAGGCGAAATTCAAATGCCTCCTCCGATATAACAAAATTATCCAAAGGTAATACCAAGCGTTACACGCACCTTTTGGCCACGGTAAAAAATATCACCTCAGCTTGATTTGGCAGCGAAATGGGAGGATTGAAGGGAAAAGTCACATTATGTCTCAAACTCGAAAGAAGAAATACCGTGGTGGGATCCCAAAAAAAGGTTCCATTTTTAATTCTATCAGGATAAAAATATGAACTTCCTACATGCCTCACGCAATCTCGCGCTGAAACTGGGAGCCGAATCCAGAAAATTGACTGGAAGTGGTCACTAAACTTGCTGTGACGACTAGAGATGTTTAGCTGAGAGGCATAAAACCCCACATGCTCCAAATAATAACCGGCAACACGAGTTAAGAGTGCTGAACGGAGGGATGAGGAGCCAAAAGGAAGTATTGATGGGAGACTATACGCGATCACTGACCTTGTTGTCACCCCCAGACACGGCAAGAATGTTGCCCGTGAGGGACCAGGAGACATGCCACACCACATCAGGGTAGGTGGCCAGCACCACAGGCTTCCAGACCTCCTCTGCTGCGCTCTCCCCAGCAGCACCGAGGAGACCTGTGGCGTTGACGTCAGAGCCGGGACAGCGCCGCAGACTCTGCCAAACGATGACACAGCCATCCTGTCCACAGCTGGCGATCTGTTGACGGGCGAGGGAAAGGGAGGGACACCAGGCGACATCGCGCACCCATTCGGTATGACCACCTTCGAGTTGGGCCTCTTTCACCCAACCCCCAGTGCTTGGATCCTCCCTGAAAAGAGAATAGAAAGATACTCCACTACAAAATTCCGAATAGCAAAGGAAAACATTGCATTACGTAAACTTAGAAAATAGTAATACAGCTTCCGGTTCGATTGGAATCCAGTTCAGTTAGGGTTGCTCCAAGCATTCTCCGAGTGCAAACAAAGTAAAAATACCACTGAAAAGTTCTAAAGACCCAAAGATGAACTTGTAGAAAAAAATTTAGCTTGACAAAAGGGAAGTCGTGATGTACTGCTAAAGTAGGAGAACGGATGGAAGTTTCCATAAGGTCTAGTCTATTTGCTGCCTCTCTGATACTCCTCTCAACAGCAAATATTCATCTAATCTTAGATACGAGTCGCCACTGGAACAGTATTAAAAAGGGATCAATTCTATGTAAAAGGTAAAAAACAGCAGGGAGGTCCCACTACATGTCTACTACCTGAGCAAGTGAGTAATCTCTGAAGGTCTTTTAATTAATAAAATTATAGAACTTATGTTCTAGGCATTCGGAAAGACTAGCGGACTGGTAAGCTAGATGGCGTAGGCTTCTATGCCATAATCACAAAGACCGAGTCATAGGAGAATAAAAAGGCCTGTGTAATCGTGCATATAATTGAAGCAGTTATAATTGTAAGTACTATTCTCGGTGTCCCCCATGATTGCCCTTCTACACAATCCGCTGAGTCATTCGGCAGGAGAAAACAGAGAAAATGGAGAGGCCACTGCCCTATTGGCACGAAGTGGGTAGCAGAGTTAGAACTCACCGCCAAATTTTAACGAGACAGTCACATCCTCCGGAAGCGATACGCTTAAGGAGACCAGAAGCCGTTTGGCTCAACGAAGGGTTCAGCATGAAGTCTGCGTTGATGGCTGGTGCCCATGAAATCGCGTTCACACCGGACTGCGGAACAAATAGAGCATTGAGGCAACTCAAATTGTACTACTGTAAGGATATTAGTAGAACAAGGGAGGCTCCTAGGTTTGCATCCTTGCTGTGCAAATTTCGCCTAAAACTATGAACGTTTGGTAATGAAAGTTGTAATTTTGTAGAATAAGGTTTGAGCAATGGAATATCGGCTTAAAGGTAATCTTTTGGCTATATTCTCCTATAGTTTTCTGGAGTCAGATTAAGAATATCTAAGGTTCGGAGTTTTCCACAATGATCCATCACAAACGCACGCAAAAGAAAGTTGAAAAGAAGGTGGACGGCCCTGATATTCTCTTAAGTGAGAGAGCAAAAACTTGTAACCACGGAATTGCACAATTTATATGATTACAAGGACCTCGGGCAAGGGAGATAGCAACTCACGCTACACTAATCACTCCAACCCCGTGCTTACAACAGATACAACTATTTGATGATCACTGATTTTTAACAAAAAAAAAAAAACGTTTATTTTATTTATGCGTATGTTTGCATGCGAGAAAAACATGCTTGTGACTCACACTAACACACCCACACGCAAACGCTGAAATCTTGTCCATGAGGTGATTTGTTTCCACTGGGAAAGCAAAAAACAAAACCTTCCAGCTGACTTTTGGCCCTTAAATTTGGCACTAAAGTTGTACCGCTACTGACACATGCTTTATTTTGAGGCTGATGACCAAGCCAAAAAAGAAGCATGTTGAGCAAAAAAGTCGGTTTCTCTGCATTTGGATACAAAATGTACCACGTGTGGGCCATAGGTTCAACTTCACCACTCCATCACCAGAACTGCATCTACGACTACGATTCTCCCAATCTCTGTCGAAGCATGCAGATTAAAAGAAACATAAAAGGAATGATCACAGTCCCAAAAAAGAGCTGAATGTCACACGAAAAACCGGAACTAAGGTCAGGGTGCATAGATAGCTATCTGTACTGAAGATAGCAAACATTCACCTCAAACTGCCATTCTAAAAATAGGAAACTACCGAACGCCTTAATAGGCTGATTGATTCCTTCCGCGGCCAAAACTAACCGCCCTTTTTTTATTTCCAAAGCTGGCTATAATTTTTTACCATTATCGCAGCGGGTAAAACTGAAAAACGGGATCATATAAAGGCGATTTGGAACCATTCTACCTAACCCTCTAGCATAAAAGATATTAAACCTATTCCCATAGATTTTGTCCCTTAAGTAGTAGCGTAGTTAGTCAAAAGAAATTTAGAGAGCTTTAATGCACTTATCCACCTATTTTTATGGGAAGAAAGGACTTGAAAAGAGCAACAAAAGACCCCAAAGTACATCACCCCTATTGTTGGAACACGGACACTAAAAGCACCCACGTCAGCTGATAAGAGCATGGGGGGCAATAAATAAGGCATTAATCTCATAAGTCTAGTTGCAGTGAGGGTAAAAGCGCCAGACTCAGCTAGGCAAGAGAACGGTCTGCTAACTTTAAGCGAACCGGTGCCCCATCAGGCACCATAGTAGGTAGTATTGCATGGCTACTCAAAGTAATTAGTAATACTTATTTTGCAACAAAAAGCGGTAGCTAGCGTTGCACAAATACACTGTGATGTCTCCTCGCATCGCCTCAAAGCACCTAAACTCGGCGGTTTAGTTTGCCTGGGGAGATACCTTGATGCAATTCCTAATCACAACTGAAGTAGGCGACTAATTTTACCATAACAAGAACATTTGGACTTGGAACAGAAGTTCGCTTGAGATGAGACCAATTCGTTGTAGCATCTTCTTTTCTGTCTCACAGTTGGTTCAAACGAATTCAGCTAACGCTGCGATCGTTTGTGATAACATGTGAGAGGGGTGAACACAGTTTTTACCACCGAAGTAAGTTAAAATTTAGATCTCCGTGTCGAAACCATATCCATGAGTAATTCAATCGATACAGGAGGCACAAGGCTAACGAAAAAAGGACCGGGATTCCACATGAACCTCTCTCACGCTTACCGTGTGAGCATCAGGTACCTTTACAGCATCCCAATTGCCAGCTGAAGTGTAAGTCAGGACTGAAATTATGCCATCGGAACTGCCGCAGGCTAAAACAAGCCCATATTCGTGAGGAGCCCAAGCCACAGCATTGACTGAACTCTTATGGTCTTTGTACTCGTAGAACTTTACCCATTTCCCTTCATGTTCCGCCCATACGATAACACTGCGATCGTAGCTACAGGATGCCAGCAGATTACCATGAATTGGATGAGACCAACTCAAACCCCAGACTGGCCCCTGATGCCTGCATGAAGAAAAAGAATTGCTACTTGTTGGAACAATTTTTTAGGCCGTAAGACCGTGGTCCATTTACCCTCTGAGTTCGGCAATGAGTTTCTGTTTCTTATCTTGCACATCAAAGAGCTTTATGGCTTCGTCGGAGGAGCAGGTTGCTAGAGTTGTCCCATGGTAGTTCATTTGAGCATCATGCTGAATAAGCAAAAAAATAGGGGAAATATCAACTTACGATAATGTCTTCATGACCAGTGTCAACAGTTTGATACACTGAGACCTGCAAGGTACATCCAAAACTTAGTCTGTTTTAAGCTGAATAGCGAAGAACAAAGAAGTACAGTAACGAAATAAAGCGTTCACAGAGTGCAAAATAAAATCGCAGGTTGATTTTAATGGTTGTCATAACTAGTATTTATATCCCAGAGTGAGCTGCACGTGGTATTATGAAAGGCACGGCATGAGACCATCATTAAACCATTTAATGCGTTACAATGCTCCCGTTCAATTTCATGCTAGCATTATTAACAATCGCCTTCAAGGGGCTGAAATACATATAGTTCAACTGAACTCAAAGGATGGTATCATCGGTTAACATGCCATGCTAAAGTTTCGCGACGAACACGAAGCATACATTTCGTGCGTTATAAAAGGCTATCGCTGAACGTAAAGTGCCACAGTTACCACAAGATGTGAACTTTTATCCGACATTTGCTATAGGTTAGTCCACCAGAAACGCCTGTACCTATAAACTCGCAACGAAGAGTCTTAAAAGTGATTGCTGATAAGGTTGTTGTTAGAGAATTTTTCAGTGTCCTTATTTGCTGAAAGCGGGGCAATGTTAAAAATCACGTAATTTTAAAATCAGACAATGTATGGAAGTCAATAGACACTCGCAAGCCCAAAAAGCGGTTGAACAAGAGATATTTACAGAAAAGCGCCCATATTTACCATTCTCAAACGTGTAAACCGAAGACCCAAGCACACGACTTCAAAACCGTACCCCAAAGCACAGGTTCATTTTGGTCCATCTAAACAAACTAAAGCAATATTAATTTACGAATCACCAACAGTTGTATTTTTTTACTGCTAAATTAAAAATAAATATAAAAAGTCAAACGATGGTAAATAGACCAAACTTTGTTTAACTAAATCTTTACCAACTGTCGCATTCTGAGACTTCTTTGAAGACAAAAAAAACATAATACTGGGGCATGATGCATGCATACATGCAGCGAAGGGAAGGGATTCGGGGCTACTTGCATGGCATGGAGGCCACCCCATGCACCCAAGACAATACAGCCACCCAAGTTACCGTAACCGAAACCGGCAGTCAAACAAGCAAAGTACTACACAAGTTTTCTGCGTCTGAGACAACCCTAAGACTTCCTATCAATACCTTCCATAACTGATTTAACAAGCTGTGGGGTGGTCACTGTACTACTTTGTTTGTTCGAACTTCCGGTTTCGGGCGCTGGGGTGGCTATTCTTGTACTAGCAGCCCCCAATCCCTGTTTCCAGAATATATGTATTCAGCCCTGGTAACATGCCTTCTCTTCAATGAAGTCTCGGGACGCTACATTGGTGGCAGCGGGAAGCAGACCCGACTTTGATGGATTTTATCTCGATCCATACCGCTTGTGGCAAGCTTCAGTGGTGTGAAGGAAGTGCATGTGCTACGGATGGGAGAATCTCTTACATCCCATAACAGAAGTGCTGAGATCGACGTCCATTTTTGGCACCTCTCCCGCCCTCGTGTTCTGCAAGGAAGCTATTAACAACTGAAGCGACACTAGCTGTGAGCTCCAAGTCCAGTGAAACTGCCAAGGGGGACCAGCGACGTCGTGGCCAAGCATCCTCAGTCAGCTCTCTCTCCCCTGTTCTTGGGTAACTCGCCTCCCTTCGCCAAAATGTGTATCAACAGATATAGAATGTGCGGGACGCCATTTGACAGCATCCTTTTACTCTTTGCACACTTTGATCGCTTGCATTCCGTTCCTATGAGGACAAATTGCCCACGGCATCAAAAAGTCTGGAATCACAATACGTGTTGCGTGTGTTTCGATCCATTCGGAAACCTGGATTCATACCTTCATCATTTCATTGGGACACATTATTGTGAATGAGAGGGACTCAGAAATACGCCTTTGCTGCACTGAGTGCTATGCAGAATTGATGGCACTACATGAACATGTGCCCTCGAATCTCGATGACTGGCACGGTTAGCTCGTGGGTACTTCGCCTAGCACTGATTACGCTGTGATGGCTGACACGGGAGGCCGACTAAGGGGAGCGTCGGGGATGGCGCTCGAAAGAAGAGAGGGACTGTATAACACTTTGTTTACTCGAACCGCCGGTTTCGGTCTCTGGGGCAGCCATGTTGTACTAGCCAGGCCATGCCAGCAGCCCCCAATCCCTCTGTTTCCAGAATATATGCATTTTGCCATAGCACTATGCCTGCTCTTACCTTCAAGAAAGTCTCGGGACGCTACAGTCACAAAGTGCTAACACACCGAATCATTGAAAGAGACCTAGGAAATGAGCAGCCCGTGAAAGTGAGCGACCAAGCACATCATTGTCATGGTCAATCCTTCCGCTTCATCCATCAGAAGATCTTCATTTTCAGCAAGAATGCATTCCATATTTTACCGACATTACACTGTAGGATGTATAGCGAAAGTTGTGATGGATGTCATTGTTTAGGCACTTTGTGCGCAAACTGGAACTTGCATAAACATGTTTTAAAATACTTGTTGAAATGGGTAGTTTGAGTTGAATTTAAAGACCTTCCAGCAATAACCTGATACTTGGCCTCCGTTTTAGTGCAATTGGTTTCTTTTAAGTTCATGTGAACATAGCAGACAGTTCCATGATCGAAATTTCTTATTCGTTCGAGTGTGGACTTGTTACTTTGTTTCTTTATTCTCGGTAATAGTCCACCCCAGTTGATGAAAGAGGTAGTCAGACGTCGACATGACTTTGACGTACCTTCTGTTATAGGCGTGTTGTGCCATAAAAACCTTCCTCGTGTTGAGTCTAGACTTGGTGTCCATTTACCACCGCCACCAATGGAGACTTGACGAGAGAGGATGACCTGACTCGAAGATCAGCTGGGAAGCTTATTTTGCCCTTAAAAGCAGAGATTACTGCTGTCAACAATGTTGTGCCTCGAGTCCAAGCTAGCAGGTAACAGACCAGACCAACAGAGGGAATTTGGTCTTAGCGTACCGCAAGTTTGAGCGGCAAAATCCTTGGGAACCGAGCCAGCACATTCATCATCACCGAACACACATCGACATCACTCATTACCAAATAGGGAGGTATGCTACGGGTAGAAACATAGCCTCCACCAAGAAATGGTCTTACACACAATCTGCACTCCCTCCCTCTCCACTTTTTCAAAAAGAATTACCGGGCTAAGGGCAACCGATACTTTAGTTCTGAAGGAAGAAAACTGCACCACAAAAGCAAACGGCAGGACGAGCCCCCTCAACTTAACCACACATACAATGGAATTTCACAGTAGCAGAAAGGAAAAATAGGTATTAACATCACCCTTGATGGCAGCACACGGGACCTGGTCTCATATCAGACTCAAGTCGTTCGGATTCTGCGAATTCACCGGCACCGTCGGTGCTGGCGCCGGAGCAGATTGGAAGATTCCTGCTAGAAGATCCACATTTGATGTTGGCTGAGAGGTAGGCTGTGATACTGGCGCGGCCACAGGCGCATCACCAACAGTGCCTCGCAGACTCTGACGATTCCTGCCACAACCACCAGCAGGGGGAGGTGGAGGGAGAAGGCCAGGGATTCCGGTGGGCGCACCTAATTTGAGACTGGGCAGGGGGCGTGTGCGACCGCTGCCACTGCCGCCGGAACCCTCGCTGGCGTCGCCTGAACGACGCGTGTTGAGATTCAGTCGAAGCCGTTGTCCCTCCTTCAGACCCAAATCCAATTTTGGCAGATTCTGACCCGAAAGCGATTCCGCTTGGAGTTTTTCTGCTTCTGCCGCTTGCTTGCAATGCCTTCAGGAAAGGGAAAGGTGATATTACTACAGTTTAGAGCAATTAAGAAGACGGCTTTGACATAGAAATAGCTTCTATATCCAATTTTTCTCATGCTAGCAATTTACCGGCTTGTCTGCATGTTGGTATGCCTTAGTGGACCTATGGAGGCGACCTAAAACACTGTCGATGCCAAGTGCAAGCAAATCCACGTCAAATAAACGACTCGAGCTGCACCTACACATCGCAGAAGAAGGGCATCTGTTGTGGGTGGCTGGATCTGTGAATGTTTACGTCAGAAGAACAAGCGAGACAGCATCCAAACCACCTGTAAATCAGATAAGCAGCACCTCCCCCAGGCCCCAGTAGGCTCAGCAACACTTTCAGGGACTATATGGACCATATACTGGTGTAGAAGGGAGGCAAAATAGATTCTGATCTTGCTAACACTAAGTGAGATGAAAGAGGGACTGAATTTGCAGAGAATATCGACAAAAGGACTATCAAAACCGAGGCTTCTTTCAACGAAACGGTGTCTAGAAGTGAATTTCTGGGTGATTTGGGGATAACTACGGGTATATTAGTTTGCAATATGGATGCTTCAAAACAAGAATGCAAAATCAATCTCGCATCAAAGGCAATTTGGTGAGAAGACAATCTTCCCCTACTGACCCCCTATTGTTAAGCGCGCCAAAGAGGTGATCAACAAATCACACTTTTCAGTCATTCAAGCTCACTGTCCGCCATCCCATTGTCAGTGTAAGTGAGATCCCATTACCGCTCCCTTTTCCCAGCTGATGTATAACCAGGCAAACTTTTCCTCGCCACATCGCAAAGTTAATATGCTTGACTCACATGTGTCAGATTAAACCGGCATTTCACGAGCTAAAGGCTCAAAATAAGGTGGCGGAGAGCACGAATAAACGACCGCATGCATTTTACATGCCCGCAACAGGCCTCATCACATCGATGCAACGAGCTATTCCTGAAACTGTGTGAAATCTTTGAATCGCCTTCAGAGGTGGTTGACTAGTTTATGAAGCATGCATACTTCCCTCAGATGATTAGCCCTTCAAGACTGCTTCTGAAGCAGATTCAAACGAGACGCACTTTGATCTAGTACGAAAACTTTTTCAGGCAGTTTAAAACCCGAAATGGGGCATTAGCATCCCGAAGAAATATGCCTAAATTGAGCTAGGGGTCATCTAGAGTTAAAATTGGTACACATGACCTTAATAGTTAAATAAAATAATGTTTGGAGGCTAGGCCATCAAAGCATCTCACAACAGTGCGTAAAACAGTCCCAGATATCAAGGAAGATTATGTATCTGCTGCTCTTATTTCGAAAAATGGGCCTGATTTTGAGCATACTGGGTCAAGCAAGTTGAAGGCAAGAGCTGAGTTGAGTCCAGGATGAGTAAAGGAGGTGAAACCAACCCAACAACAGTTCAACGCAAACCAAAGAAACTGGATGAACTTTACCACTAAATTAAAGTGTTCGGAAGTTCCATGTTGAGAGATCTGGCCTAAGAACAAAGTGGGTTGACTGCGACAATTTCCATGTGCACATAAATTGGCAAAAAAAAACCTCTTCTATTGGCAACGTTCCCAACAGAAATAGTGCGCAAACCAAACCAAAACAGTAATTTGACGATTTAGATAGGAGACCTCCACCCGCTGAGCTAGGCAAACCCTTTCCATCGCCGTCCCGCCGGTAGGAACAAGCCAAAGCAATCTACAATGGAGACTCCCTTTCGACAGAGGAATCAAAAAGGTGCAAGCAATTTCAATGAGATCATGGGCTAGTTATTCAAAGATTCGCGATGTTAATTGTTCCATCGAGCACAGAGAAGATGAGGTGTTTGTCTAGCTAAGGAAGTTACAGAATAGCCCAACTCAGCGCGTTGGTCAACGGTTTTTTAGAGATTTTAATAAACTGGAATTAGAATGGAAGATAGAGGTTATGTGAAAACAGTTGGGAGGGAGGCTGAAATTGCGCCTAAAAATGCACTTGGAATAAAAAGTGTAAAAAAGATTCATCAATCCATCCATAAGCCTTCATCCATTCACGCATCCACTTACTTAAAGTGATCCTGAATGGTCACATTGAGATCAAAGGCGTCACTTCGTTCAGCAAACCCGATGCCCACAAAGACCGTCCGCCCATCATCGGAGACCAGCCGGATGACGAAGTAGCGCGAAGAGTCGAGAACCTGCTCCACCGCCACACTGGGAAAAGCCTCCACTGGACACTGCGCATAGAGCCGGCCGGATACAGCTTCCTCCAGGCGGATATAGAGCGTCGAGTCACTGCTACCGCTGCTGGTCACCACGCGCAGGCGCCCGGTCCAGGCAGGTGCGTTGAGCGACCATTCAGCGGCACGGTAGCCCCGAGTGGATTGGCGAGGAGGAAGGGTGTAGAGGAAGACTTCGCGCTTCACCAGGAGCACAGACTGGTAGTCAGAATCGACCATTGGGCTGGACGAGGGAATAATAGAGAATTCGGGTAACCCATTTACTACGTGACGCTGTCTAGGAAAGAGATAGTAGGAAAACAACCCTCAGAGATCGAATTTCTTCATTTTAGACCAAAAGACTAAATAAATAAGCTTTATGCAACCTTAAACTTTCATGTTAAATTGTGAAAAACAAAACATATTTTATCTGATCTTTGACTAAATGGACTAACGTGCCAGTGACGTGGCGCCCTACCCGTGTCTCTCGAATCTTTATCACACTTTAACCGAGTCAATTTCCGTATTCGTGTATCTCATAAAGCACTTCAAGTTAACTCAAACGTCACATTAGCTGCAGTGCAGAAAAATACACTTTAAAAACGCAACCACGCCTTTTGCCGACTGAATGAAGCCTTGGAATGTCGAAACAGAAAGGCCAGTAAAATTAGGTCCGGTGATAGCATCGGAAAAGGCATCTGCTGTAGATGGCTGAATCTGCAAAAATACAGCAACAGAATTATCATAGTCATGCCGAGGTCCAGCAATCGCAGAGACCCAAACTTCAAAAGGCTAGAACCGCATGAATCGAAAGTTTCCTTATTCAACCCCCTGCAATATCACTATGATGCGAGTAATGCTTGTTGGGCATCATCTGCCTTACGGCGTTAGTGGTCAGCCTAACAGCAAAAGTGGTGTTGGGTAATCTCATAAAATCCATAGTACACCACAAATATTTGAATGGGGAGTCTTCTGTCCCACCACAACATCATCCTCGCTCCTGCCCGGCAATCGGTTTCTATCTTTTCGATCACGCACGATGACCAAAGTTTAATTGTGACCATGGAGTGAACAAGAGACGACGATCAAAAGAGAGGAGACTACGATATACAACAGTACGTGCCCTGTCATTATTCTCTATTATGCAAGCCATTTCCATTATACGGATTATAGTCGCCATAATAGTAGCGCAAGGCCCTACTTATGCCGCCTACATGGGCCTGTACACTTGTAAGAGAGCTACTTACAAAATAGAATAATGTGTGTATCACTGAAGGCAAACAAAGCACAGAATCACCAGAAAGAGTGAATTTAAGTGTTAAGTGCATAGTTTGTATCCAGAGTACCCAACAATGAACTGACTGCTTACCTAAGAGCAACATATGATAAAAAGTGGGACGCGTATGCAGTTCAGCGTTAAACTCTTGAAATGCATTCAAAATACTGCCCCAAGTTAAGAGATGAAAAGCTCTCGAGTCAGGTCATTTGAATGTCTAAATAAAAACTCGACAGATAGATAAATGAAGAGAAAACGAAGAGAGGCCTTAAATAATGAATGGACCTTTTTAAAATTTTACGTCTAATCCCCGATTGGAATTAAAAATGCAACAGAAACGGTAGTCAAAAAAAGAAAAAAATAGGCATAAACATGGAACAGGGCCGACACGGAAAAGGACACGTACCCTGAGAAAATCGGCTCCTACACAATTGGCTAAAAGTGGTATTCAAAACGGAGGCCAGTAACGGCAGAAATGTAACGCAAATCTAAGACAGTAGTTGTAATAATTTCTGCGGCACTCTTTTGAGAGTTTTAAATGCGTGGATGGCAAAGGTTTTCGCCTAATATTGGTATAAATTATACTGGACTACTAAAGGAAAGCATTGCCTAGCCGTTCCACAGAAGAAGTTTCCGATTCACTTAATAAAAAATTATTGATGCCGAAACAAATTAATGTGCTCTGGCTATTATGACTAAACACGGCTTTTTGCAACAAATGATCCTGATAAAAATTAGTGTCGCTAAGCAATATTCTAGCTAGATAGAGCGCTATTTCACGCATCAAAACTGTAAAAGCAATCTGGGTTCTTGCTTTTTTGATAAACTGTCTTTTTAATAGATCCATTCTCGCCCTTAAGACTCATGTTCGCAGAGTTAAGCAATACAAAACGTGGCAATTTTATAAATGCGCAGTATCCTTGCTATTGAAAGTTTGCACAGCTTCTGGTTGGCTTGTTTGAATCGGCTGGATTGGTGGCGCGATTCTCGGTCTCTGCTTAGGCCATACGCCGGTTTTTTGTTGTTCCGCCTGGTATTCCCTTATCTCAGAGTAGCTTCGTCCTTCTAGTGAGGTTCTGCGAATATCTTTACACGCATTTATTGTTACAAGTAACGATTTTCGGAACATCTCATGCCGTGTGTGCCGGTTGTTCGTAAACTTTTCAAATTTTTTTCGAAGAATGCGTCATTTTTCGGGTTTCATGGAAGAATTCAGGTCGTGCGCTTTTGTAGGACTTAACATTAGAACCCTTTTTATTGTACGACCACAAGTTTTAGACAGCTAGCAATACTTCTTAAATAGTTTTCGATTGTAATTCCAGATGGCTGATATCGCGTTGAAGAATGAGACAATCCAGTGCACTGCCGGTGCGATCCCGGTCAAGAATGAGAAGGGTCAGACGTATATGCAGAAGGTGAAAGTGCATCGCTACATCGCAGGCAAGCGCCCAGATTTCGCTTCGGATTCTGAGGGGTCCGACATCTCTGATTTTGAGGTGGAAGCCGGTGATGATGTTCGCCAGCAAAGACGCCGCCGGAGAGTTGATACCTCCGAGGAAGTTGGGTTACGTGAGAGTATCTCCGTTATCGAGCAGGAGCCTACGGCTGAAGAGCTCGGCGATCCAAGATTTCGCCGTCTAATGCTTTTGAAGGTAGTTGCTTCTATTCTTGCTGCTTTCCATTTCTTACCCATTTCACACTTCTTGACTAGTTGAGGCATACTCTTTGCCGTGCCCATCTATAATTTCCAAAGCCGTTGGTGGCAGTACGGGGTGGGAGGCTTTACTGCCATGTCAAGCTTCACTGAAAAGAATCATCGGGCTAGCTGAGTCGATTCACTATCGGTTCCCGATGGATGCGATGCTGAGTACTTGAATCAAACCTAATTCTTACTAGCTTCCGATTGATCGGTTGATTAGACTTCTTAATTAATTTGTATAACTCGTGTCTCTCATTACATGTGAGGTTTTTTTCCATTTGTTCTCGATTTGGCCCGGAGGCAGATTATGAATCACCTAGTTTTCACAAATCGTTTGATAGCAAACACGAGAGGCGGTGGTAGCGGGGGATGAGGATGTGGAGGATCGAGTGGTACGTCACAAGCGTTTCCGTGGCAGTGGCGATGGCGCCTCCTCATCAGAGGACGAGATGAAAGATGGCGTCAAGGAAGAGGAAGAAGAGGAGGAAGTAGATGAGGAGGAGCTAGCTCGTCGGCGAGAGGTGTGTTTCTCTTTTTTGACATTTGCTTTGAGATTTGTTAAGTGTTTTCTTGGAAATAAGTTTCTTGCTTCTGACTTGGCATTTCTAAGTTTAGCCCGTCTGATTTTCATACAAATTTTAAATGCTTGTGCAAAATACCCGAGAACCAAAAGTTTTGTCTGTAAAGTATAACAAATGGAATCATTTTTGAGCTCAACATGAATTAAAAACAGTCTTTATGCGGTTTCATTCCCTTCCTACAGCTGATTCGTCAACGAGCACGCAAACGCCGTGCGGCGGAGGAAGCCGACCTGGAGCGAGCGAACGCCGTAGATGGACGACGTGCAGTAGAGGCGGAGGAAGCAGAAAAGGAGGAGGAAGATGAAGAGGAGGAAGAAGAGGAAGAGTATACTTCCAGTGGCTCTGAGGACGAGATGGGTGCATCCAAACTCAAACCCGTCTTTGTACGCCGTCAAGAACGCATCACCCTGCAGGCCAAGCAGCGTGCTGATCAAATTGCCGCTGAGGCAGCTGCAGAAGCCAAACGACTTGCCGATGAGAGACGCAGGGACACTCTGAAGGTGATGTTTTCTCTTTTGGTTCATTTCTTTCGTGCTTCCTCCCTCTGGCTAAGCTAATTGTACTCACCCTGTAGCTTCTGGAAGCGGAGATTCGCCGAGAGGCTGAAGAGGCACGATTGATGCAAGATGAGCTAGAGGCTTTAGACTCAGATGATGCCACCGGCGATCCGCAGAAGGAGCAGGAAGAGTACGAGCTTTGGAAAGTTCGTGAACTCAAGCGCATACGTCGTGATCGTGAGGCCCGCGAGGCCACCGAGCGCGAGAAAGCCGAGGTAATTCGTTTCTCAACTTACGTGAAATTGAATGTTCAGTTACTTTTGAAGTAGTAACGCTCCCTTACTGTGTGATTTAATTACTCTTTAGGTGGAGCGAGTGCGTGCCATGACAGAAGCCGAGAGGCAAGCTGAGTTCCGCAAGAACCCCAAAGAGGTGACAAACAAGGCGGTGAAGGGGAAATACAAGTTCCTTCAGAAGTACTACCATCGTGGTGCCTTTTTTGTGCAGACAGAGGAGGAGAAGCTCTATCAGCGCGACTTTTCCAAACCCACATTGGAGGATCACTTCGACAAGACCAAGCTGCCTCCGGTCCTTCGCGTAGGTCTCCACTCACCTATTTATTCATTCCCTTCGTATTGATGCTCCCGTCCATCTCGGACTCATTCCCCTTTTCCATTATTCCATCCAACGGCTATTTATGTTTACCGAACCTCTCCTATCGACCTGTTTACCCGACTAGCATAGATAAGCCGTTTCCTGGGCCTGTGCGAATTAGGTCTCGCAAGTTGCTGCAAACGTTTCGTAGGATACTAGGCCATCAGAGAACTGGAACACTATTAATTCTGCTATTCCGCTTCTGAAGATTATGTGGATTCGAAATTCCCTTTGAGACGAATATAACCGTTTGTTTTTATTTTTTTTGGAATTGAAGGTGAAGAACTTCGGGCGAGCAGGTCGGACAAAGTACACGCACCTGGTGGACCAAGACACGACGGCTTTCGATGCTGCGTGGACCTCAAACGATCCGCTGGCGACCAAGTTCCAAATGTCTCATGGTGGTGGCTTCAAGGAGGTCTTCGAGAAACCCACCTCGAGGAAGAACACAAAGTAGTACGCCACATTCCTTTTCTCATCGTGTACATACATGCTGGGTTGTTTTTTTGTTCACAGCCGATTTTGTAAATAGTCACTTTCTGTGGTGCTTACATTGATGTTTTCTTTTCCTCCTGCTTGTTACGGGTGCTGATGCCTTCCCGAAAGGCGTTCCTTTTCCTCAGTTCAGTTGCAGGGTAACCTGAAGAAGCCCTCCACGGCTTATCTTGTTTGGTCCCCGCTAGTGCATAGCCTGCCCACCCGTGAGGTCAAACACCAAAAATCCTCGAAGGTGGAGAGATAAAATCACATTGTTTTATTTAAAGACTACATTTTTCGATTCCTAGTCAAACATCAAAATCAAACAAGAAAATGGATTTGGTAAGTTAAAAAGACAAGTTGTTATTGCACTCATCAGGCATTGAAGCCTTCAGTGATAGTGCGTTGCAAACGTCGGAGATGGATGAGCAATTCGCGACGAGTTTGGAAGTTTGGGCAGCCAATGTTGACGCAGGCCTGTGACGGCAAGGGTGTGGAACGTATTCCACAGGGTTGACGCCTATTGCTGCTGTTGGAAACCGTCACACAGGCATCACACAAGTCTATGGACTGTTTCAAGTTTGCCTGGACCGTCTTTAGCTGTAAAGGGAGACAAAGAAAACGCGATTGTGGAAAGCTTTTTCTCCACTTAGTGCCCCAATCACATCGGTTTTGCTCACCTCGATGCCATGTCGGACGAGTGCCTTCGTAGAGATAAGTGGATCCAGAGATAGACATGAGGCACAGCAAATTGAGCCATTAGTCACCCCGCCATCTCCACCACATGCAAGACAACAGCGTCGCACACTCAGAAACTCGTGCAACATGGCTGACGCGCCTTGTTGACCAATCCATCGTCTACGTCCACGTCGAGAACCTGGAGACTCATGTTGGATTAGGTCCTCCACTTTCTCTATTTCCTTGAAACGAACCACGCAACGTGGAATATCTGACAACCATGAGTCAACGCGCCAGCCAAGGAGGTCGCCGATTCGACGGAGAGGCGGAAGAAGCTGATGGTCGATGTAGAAGACCAGATGGAGAGGTGGCTGGATGTCGTAGTGTTGGGCTTCCTCTACGGCTTTGACGCAGCCAATCAGCGGAGAGTTGGGAGTGGTAGGTGAGGCAAGGTAGTAGGCGACGCGTTCACCGACACTGGGCTCTCGGGCTGGATCAACGGACTTGAGACGCCTTTGGGGATGATAGAACAGGAAGGGAGACTAGTCAGAGACAATTACTCATTTCCGGGGAGACATAGACGGGTAGGCTAACCTGGTAACCTGGAGGGCCGGCGCGCAAACCCCGGGTCGATAAGCCTCTGGACCATGGTAGGGACGGGTCAGAAGGCAGGCGGAGAGAGGCACCTTTCCTGCACTCAAATCACGCGCCAGTGCGCGCACACATGCCCGCACTTTTGGCTCCACTTTGGGGAGCACATCTGCAAGGGTGAGTGTGCTACTGAATTGGAGCTAGGCACGATTGGAATTGTTGTTGACAATTTGCAAAGAGTGCCATTGAATTGCATTTATGTATATGCAGGATGGACGCTTGGATATAGCCTTTAAGGACGGCATTTTTAATAGCTGTTTAATTGTTACTAATCATCACATGGCTGACTAGGCCGACTCATCCGGAGGTGTAAAGTTGTGCACGTTTGACTGTCCCAAGCATGAAGAAAAGATTGTCAATCGACAAATGGAAGGGTTAGTAACGCACCCAAGGGATTATTGTTCCATTGAAAGGCGTCAAAGATTTGACGAACCGTTGATTCCAAAATCTAAACAATGAGAGGAGGATGGAGGAGAATCGCGGAAAGTCCAATAATGGCAAATTTTGGCGCCTTTCAATGAGCATTTCAACCATGCCCCAGGCGACTTGAAGCGCTACAGGTGTATCACGAGGTAAATAGCTCTTACAGGTATAGACTGGGCACCGAAATAAAACTCGCTACGCAGGTGATATGCGGCCAAAATATCAATGAGTACAATCTTACCGTCCCAACAAAGGGGGCGTGATCACGACGCACCGTTTCAATGCCTTTGGCGTCGAATTTGGGCTCGGTTTGACTGGGTGATTCGTAGGCATAGCCAACATAGCGCTTCTTACTTTCCAATAGGCATGGGTAGTACACCTGAAAATGGTTTTGACAATGGGTTTAGGGCGAAAAGAGAAGCAACCGCACCCGTTTAACGTCATCACTGTCATTCAAATCAAGACAATCGCAAATTGACTTTTTGGGATTATGCTTTGAAATGTATCAGACAAATCTGGTGAGATTTTCAAATCATCAGCAATTTCCCATTTTAAAATAAGCGGAAAAAAGCACCTTCTCCAACTTTAATTTGATCGGTGCGGGGTTCGACGCAGTAACAGCGTCAGCAATCCGTTGACCCAATTCAAAGGCGGTTTTCTTGTCAACAGATGATGGCAACTTGACAAAGAGGCTGTCAGTGTCACCGTAGATGACCTTTGACCCCGCCCAGGGCATTTGACAAGCGGCGTCACCTTCGACCAGCCGAATTGCGCGCTCAAGGCACTCCCTCCCCTTGTGGACGATGCTGTCTCCAACCTGTAAAATAACACTTACTGGTGAAAACATTTAAGCAAAGGGTATCAAACAACGAATATGATGGGAGAATGTGTGATGGAGAGACGTGCCTAGACAGGTGTGCAAGGGGCATTATGCAGACGTAAGATGTGAATACAATTAGTGCTGGTGGTTATTTTAAAATCATGGAACGTCAAAGCATAAGTTTGAACCGCACACTTAAGAACAGCTATTCACGCCTTGTACAGTACTTTTATTTAGTGTTTGCATGAACTTCAACTTCCCTTGACATTCAGAATGCTGAAGCCCTTGAGATGTTGCCATAGGATGCTCAAGTTCCCTCCTACTGATATTAATTCCAGTAGGCATAGTTAAAACTCACCTCTACACATGGCATTCGACCAGAGAAGCTGGCCGCGGTGTAGCCGTACACCACGTTGGCGATGAGTTTCAAGCCCAATTGGCGCGCATCCAGCAGTTGTTTCAGAGACTACAGAAAGAGTGATGCAAATGATTTGACACTGATGTACATTTAAGTAGAACGCGACGACAGTAACCCGAAATTGAAAGAGAGCACTTGAGCGAGAAAAGCATCCACTGATCCATTTCCACTAAGTGTGTTACATTGATGACATACAAATGTTTACACAAGTCTGACCCATCTTTTGCAATTTGATCTCGACATGGGACTCTGCTCGTACCACCTATGCTTCCGATGTCCCAGTCCTTCTGCATACTTATGATATAACCTCTGTGGCCCATGACCACAGAGGTGACCTGGGACCTGGGTTGCCATTTTGACTCCCACCACGGTGACCAACGAACAGATGAGATGTGTGCTACTATGGTGCCAGAAGACGAGGCGTCTCCCCACAACATGGGGATCTGATGACAAGCGAGCTTGGTGAGTTGACAACAATAAGATGGGAATGGGGAGGGAGAAATGGAGCTAAGGTGATACTTTTCTTCATAATACGGGTTTTTTTTACCAAAAAGCGAACAATACATGGAGCGTACGGATTGTCGGATATCATCCAATCTTAGGCACTGCCTCCTGAACAAGTCTTTTCATCACCTGATAACAAACAAAGAGGACGACAAGTCAAAGCTGTCGCTGAATTCCTATTTGATTACCAATCTCAGGCACCCACATCTTGCAGCAACTTGGAGAACATCTTGGGCGTTACAGAACCGACGTTCGGAGTGAAAATCTGCACCTGAAAATGAATGGCAGAAACACAACAGCAGGTGTAGATATTCACTCATGCCACCCCTGTACTACTAGTCTCCCAGTACTTTTGTTCGCTGATAATGTGTCCATTTGCAGGCCACTACATCTCTTGCTGCCTGAAGAAGGAGACCAGATGACATAGAAGTAACAACCACAGGAAAAAGTGTACTGAGGAAAAATGAACAGCACCTCGGAGTGTTGGGCGTAGATATTGAGAGAGTCCTTAACCATCAATCGAGAGGAGAGAAGACCCCGCCAAAGTCGGGGTAACACGCCACGATAGACTTCTGGTCGCACGAAAACCACTCCATTCGGCGATACTGTCACCCGATTAGCTAGTTTCTAGGAGGGTTCAAAAGACCCGTTTGTAATGATGTCAAATGGGCGGTGTGCATGTGAAAGACAGTCTGACAAAGTGAAGCATCGATCGCTTAGAGAGGAAAGGGTTCTCAGTGGTGCATTTATTCCTCACTCCACATCATTGTCTCATAAAAAATGGAGACAAGACAAGGAGTGGTCTAGATAACGAGGTGGAGGTTTCATGATTGGCTAGAATACTTCAGAGTACTTCACAATTCCCTCTGAGGTATCCAGGATTCCATCGCTCCTATAATATATGCTCTTGAAAAGTTACGAGACTACATCCTTCGGAGTCCTTAAAGATGGTCAGCACCAGATTCTTCTGCTGGAGGCTACGATTTGAAATAATCTATCGCAGGAGATAAAGACATTCCCGATTTCTTCAGAGCTCGTGAAGGAGAACTCAAACTTCATTAGCCATTATCTGTTGCCAAAATCTAGCGCTTTCCTCACAATAATGAATCAAGTACCAAGGGTAAACTGTCAAGTAGTTGCACTTATGCCTTACTGTCTCCAGATGCTTAGATGTCCACCAGAAAGACATTACTTAGGTTAGGGCTAATCCACCCTGTCTGGGTATATCCGGCTGGATGTCCGGGATGTTCAGCATCCGTAAAAACTACTGTTGAACTCTTTGATTCAATCATGGACTACTCAAGCACATGGAGCAACATAAATTCGAGCCTGAAGCCTGCACACTTAGGTTTCCTACTCTAACCTGACTGTAAATTGTTGAGTCACTACTTTGTCGTTTGAAAGGAAAGTGATCCGACTGAAAGCCTACCTTCAACGTTTCCGCCGAGATGGAATGAGTAAGGCAGCCAAATTCAAATGCTCCATGAGGCCTATAACAGTCAAATGTTAGTAATTTGGCGTGATCCTTCTCAAACGGTAATGAGTAAAAAGGTTTGTTAGAGAAAACCTCAGTTATTTCGGTCGACTCGTGGTAAAAGGGCATTTGTTGCAAGCGACAGTGGGGGAAATGCGACTGCGTCAACTTTTGACTTTTACAGAGAGGCCAGCTTTGCAGTGAGATCGAGCCAAATTACTTGAAAATCAGGTCATAGGCACGACCGATAAGATTAGGGAGGCAACTGAAAGTCACTGAGATTGCAACGAAGAAAAGAGTCCCGTGGAGCCAATTCTCCTGTGTTCCTAAATGAGATGTTCTGGATGTGCATGAATAGTCTCACGAATAGTGACTGGCATAGGGAACGTGGGCGCCTTCAAACCGCACTCAGTATTCAACCACATAGTGCCTTCAGAGCTAATTCGAATGGTACAGCCTAGCGGACAATGTACTCAAACCAAAAAGAGCCGCCACACTTTTGTCGACAAAACTACAGACTCACTGAAGAACGCGTAGACGTCCAATCGCCGTGGAGAAGCAATAGTTGTGCGCAATGGCAACGGAGGGGTAGAGGGACTGAAAGTCGAGCACCACAACCGGTGCGTCGGCATGAAGACCACTATACGGCTCCAAAGTGAGAGGGATGGCCTGAGGCGCCCTTTGGTGGGCCCGTTGAGGAGGACTGGGTGAGGGCAAGAGGAAGTTGAGGCGACGCGCAGTGCGTAATAGCAGTGACTCTACTCGGTACTGAGGATGGGAAGGAAGATACTACTTAAAGTGGTTACAAGTAGCCGCATCGATTTTGATAGCAAGTTCCCGCCATCGATAGATCCAACAAACATAGCATTGCTTACGAGTAACTGTAGCAAGTAAACAAGACCATGGCATGCTTCCTCATTTGGGAAACGGGCAATTTATCACACACCTTGATGGTCGGTAATATAGTACTTCTTATTTTTGACAGAGATAAATAAGAAGGGTGACAGATGACGATCGGATTCGCTGTTTATGACACTGAATGGTTGCACTAGATGTAGGCGAATCAAGGAGGAGTTTGCAACTGCTTCAATATTCTCGCCGTTCATAAGAGTCCAAATAAAGGAAGTAGACAAATTCGAAGAAACCAACCTGAGAACCACGGGAGAGGACATGGAAGAACTCGATACCAAAGACGCGAGCGAATTCGCTGGTGCGAGCGACGAGGTCAAGATGTTTGAGAAGAGTCAAGTTAGTCTCGGAACGCAAAGCTACGTACAATAGGGCCTGCCATCTGCACAGATCAAAAAAAGGAAGCATAATCGTCACAGGCACCTCCTAACAGGCAAATGGAGGAGAGACAGTAGGGTGGCTTTTAAAAACAACGCTGAATTCAGGCGCTCTAGACCTTACCTAGTGGCGTTGCGCACGTCGTCCATCCAGTCGGACAGCTGACCTTGAGTGAACTTTGGGATACGCTTCTTGAGAACGTGAAGAACCACCGTTTCGAAGGAGTATTCGTGAAGACTGACCTAAAAAGGAGTAAATTCAGTGTTTTTGTTACCGATATTTAACATGTAGCGCCAATTTAAAGCAAGTTTCCGGGTCGTAGTGACAGTCTGATTAAAAGAAGGCAAATTGTTGGCAAACAAAAAACATAATCCCTGAATTCAAAGGTAAGGTAGTCAGTAACCGATTCTACAGTCAGGATTAATCGCCTGCAGGAAGCACCCTGAGTTGCTCGTGGATACCTTCACCATTATCATCGACTACTGAGGTGGTTTGAAATAGCGTTTCCATTTTAAGCTTTGGAGAATTCACATCCCTTAAAATCTTGACATCTCTTGTGTCACACCTAATTCGCCATGCATAGAATTGGCGCCCTCGCTTGTCGCCTTCCGATTTTTCAAGTTTCCGTGATGAATCGCCCCACGCATGCAAACATTCAGATTCGAGGGTGCTCTGTGGTGAAGCGTTAAAGCCACCTGGTCTAAAGACTTCATTTCTGGTGTTCACTTGGTGTTGGTGAGGAGGCAAAAGGTGATCAGCCCGGTGACCCAAATGCACGCAATCATACCATCCCTCACCTTCTCCCAACGACAATGTATACTATAAGTGTCGTCCCTCGAAATCAAAATGAAGCACGGCCACAGGCACCCTCAATTCTGACTCGCATTCATGCTTCAACTACGTCTTCAATGCCTCGTGTCAAGAGAAGGTAACAAAAATCGTTTCGACTAGCGGATCGTTTGGGGAGGACACATGCTGGGCTCTTTTATTCAGCGACCGTTGCAGTACAAAAGTACAAAGTCTGGGCTCCATGAAAGTTTATTCAGTCAGTACTATTTTATAGGGCGCTTGAAAGATGCGGAAAACAAAGTGACAGTCTTTCAAGCCTATTGGCTGCCATCTCGTAATGCATGTGACACCCGTTTGACTAGTCTCTATTACATCTTTTCCTTTAAGCCAACTGCTACATCACCACTCACATCTGATACGACCGAAGGTTGGTCTTGACACATCGCTTCCGACACTTTCTGAAGGTAATGGACCTACCTGAGAAGTGCATTTTGCTGTCAAGAAAGTTCCATAGCTTCGAGAGCCAGTTAGGCTCACGTCCGGTGATATGAGGGCTTAAAAGAAGGAAAGTGAGACCGAGGGAATCGTACCAATGGACTTAAATATAGTTGCGTTTTGCAGCGTAAGCAAAAACATGTAAGTGATAGGTGTCTCCACAAATTACAAGCCATTGCATCAAGCTACAATGGAAATCACAAGAGCTTTTTCGGGTCGCCTGATAAAAATTAAACTTCCTTTGGGGTTAATAATGGGATGATGACGCACTTAGGGCACACAAATGTTGACAATACCCGCGCGCGCCGACAGAATGCTAGCCTATCGCTTATAAAAAAGTTTAAATTCGTAAGTTTGACTTTTCAAACCTTGTCAAGATGCGATTTCAACAGTGGTTCAACTTTTGATGACACCATGAACAAGCCAGACATTCGTTTGACATTTAGTGGGAGGTGAGCAACGGAAAGATCCGTAAAGTGACAGAAATTTTTAAGGAATTCCTCTTTACCACCCTATTTTAATCTGATAAACACTTACGAGCTAAAGATAACAGAATTCCAACAATGTCAGATCGGTCGAAATAAATCTAAGAGGTAGGGGAGTGCGCCGATAAGTGATCAAAAACAAGAATCTCAAGACAGTGAAGCAAAACGAGGAGACGCACTTCATATTTGAGCAGATGCCAGAGAGAGAAAACTAGGCGGCCAGGGCAGGCGAAAGGAGCATCAGAGCGCCCGCGGCCCGGCTCGCAGGGCCATGCGGAAAAGGAGAGTCGGGTGCGCGGGTCGCCGACATTAGCGTCACAAGAGCATGAAGAGGAGACAGTGGAGACGACGAGACGATCACCAGGAAGGAGGCTTGAACATTTTGACATGCAGCCAAGACAAAATGGGCAGTTCAGGAGCTCTGAAAGAATGGAATGGAAAAACAAGAAGGAGCATTAACGCCTGTGAATAGGGCAGGGGGCAATTCACTAACTTATCCTTCAATCCTTCTCTGAGTAAGCCATCAGAACCGAATCCAAACATTTATGGCAGAAACATTGACACAATCCTGAACCAACCATCCATCCCTGATCTGCCCATTCAGATTACGACGCATGCTTAAAGCAATTAACCACCCCCAACACCTCAATCCTGCAGTAAGGAATTCAGTCGGTTATTCTTTAGTTCCCGATTCGCTGATCTTGCATGACTAGTTGTTCCATTTATATTTGACCTCAACTACTCACAGTATCATAATCAAACCATGCCTTCAGGAGAGGTGTAACTACCGCCTAACAAACCCATCCAATCTAATCTTGATCAATCGTTCATCCCCTGCTCCATACATCTGCTTCAATTAATCGACCCACAAATTCACTTGTTCAACACCAATAGAGGTTTATTCAGCTCAAAAGTGATACCACACGTCGAAAGGCCGTACTGTGAAATAAATAAAACTGCCCACCGAAGTTTGAAAGAGATACTTAAACAAAACTAATGAGGGAATCAAACAAGCAATTTCATGTGGACCTATTCAAGAGGAAATGGACAATAATAGCGTTTAAGCAGCTCGTAGAATGTCAAGATCATTTATCTTAGGAATTAAAAATCAACCGATCAGATTACAGAGGTGCTGAGATTGAACGGTCTATCAGTCAAATCGGTGCTAGCACGGTTTTGATTTAAATGAATGAATTGACTAGCCAATGATAAGCTGAGTGGAGCTCTATTCAACCACCTGGTTAGCCAATTGAGATAATTATTTGCAAAGGAATAGGTAACTTGGGAAATAACCGACCCGGAGCAAGCCGCGAGATGTCACGCAGAAATCCTGTACGTCCAACCCTTGCAGCTCGTTGAACTACATAGTTCCACGACCAGCGTTCCACATCGTAGCCGAGCAAGATGTCCGGGTCAAAACTACCAGGAGCGCAGTCATTATTGCAAAGAAGCAGAAGACCGCCATTTGTTTTTCCATTCACTCACCTCTGGAGTAAGTAGACAATCCAGTTGAATAAGTCGATCTCATTGCTACAGATAACCAGCGCCGGAAGCGTTGACCGCTGGTGAGGAATGGGAGGAGGAATTGAGGGCTTTTGAGGCTCCACAACAACGAGAAGGAAAGTCGAGGAGACAGAGGGCGATGCGAATGCAAGAGATGCCGCCACAATGTGGTCAAACTGAGGGTCAGGAACAAAGAACCCACCTAAACTGGAGATTGAAATAGCTTGACTGGTGCGTTGAATGGTGATGGGGGATCCAGTTTGGCGACGGGTGTGACAGAGGACTTCTAAAGACGCCAGAGTGCAGTGATTTTCCTAAAATGGCGATCAGATTGCCAGTAGATGAAGCTGTTAACTCATCATGTAAATAAGCGAACTCAGCGAAACCAATGCCAATATTGAACCAATTAATGGCCTACTACCGAGGGACTACAGTCGGAAACGCTTCCAAACATATTCAGACGAAAAAGGGTTAGTAAGCAAAAGATGCTAGCAACAAAGCCTCTTTCAATAATTTCCAATGTTTTCCCAACGAATTATCGCCATGTAGTTCATCCATGATAATGCGCAACTGGTGGAGAAGCAGGTGGAATTCATCCCAAACTATCCACTCATGTCTCGTGATTAGCTACGATCTAATGGAAGACTTGTGGCGACCGAAGCAAGAGAGTACCAAAGATTACGCTCAACGGATTGTGCAATGGAAAAGTAGAACCTTTTAGCTGCCCACACCATCAGTACCACTAGTTTCATAGTTCTTTTGTATGTCGGCAACGATAACGAAATCAATATGGCATGAGAAGTCAAGGTAAAAACTCTACCCCACCTGAACAGGAAGAAATGCTCTCCTACCAATCGGGTTGGATGACGAGGAGGATAAAGGCGGCAGTATTCTTGGGTTGCCAGAACATGACTCCATTTTCTTCTGTTGCTGTTCCTGAGACCAGAGGATACTCAATGAGGCCGATAGATCGATTTCCGGCTTAGTAACTAATGGTGGAGACACCGTGTTTGGTTGAGGAGGCTTCATCTTATGTAGACTCATTTCTACCTCCACTTGAGAGTAAGAGGGTGGGGCCGGTGGATCTCGTAGGGTGAGGTAAACGGAGGAATGAAAGGCAAAGTTAGTATCACCCAGATGACAAGGAAGAGGTTTAATCACTTCTTTTTTCTCCTCATCCTCCAAAACTTGTGTTGCTTCAGGAGGGAATCGCAACACTATGGAGGAATCAATATCCTCTTCATCCCTAGAATCGTCGTTGTCAAAGATGTAGGTCATGTAACTGCGTCGTTTGCGAAGAGGAGTGGACAATCTCGGAGGTGAAAGAGGAGGAGAAGGAGTACTCAAGTTCACTTTAGGAGCATCGATGATGGATGTTGAATGGGGAGCGCTGAAGGAGGTGCATTCTGTGCTAAATGCGGAGTTCGTAGTCGCAAGGGTAGCTAGATGCCTATGTGTCAGATGAAGTCCCAGACGCCGTTTGCGAGGTCTCTGGTTGACTGAAGAAAGAGTAGACAAAGGAAGATGGTATCTTATGCAACTCTGCAATTTACCCGATAGATATCTCTCTTACGACCTGACATGAACGCTGCCGGCGTAGAGCTGTACCTGCGCCACCTGCACTGTTAGCCTCCCAGCCTCCAAGTACGCTGAGTATGGGGCCACTTTCAGAATTGAAAACTGTGCAAGATGATACCTACATTTGTGAACTACTACTTGGCCATCAATGAAGTGAGGCCCTATTCCAGTAGATCAAAATCATCCATGAAATATCCTACCAATTCATGATTACGACACTTCGTCCCCATGATGCATTCAGGTAGCAGCGAGTGCTAGAATGTGTCCTGATGAAGAATTTCCAGCCTCCTCCATGGACATCTGGTTGAACCTACTACACTTCCAATGACGCAGACTCTTCTGCACACTCTTCTAGAGAACCCACCTTGCAGAGCATAATGGATAATGGAGAACCCACATGGGTGAATAATGCATCAGAGAGGGCCATCAAGTGAGACATCGACGTTTTCAAGGCATTAAAGCCAACCAATCAGAGGACTGAACTGGAAAAAGCCATTCAAATCGCAGAATACAAACCTCGCTTATCCCGTGCGTCATCAACACCATCCACTTGGGGTAGACGAAGGGAGGTAGGTCTACAAGGTATAGGATACTTAAATAATTGCCTTGAATGATGAGACTGCTAACGGAAGGAACGGTAACTGACGCTCCTATTGCCGAAGTAGATTCCGATTCGGTAGAGTTTTCTACCAGATTCTCGATAAAAGATGGAAAAAGATCCTCATTTTCATTGTGCTCCACTTTCTCGTCCCTAGGCTCTGAGGTGACGGAAGAATCGAGAATGGACTAAAAAAGAAGAACGGAACTGATTTCACACGCAATATCGAATTAGTTTGCACAGACGATCCTCTCCTTTGCGATGAATTCAAGTCTGCCTTGAATCAGCATATCGTCACGTCCAACACCTACAGTCGGCATTACAGTAGTCTGCTGGAAGAGTTCTCTTTAATTTTGGTAAAACAGTTCCAATGCCTCTTTTTACTCTGTGTTATGGCGAGTGCAGTCGACTAAGTGCTCGGAGCAGTTCCTGACCATCAATTCGATTCAAATATTTCAAAATTTATCAATCTGCTTATTGATGATTCCGTGAGTCCAATTTATTTCATCCCAAGTCCATATTACCAGGAAAGACAAAGTTCGTTTCCAGAGTACACGTTCAACTCACAGCATCATGCTTATGGCAGTCAATTGTCAACATTCTCTTCATTTAATTACCGGACGAAGATCAAGCAACAGGAATAGCCGATATACCATACTGAAATCATCCAGAAGTGAAGAAACTCAAAGTAGAACAAGTTTTTGGTACGCTAACTTTGAACCGCAAGCCAACCTACCGCGAAGAGATCGTCATCGTCTTGTTCCTCCGCATTCTCCATCATGCCGTTCCCATCAATTCCGCTAACCTCATTAGGATAGAGCAAGGTTGAGACAGAGGCCTTCGCACTATCCAATAGCGCCGCCTCTAAATCCTCCTCGGATTTTGATTGGTGTGCCGAAGGTAGCCAATTGAATGTCGCCTAGGGCAGAAACACGGAGATGGTTAATGGGTGGGCTTTAATCCTTTCAAATAGTCTCATTCACTCAACTAAACCATTTCCAACATCCTGGGCCAAATTGTAGCCTTTTATCTCCATTAGAGCCTGGTGCGATTCTACCTTCACTTTATTTAGACCGTGCGTCTCCCAACAACTCAATTCCTTCTTAAGCGTAACTGCTTCCGAATTCACATACAATTCAACGTCGTTAGAAGACTTTAGCGCCGTATTGATGGGAGAGGTGGATAAACCACTCCAGAAGGGCAACGATCCCAAAATGTTATGAAGGGTGGCTGAACCTGCGGGAAATCACAACGCGTGTCGCACAGAAGCTGAATGAAACAGAGTTAAGACTAATCCGATTAGGGAACTATGCGTATGATCAAAAGACTTAAGACCACTCTATGCTGCAGAAAACTGAAATCAACTAAATGGGGAGTTTAGAGGCGTTGCTCAAAAAACAAAGTTACTTGTCGTTGTAAGCTTTCTCAAAAGTACCAAATTCCCCATAAAATCCATTGGCCATAAAGCATTGTTATCTCAACGGAATCTACGGAGAAATCTTTTATACATCACTGTTGATATCAACTTGCCTGATTGAGATTGTGATGCTTAACAGAGAAGAGTACTCACAGAGTGCATCGAAGAAAGGCTTTGAAGCGAAATACCACCTTCAATGATAACATACTTGGATACTGCTCCTATTGCTTACAATGATTTCACTTCAGGGATAGCTCATACACTACGGTATAATGCGCGAACCTTTGGGACTGACTGACTTGCATTTAGGAAAGCAGAAATCGAAGAAGCGAAAGAGGAAGGAAGGCAAGCATCATATTCTTCCGTCGTCTCTGCCAATTTACAGAGCTCAGTAAGCGTCTGCTGGGAGAGTCCACGAGATTGTCCCGGAGTGCTCTCAACGTACTGACTGCTCTCCAAATGGCTAGGCGAGAGTTCTGCAAAAAATTACACAAGCACCTGATGCCTGAGAAACAACAGCCAATGAAATGTGGCCAAATAAATTGAGACATGCCTTGAACTAGACGGTTGAAATTTCCTATTTGATCCAATTCGTTTGACACTGGAACCGCACCTGGTCTGCCTGCATTTTAAAAATCAAGAAGTTAAATGAAGGCCTCCCTCAAAAACAGTGGACCAAGTGTTTGTATTTCACTGTAAAAAAGACGACATGTTTTGTAGTAACACACCGCAAATGATTGGCCCCATTATCAGCCACAGTGCCAGAGACAGTAGACTCACTAGCTAATGGAAGAAGATCATCCACAGAAGGCATCTCTAGAGAGGTTTCATTGATTATTCCAGTTTTCATCAATGCCTCCCTTCGCATGCGTTCTTCGGTCCAGAGGAAATCCAACCCTCCGTTCAGACCCTCTGCGTCTGTGGGTAACGAAATGCGAGCACTCCTCTCAGCAAGCAAACTCTTACCTTTCCACAGCTCCAACCGATTAAGAATATCGCAAGCAGAAATATCAACTTCCACATCAGTACTAGTTTGCCGATGGGCATTAGTGCGTGGACCAATTGATCTATTTCAAGGTAAGGGGACAAAACTATCTCCTCACCCATCCTGGGACATTATAAACGTTAGTGGATTGCTTGGGTCGCTGATAGGCAAGGTTTTCTTAGTTTTAATACCTTAGGATTTAAGAAGCAAGAGAAAGAAACATTAATTGAGGTACTTATGTATAGATTATTGGTAACCTGCATCTAAACGGTACCTCGTACTCGGAAGGCAGTCGCCTCTAGGTAATTCATGCCTTGAAGGTTGTAGTCCGCACAAAACTAGGGCAAATTTGTTATAGTAAAGGGCCTACTTGAAGAAGATAGGGAATGTGAACTTCAAAGGGTTGAACAGGAAAACCTAACACGGCCCCAGAAAGGAGTGATTCGGCAAGGAGCGGAACGTCAGCTGGATCCGTCAGATAAATTTTCAAAAAGGTGGAGTCGCTGTCACGAAAACCATAAATGGACCTAGATAGTGTTTGCGATCAAAACATCAGTTTGCCTGGCTGATAGAGGCTGGACATCGTAGACGAAATTCTTGCCGTCACAAGAACTGTCCAAACTAGAGGACAGGACCATTTCAACTCTCCTGACAAAGGTTCTTAAATTATTTCGCAGTTCGGTCCCATCCAAACAGGAGGCGATTGAGCGATCTTCAATAAAGAGGTATGGCAACACTCCATGAATGTGAGCACAAATTTTTTGACCTAAAGTAAACAGGGTATGGGAATGTAAAAGTACTAACCGCCAATGCGGAGAAGGTCTGCATATCAAAATGTCGATAAATTAACAAGGAAATTGATCATGAGGTCGCAAGTAAGCTGTCAAAGCACGAAGCTCATTTACGCTTACTAAATTGCTTCGAATATAAAAGCGAATCATACATCAGAGCAAAACAAATAAGTTAGTGAATTTCAATGGGAAATGAAGTTCAAGAAAGTATGACGAAATATTTAACGAACCCGACGGAGAAGAACCAAAGCACCGGATGACAGGTAGCTTTGAATACGTCCGTCCTATTAGTTCAGAATACGGTAACTCGAATTCCTCCAGTGGTTTGTCGAAGTAATATTCTAGTTTAAATAGCTTTATAAGAATGTTTGCCGACATCCCCCCGGCCACATCACTTGCACATTACTATAATACGTAAATATCTCAAGGCCGTGACCCCAGGCATTACGTTAAACTTCGAGAAGAGATCTATCCCTTGACCTTTTACCTGCATCAAAGGTGTCGACAATGACCAGCCTAAACATAACTATTTTTATTGTATTTATACAAAATCATGCTGACAAGAAGTAAAAAATGGTTGCAATCATGTAATAAATGCCGTTTTGGCCTTGAAATGCAATGTTATTGTAGCAAATCAAACCAATATAGAATGAGTTTTTTACGTCTGCACAGAAGGCCATAAATGAATTGCGGTTTACGTACAGTGAAATGCTTGAGAAATTAACTAGAATACTAAAAAAGGAAGGAATTACTGACATGCCCAGGCCCCTCGACCGAGTAAACCTGCACCGCCAGCCCTCAAAACGAGGTCGACCCCCACCCCTCAGATCCTCGATGAATAAGCAACTCCCTGTGGCTGTTTTCAAATCCGATGCGATCAAAGAGCGAGAATCGAATGACGAATAGCCCCAACGCTCAGCACTACCCAACGCCCCCACGGCGATGCGCACATGCTACGGAGCCCAGGCAACCCGAGTCTACCCGCACGCCACAGCAAAAGTCCTGTTAAGATCTGTACCATCTTTTTAGTAGTCGCATAGTATTTGGGGCACTCAAGAACATTGGTCATTCACCCCCTTAGCCTTCTTCCTCGCCACGTCTTCCTCATACTCCACGTTGCCAATGATAGGAATAATCTTCAAATCAGCCGCCAAGTCAATCCTTCCCTTAAACGCCTTACAACTCCGCGCATCCTCCAACAGCGAAGACACCTTTGAGTATTTACTGGGATCTTTGTGTTCTAAAACAATAAAGGAAAGCAGGTGCCATGTCCACCATCTGTGATGCTCCGTTACAAATGTATGATAATACAAGCTTCAACCGTGATTGCATCAGATTATAACGAAAGCACACAGATTGGGTTCAATGAAATTGCATGGACGTAATTGTTCTGAGGTCGGGAGCATCCTACATTTTTAGCTTTAAGGGGTTATGAATTTGTCCCACATTCGAATGACAGGACGCCTGGAATATGGTGGTTAACTTTCTTCTGAGACAGATTCTGCAACCTAAAATGCCAGAAAGTTCACATAAAACGCAATTTAACCAGCAACTTACCCTGAGCATAGATGTCATCTTCAAGAAATCGCTGGCTAAAGTGGCTCAACACCAACTGTCTCACTCCCATGGTAGCAGCGAAAGCAGCAGCGGAGCGAGCGGTGGAGTGGCCCTTCGCGTACATCGATTCATCACCCTGTTCCACCGAGTGACCCGTGGCCTCGTGCACCAGACAGTCCAATCGCCATCGACAGCCATAACCTCCATCGCCACAGTTATCGACTTTGGCGTCATCGGATGGAGTGTCGAAGAGACAGATAAGGAGACGGCGCAGTTCGGAAGAGTCACGACTGTCTCCGAGGATAGCCACTCGTCGCCCTCGGAGAGCGACATCCAGCACGTCGACCGGGTTAACTGTCACCTCTTTGCCGTCGCGTTCAAAGGTCACTGGCTCACCCTGTGTTGAGGTGTCAATTGAACGTATTGGTTGCAATATAGGCAGTATTGTGCTAAAATTAGCTCATCTAGTTAACTTTCTATTGAAAAGAACCCAATAAAGGTTGTTATAGCATAGTAAACGAAGTCGATGGCAGCCTATACAGTCCAACTGACCCGCTTCAGTCTGCCCATGAGAGGACCCGGTTTGACACCAAGTGCAACAGCCTTATCTGCCCGAAGGCGGGGCAGAGGCGCTGGCTCGAGTAGGAGGTAGCCCACACAGGGAACCGGATGATCAAGCATAAAGGCATGAACCACAAAGTCTTCCCTTCCATCCTTCAATCCTGTCTCTCTTGCTCCAAAGATGTCGCGGAAGAAGCCTACGGTTGGAAGAGAGATGGGATAAAGATCTTAAACGTTTGCACGACGCAACATCTTAACCGATAGCCTTTGAGTTGCAGCACTGCACGAATCGCCCTCCTAAAAAATAGCCTTATCAAAAAAGAAAACGAATTCGACCACAACTGCTCGACGGGGTGAGTGTATGTTGTCCTTCTGAAGTTCTACTGGGTGAAAAGGATGATCTCTCACCATCAGAGTCGGGGTGAATATCCCTGCCCCTCCTCTCAAAGGGCAGCATCCTGTCTCGCACAGGATCAAGGTCAGTAACAGTCCAGTAAGGGAAACAATTGGCCACCTGGTCGGGTCGAGGGTGCAATTCGTGGACCACGTAGGTCATTCGCAGCAGAGACCTTTAAATAGAGGCATATGCATCGTGAGGGCACTCTTGAACCTTCCCACCATTGCATCGAATCAGGAAGGAGGCTATTTGAATGTGGTACCGGCTCACCAGGAGATTGCGGTAGTAGTTCTCAGAAACCGCCTTAATCCACGAGGCCCATAAATTTCTAAATCCGGCGGACCCGAGTCTTTCTCCACCTCCATTGTGAGGACCCATCTTGGATCCACTGCATGTTCCCGCATTCCTGAGATAGTGGCCAGAAGGCCCGGTAATCCAAAAATATGGTCGCCATGAAGATGAGTGATGAAGATTCGCGAAATCCTCTGCGCTCGGACGGCTGTGCAACTCTGTAATTGCACCTGCGTACCCTCACCACAGTCGAAAAGCCACTGGGTACCGTTGGTGTGACGCAGAACCAGGCCCGAGGCTGCCCTGTGAGGTGAGGGGTAGGCCGAACCCGACCCCAAGAATACGAGATCCTAGGCAGTGAGGTAATCAAGCAGATACAAACTGACAAAAAACCTTCACTCGATATGCAAAGGCAAATAAATTTTACCCTCAGTGCGTGAGATGCATACATGCCTCTGTTAAGTGTCACTGAAGCGACCATACAGATAAAAACACTATCAAGCAGGCGTTTTTTTCCACAAAAGGACATTACAAAAAGGAAGAGAAAAGGTGAGTTTCAAGGTGGTTTCTTCTTCGCCCGTAAGATAATTCCATCCCTTTGAAGCGCCTCTCGAACTTTATCCAGAAAAGCTTCGTCTGTCCACAAAGTATGGTCAGCATCTGCGCCCATTGCACGCGCCTTTGTGATGAACCTGAAAAGTGATCAGCGAAAGTCAATTCCGAATTCTACAAAGAAAAAGAAATCATTTTAATTTAGCAAATTGAGTATTTGAAACAATAAATAGCGCGGCTATTCAGGAAATCACATTCTGATCACCGATGCCCCACAATTGATGGATCGTGATGGAGTCCGGCACCGATTGCAAAAACAAAATTGGGGAACTCTTCATTTCCTAATCACAACACATAAAATCGTCTAGTTGAGACTTTCAGAAGAGGAATAGAAGAAGCACCTTACTTGGCCATAGAGGTACCCTTGTCACTTGGTGCAAAGAGATTGTGAAGGTCTTCATCAGCGTTTTCGTACTTCTGAAGGAAGGCTCTACAGAGCAAAAGGTACCACAATTGAAATCAGAAAATTTCCAGAGAGCATTGTTACAAATGAGTACAAGTAATGTGCATTTAGAGCATAAGCATCCCCAGTTTAAATGAGACTCAATGATTTCCAGCAGTGGAGCTTGTGTTGAAAGGAAAGGAGAGTTGTTTTCATGTTTTTCCGCCAATAAACTTGCACTGATATGACAGCTGTAGAGAGCGACAGGTTACGAAAATACAGGAAACTTCCATGCAGGCTTTGTTAATCAGAATTCGTGAAACAACGATTCCCTACTTTTCAAATTCCAGGAGAGGCTAGCTTCTGCAGCTCTGCAAACGCGTTAAATTCGGATCAGAAAGCAGGCAGTCTCGACATTCGATTCAATTGACACCTGATAAAATGAAGAGTACCGATAGATCAGTGTTCACTTATTCATCTTGATGCTTATAAGTAAGGATATATGACAAGTCCGTAAAAGCTGCAGCAATACACTGCAGTGTAGTATCCGGTACAGAAAATACATATTTCCTAATTAATTGACAAAGGACACTGCTCACTCCACGCCATTTAGTTGATGGGTCGCTGAGCACTAATTCGTATGTCGTATAATGACTTCAAAGAAAACTTGGGCAGTACAAAGATGGCAGTGTTGACACATTTGTACCGAACAACAATTTAGGATTTTTCCAGTCAGATATTACGTGGAAGCCTCAAAAAACGGAGCTGCCTACTCTGAACTTGGGCACTGCAATAGAGAACCACAGATTGTACGAAAGAGCCGCTTGCGATCCTGGTAAGCGACCCGTGAATAACGACAGTAATCTGGGGACTCCTAAGTTTTTCATGCCGCAACAAGCTAAGAACAGCCCAAACAGCCGTCTGGAATGTATTGAAGTGGCGACGAAAATCGAGGGGAAGTCATAAACAAGACGTAGCATCCTAGAAGGAAGGCGCCTACGGCGAATGCCTGAATCTGCAAAATCTCATGGAGTGGTTACTGTAGCCATAAAACAGCCAAGATATTTAATGGCAGAGCGCAATCAGCTGCATAGCTAAAATTTCATCCAAACCGAAAACACCCAGCTCTATTTCCTGCAGTCGATGATGGAAGAAGGGAGGACTAACACTCGTCCGACGTCCTCTGCATAGAGTATCTCCTGGATGCGCAGATTAGCTGGTAGTGATCGCTCCAAGGAAGGCTCCACCCTCGGCGGAAAGGCCTTATAGACATCGTACCACAGCGGCCTCTCCTTCGGTTCCATTGCCCCGTTTCCCATTAACCCAGTAACCCTATTGAAATGTGAAGCGATGAGAAAAGGAGACGAGGCGCCTACCTCCGGAAAATGCTAGCCACCTTGTGCACTCGACTACCGTAGGAAGACATGGCAAATGCTGCAGATGAAAAAGCACTAAAAATTCACAATGGGAGAAGGTGCAAAGAGGGAAGTTGGTAGGAGCAGAGAGGATATGAGCTAAATATGCTTATGCTAGAAGGAAAAGTGCAGCGATGCTTAAATTATCCGCAAGACATTAACTAGGTCGTGGGTTTCCCAGCCCGAAATGAAAGATTAAGAGGACAGAAATGAAGGCCGTCAACACATTATGTCGAAGACTTTCAGGTAAGAACATGACGATTTGCGCTGAGAACAACTTCTAGTCAAAGGTTTAATAACACGTAAGTAGTAAAATATTATTGCACACCCAAGCCTCAGGCCATTAGCCATTAAGTTGGCCGAATGATTTAATGCAATGCATAGTGGACAATAAGCAAAACATTGGGGCTCAATAAAGGAAACAAAGTGGATCCAAAGAGAGGGTGGAACTGCTTTTAAGAAAATGCGACACCGAAATCAAATGCAAAGACATAAAGGAAAAAGTAATGGTAAAGTGGACGTAGGAATTCAGCAGCAATAAAGTGTAACTAAGCCATCCAGCACTATAATTCATTTTTTGCTGTCTTACTTCAGTATCACAAGCACCACTAAAGTGGCCATCACCAGTTCACAACAAAATGAGTGGACGAAAACAAAAGAAATAAGTTCAAGAGCCAACATACAGCGACACGTGAACCCTTCTTTTCAGTAAAATTATCACAGGTTTAAAGAAATCAGCCCCTGACTAGGACAACGATTTGAAGAAACAATTAAACTTAGTGCAGGATAAAATCCGGCGCCAGTACTAACAGGGCAAGAAGAGTAAAAGACTGTAAAAGGCACGAAGAATGCTAGCTTAAATCAGACAGTCATGCAACAGCAACTTCTAACAAAATTTTTACGTAAGTCAATAAAATGATGCATGATACTAGGTCAGCACATTAAAAATGTATTTACTTCAATTTCAGCTGCCTGAATGTAAGCTATGGAATTCATTAGCTCTCGGGAGATAATTTAGGATGATTTACATAAACCAAAACGAAGCGCACATATCAGTGATAAACATGGCCGTTTTGGTAAAATGAGCGATGTGTGAAATCCGGCCTTCGCAACAAATGTCACTCAATAAAAAGCAATAAGGTTCAGCCAAATTGTTGCCTTCTTTATGCTAGCTTAATTCTTGCCCATGTTTTAACTAGTACAAAGGCCCCTTTCATAGAGGTTAAGTCCAAATCATTATATACTGATGAAAACATATAAATCGTTGGGGTCTTAGTCATTCTCCAAATGTTTTCTGGTCCTAATTTTTTAAGTGGACAAATAAGTATCCCGCTAAATAACCCGCAGTCTGGCGGTGATTTGTATGCGAAGGGGGCGCGTGCGGCCACGCCTGTAATGCTCAAGCATCATAAAAAGAGTGCTGTTGATTATGTTCCCAAAGATGGAGTAAAAAGTCCATCTTACGGGTCTGATGAGAACTCATGTAGCAAAAGTGTTAGGATATCAGATGATATATTTTACCTCGGAAGGAATGAAGCCGTGATATCTCAAAGAGGTAATCGCTCAGGCACGGTTTCCCCGGACTCTACCTATTTTTCCAGTATTGTATCTGATATGAGTGAACATCAGGGTAATGGTGAGTGTCTGTAGTCTTGACATCTGTTTAGTAGTGGTTGCTTTGCACGCAATGAATTAACGTTATCAGGTTACTGTTGCTAGACCTTTTAAAAAGCACAATCCTTTTTAAATAGCGATTTTATATTGAGCCTTTGAAATGGGAAAGTATTTTATTGAGAGCAATCTTGTTTTAGATAACGTCGCAATTACAAGGTACGTTTATTTTCCTCTTTTCATATCTTTTGCATCGGTTTTGTATACTTTTCTATGTGATTCTATGCGGAAGAAGGTCTGTGTGTGCGCCTGCATTATCTTGGTTTATAAACTCAGAGTGGTATTTTCAATCTTCTGCAGATCGTCGGTGGAGATGAAGTCGGGACCCATAGTAAAACATTTCACCATCCTATCAACAAAGAACCCACATCCACGGTCTTGCAGTGTAACTTTTTTGTTCCATCATAGTGGCTTTGCATCATAACGGACTATTTCACTACATTCCGTTTCATTCAAGGATTCCGTTTTCACGGCCACTGATCGGTTGACCCCTTGTATTGGTCCTACTTCTCCTTCAAAATATCGTTTTGCCTCGGAAACCACGGCACCGATCCTAAAGGCTGCAGAACTTCACCAAAACCTGTTAAATTTGCGGCTTTCTATGAACTCGCTTTATGCAGAGCAGTTTCAACTCAAAAAGGAACTTGATTGGACACTCATGTAGGCTTTTTCTTGCACTCTTTTCAGCCCTATTATGGTGTGGTTCATTTTAGTTTGGGTTAAACTAAGAACGTTTTCTAGTCACTTCTAATTTTAAAAGCACAAATCCACTAATCTTGCTCTAGAATGTCTAGTTTATGACTCTAGAAAATCAGAAAAAGAGTGACTTTTGGTCCAAATCTTATGCCGCATCCTTTGATCCCGTTGGATTTCATTTTTTAATCATAGTAATGGGAGTTGATGATTTATAATCAGTTTTTGACCCTTTTTGTTACTTGTGCAACTGTGTATAATAGAAATACATAAGTCATGTTAAAATTTTATTACTCAAAGATCAATTCACTCATTCACCGGTGCCCTTGTCAGGTTTTTTTCCTGACTCCATAAACAGAACCCCATAGTGTTTTCTTTCAGAATCACTAATTATCGAATCAAAGGCAATAAGTCCATGCAAATAGTAAAACCAAAATCACTGGTCACTTTGTACAAAAAGGCTCCCTAAAACACGCTCCTTCCCTGCTTTTGTTTTCTTTTGCGATTGCAGGCGTCGTGAAAATCTCCTTGCGAAGCACCAAGACCTCCAAAATGTTCCATTATCTACAGTGAGTAAAAATGCTCCAAGTCTTCCCATTCCCTTCACGAACATCAAACAGGAGTCTTTAGATGTTAAATGGGTGCAGGTCGCGTGACACTTGGTACGACTTTGCCTGGTGAAGTGTGGTAGCGTGACGATAATCACATAGGTGTATTAGTATCGGTTTTGAAGAAGTGTTTTTCTGTCTTTGTGATAAAGTAGCCATAAAATTAGTGCCACCATTCCGCTCACCTCGAGAAGTTGAACAAATAGACTAATTAGAGTTATTGGAAGTTGGTCTGATGCATTCTCTAGAATAATAAATGTAATTTTTAAATTTCCTATAAATTAAAGCCATCAGGTGCGCAGCGTCTTCTTGAACTTCGAGAAAGTCTAGTCCAGGAGTCCGAGAGGACTGCCAGACTACTAGATGCTGCGATTCAGACCAAATACGGCGTCCTGGATCCAGATTCTCTAGAGGTGATTAAGGACATCTCCATGGAACACCTGAAAGAGCGTGAGACTATCATCAATCGTCGATTGGAAGCATTAGAGGAACAGATAGACCTTTTGAAGCAGCATGAGGATAGAGTGAGTCTACTTTGTTATCCAAGTTGCCTTAGGAGTCCATACTCCGATAATTCCAAAGGATTTTAGTCTTTTTGGGTGACAGAGGTGTTTTTAATCTGTAGGCCAATTTCATGCTCAAATTCGATCGTTCTTTGGCTTGGTCTTTGTGTTCCCTAGCGATCTATCACAAAATATTCTAAGGGATCAATTTATTTTTGGTTAAAGATTGAGGAAATGACTGCTTACACTTTCCAAATGGAATTTCGGGATTCGCCTGGTACAATTATTAGTAAAGGGCATGGAGCATTAAAAGGCATCTTTAAATATCAAAAACTACCCCTAACTGTTCTAATTGTTGGATACGTTTTGGAGGCAAGGCAACTAGATTCAGGTTTAGCGGTATTTGGTATCCACTGATCAAATTTATTCATCTTTCATGTATTTCAAAAAAAAAGATTATCGAAGCTGATACTCCATTTGCTTTTGACTGAATGTATCTAAGCATTTGTTTATAAAAGTACCGAAGCATCGCGGTTATGAGAGCGGAGACACAGCCAAGCACGTGCATCCCTTTCATCTAAACGTGGTTAGAACTCACTCCTACTAGTTCAGATTTTCTCTGGGAAACCTATGGATTGTTTTTGTCCCCGGTCTTTGCTCGGATGGTGTAATGAAGTATAGGAGTGTGAGAGAAGGGCTTTTTTTAATTTCCTGAGGAGCTGAAAGGCTATCGACATGACCGTGGGGCTATGCTGCCGGGCAGAGGTGCAGTCCGGGGAGACCGATGATTCTGCGTACCCAAGCTCATGGCTAAACAAAATATAGCGTCTCCATAGCTTATGAGCCTGAGCAAAGTCTTGTTGTCAGTGCAAAGAAGGAAAGGTGGGCTGTCAACAGAGCTGACATCGCTCCAATTTGATTAGTAAAATCTGCACATAGATTACACAGGTTGGATTGTGCAAAACCTTATTTTTGCAGAGGTGCCTTTAGTTTGATCAGTGATGCGAATGCGGAGCTAGTGGCGGAGTGTGAGAGTTTCATGCTGCACCCTTGGACTCGAAATTACCGTAATCTCATCATCTTTATTCCCATGACACCGAACCTGGTGGCTCAGCCGCTCGATGAGGTTCTTCTAATTAAACTCGCCTAAGCTGAATACCCCGAGTCGAGTCCGCCTTTTGTGGAACTCGTAGAATGGGTAAAAAAACTCAGACACCTTTTAATTGTTCTCAATGAGGTACTTATTTGCAAGGCATCTCTTGGTTGTTAACTAACACCGAAGGGAGTGCAACGCCTCTACTTTTATTTGCTCCTGTATGGGTGGAAAGTTCTCGAAATAAAAAGGTTCCAGCACCACCGCCCACTCTCGCACAGACTTTCTCAGTGCGTGCGCGGCCTAATCTCGATGCTGCACCACGCTTGAAAAGACAATTGCAGAGGAGATGCGAAACCAGGATATGAGGCGTCGCCTACACACCTATTTCATCACTTTCTATAGCTGGTTAGGTCATTGGTCAGCAGTGGGTTGGCGCGGCTTCAAACGGACCAATCACTTTGCGAGAGGCACCATAAGTTAGTGAACATGAGTCTCTGTGCCTTTTCTGTTAGTTTTGTCGTCAAACTAGGGTCAAAAATATGCCCGACAGGTAGTTCACTCACTGAGGCCTTAAGGGATTTTCGTTTAACAGATTTGTAAACATTCAAACAAGGTCGAAGTGTCAAAAGTTTTTGAAAAGCACTATCAAATGGGGGGGAAATTCAAGCACATTTTAATCTGATTCTGTCAAACATTCAAACAGCGGTGGTCTTTTAAATATAACCTTGAAGAATCACAAGGAATAAAAATCTGGTGGTTTTTATTCGTCTAAGACGCGGGGGGAATTCCATAAATTTTATGTAGCATCGGAATTATGGTTTTTATTTTCCAAGGCCTTAAGTGTGCTGCTTAGATTAAGACTAAGCAAAATTTGTTGCTTTACTGTCTTCAAAATGACTTAACTATCGAAATAGGTGGTAATGTGTTTGCGCTGTTGGGGGAAAGAGAGAAACTGTCATTATTGCCCTCGACTGACGTGGGGCATTTGCGGGAGGGGTGCCTAGTCTGGCACACTCCTGTGTGTTTCATGGCAATGTTTACCAAGAACGAATGAAAGTAAAAAGGAAATCTAACTAGTGAGCATATCTCAACAATTTTTTGAGCTAGATGCGCTTCATCAATTTGAAGCGCCCCACCATTGCGCGATTTTCTCATGGCGATGCAATTTGGTAGCACAGTAATTCCATTTATTTGTTGGGTCTCAGCGTCACCTCCCCAGCCTCCTGATAACGCAATTAGTGTCGCCTCCAAGATAGAGATGTGAGAGGCATTAAAGGCCTCCTGGGGTCTGCAAGCATACTAGCTGCACTGAAGTAACAAAAACTCGTTTTAGACCATTTCCTTGCACGTGATTGCTCTCATGTTGGACCCGTTTCGGTTATTGGCTCAATGAAACATCAAAATCTCTTTTGATTTTCTCCCATGAACCATGGTGTCTGGTTCCTAGAAATCCCTTTTGCCTTATGGGGGTGCATTGTGTGACTCCTGTTTTGCGGATGGTTTTTTCAGTAAACAGCAAAATTGTGTCGTTGAACGAATGCACCAAACAGACCGAGTTTTGAAGTCTAATGAACGTAGGGCCCAGCTGACTGGGTAGATCTGGGTCGGTTTAACCTAGGTGCTCAGTAATGATGAGTTAAAAGCAATTAATTGTGGAAATGCTGGATCCACTCGTCCACCTCAGGTTCTTTTTTTCATCCACTATTGATTTATCCAGTTGTGCTTACCTCTATCCTGCATCCAGTAAACGAATAAGAAGTATTTGTACGGTTTTTTGGTCTGATTTGTGGCACCCGCTAGGAACTTGGAAGGTACTTGCGCCAGTAATTTAGCACGGGGTTCTTTATTATGCTTTCTAAGATTTCTTTCTCGTATCAAGCGTTCATCGGGTTTCAGTTAAACCAGATGATATTTTAATTTGTTGAGTCTGGGGGAAATAGAGCAGCCAAATTCAGCACCAGATCGTGGCCCCCAAAATAGCTTTTGAAAGGGTCATTAACTCAAAGATGTATTACATTCAAAGTATTTCCCTTTTATGGTACGGTACTACTTTGAGATTAATGTGCCATGGGTAACGATGAAGCATCAATCAGGAGGAAAAATTAGTGGCAAATGGTTTCCGCGTCGATTAAATTACGAAATGGTACTTGGAGACCCATCAAATTTTTCCTCACTCTTTTCTCCCCATAAAACGCAACAAATTTGAGTTTTCTGCTGACCTACCTGCAATTAAGCGCAACTTTTTTTGCAACGACCAAACCGTTGTTTTCCCCTGTATACACCACCCACTGGCCCAAAGAAACAATCCCCAAGGCATTGGGTTAAACCTTCATGCCTACAAAATTCTCTTGACGATTAATAATTTGAGGCGAGCAACCAGCAACTAGGACTAAGACCTACCAACTCCACAGACCCTGACACAATTTGATGGCGTTTAATGAAAATCTTTTCTTGAGAAGTAAATCCGTAGGAAGAAGACAACACCAAATCTTTTACCTCATAAGCACGCGTCGGCCATTGAATTCGCGAGGCGCCCTTTGAGGTGGCAGTATAACCTTTTCCGGCACTAGACAATCACACGAACACATGCAGAACGGCCAGTTCGTTGGAAAATAAGAGTCTAATAGGATCAGAGTTTCTTCGTTCATAATGGGAATGTCCATCCATCCGTCTATCCATACATTTCTTGTTTCAACAATCAATTCATTCAGAGATCCACTTTACCCATCAACTATGAGCTCGATTCAGGGGCTACATGAATATCTGACACCTCCAGTCTCATTTCGTCATTAATACCTCACCACACAAGTCCATGTGTCAGACTAATTTATCATCACCACACAATGTGATCATTGCTGTTGCAATGCTCACATAAATGCGGCTGAAGGAAATGTCGAACGATGTGATGAAAACAAAAGAGTTCATTCAAGCCTCTTTTATGAAAATTTAATCGTTCATTGCTACAAGTGGCTCCTCATGATTGGGTAAAGGTGAGTTGGTTTTGCTCTCAAACCTACTAAATAACAGCCGCTATTTCCACACATGATTACACGAAGCAGTCAAGGGTGTGGGCTGTTCACGTTCATGCCTGTTTGAAATAAAATTCATCTCGTCTCAACTTGAGACGTCTCAGTGGTGTGCTTGGACGGATCAGAAGGGCTGAGAAGATCTAGTCTTGGCAATGTATATAAACCCATGGCAAGAAGACCTGAACAGGCAAATAGTCCTCCCTTTTTAAGCAGCATTCTCTGCGGCAGCTTCTCGAAGGTTACACCATGATCTTCGAGCCTTTTGAGATGAGCTGTGGAAAATCACTAAGTTCTTGCTGCTTGATGAGGGGGCTATCCTCGTGCTGCTAAGATTATGGGATGAAGTGGTTGCCCAAAATGGGATGCCAATAAAATCAGAATGCTTATCATTTAGATCCGGTTTTCCTCCCGCTGCTACTATTATCTTGCTTCAAGTTGTCTTTGAAGTCGCAGCAAGCCCAGCCAGTGTAGAGGTAGATTGGCTATTCATGCATAGGAGCACTGAGTCTACAGACATGGCCGAGTAGGAAGAGTCCACACCGTTAAATGCTAAGTTAAAGAGACATTTTTCGGCAGTTGACTTAGAAAATAAGCTTTTTAAGGAGGAACAAAAAGGTTTATTTGCATATTAAACTTGTCAAGCCGACTCTCAAGTAATTATTTTGGCACCTTGATCAAGACCCTCGATTGTCGACATGCAGGCGAGACGAGGATTTGTTTTCTGGTGCCAATTTGGCGCCATCAAAAGTCTCACACCACAACGCGATTCAACCAATAAACAGGGCTCTTTTCCTCTGAAGGAGGTGGAGGCTACTGGCATGCCTAGAAAGGGCCCGCCGCAGAGCGAAAACGGAATCTGCAGTGACTGAAGTACCCGCGTGCTTAAAAACACACTTATACACACACGGAGTTAAGCAACATAGCCAAGCCCTATGTGAACTTTCCTTGCTCAAATGAGCCTGTTATTTTTAGCTTGCAGTTATTCATTCCGCTTTGGTCTTAGACTTGTTACTGGGATATGGTAAACAAGAATATGTCTTTAATCTTTTGAATCTGAGGTGAAAATAGATTCAAACGCCTTTTGTGCTCTTCTTTCACCATCCCTGCCAGCCACTTCATAATGAGTGGTGGCAAGTGAAGGAAATTTTCCTTTCTCTTGGTACCACCACTTCCTTTGCCTGATGTTAATTCACTCTTTTCGATTAAATTCATTCACTTAGAGGCCTCGGATTTAACTAAGCCATACGTGTGTTCACATTCGTAAACATTTCTTTCCAAAAGGAAAAAAAATAATGTTTAACTATTTCTTTTCCTTTGGTAAACGGTGAACCAACTAAAATCGCGCTGTTATGGTGAGATTTTGTTTTGGTCATAAAGCGGCGATTGACAACGGCACGTCATTCTCCAAGTTGGGTTGCGCGTGATCCACTACGATCGTCAATGGGCCAGTCACTCACTCTACTACGCTCAGTTTCACTGCTTTCTTTACTATTTTTTTTATAAAAATTTCTTCCCTACCAGTGGCAAAGTTGAAGAATTGGGAAATTTAAAATTCCTTATTTTTCTTTCTGAAATAAATGAGAAACGGAAGACCCTATAGAGTTGTCGCACAATAATTTAACGTTCTGAGGTTTCTTGGAAGTCCTGATACTGCGTACCTGGAGGAAGAAGGATTTTTAACTAACATGAAGAAAGACTTGATGGCACTAGACATGACCCTTTAATCATGCCGCCAAAGGTGTGGCACAAACCGCAACGACTAAAAAGCCTACGTAGCCCGACCTCAGTTAAGCGTCATCCTCGGCCACCACGAGAGCTCCCGTCTACTTCGACGGCACCTAACCACAAGTCGTTACAAAAGCCGATGAGACGAGTGTGAATTTCGCGAAGAAGGTTACTTATTAGTGGTAGTGCGTGCTGTACATCTAGTTCATACTTCTGACTATCACTTCTTCTGCATGGCTAGCTCTTTTGAGAGGGAACCCGCTAAATTGTTATTCAAAAGATTAGACGGAGTCCCATGCCATGCATACTGCTTTTGTGCGTTGGGTCCAAGTCGCAGCAATATTTGACTAATAGCAACAGGATGAGAAATCTCGTATCTTGCACAGAAAGAACCGGATCTTCCCTTGTCGACATGTAATGTAGTGAGCTTGGAATTGGAAATTCGCCAAAGATAGACGCTGTAGTAAGCCTTCGCAAATTCGGCTATCCAAAGCAGATTTTCTCATCTTTTCCTGAAGCCATGCTAGTATGAAAGAAGCGTTGTGTGTTGGGAGAGTTGGAAGGTCATAGGCACTGCCACCAAAGCGGTGGTAGTATCCGTAGAAAAATAGGCCAAACACTGAAGCGAGAACTAAATCACTCTACTAAATCTGTGCTGTGGCGAAGAGGTTGTACACTGCCAATATGATGGGTGTAAACGAATGTTAGTAGGAGAAACTGCAGAAGCCTTCACACTTTGGGTGTTTTAATTTGTCTCAGACATAAATTGTCTTCCCTTCAAGGGGAGTGATTGCTCCTGGGAGAGGTAATTCATCCAGCACCTCAGGTTATTACCGAACCTGACCAAAAATGTTCTTCTCCCCCCTTTATAGCCTGGTGAAAGTCCATTGAAAGCGGACCATCTGCAGCAAAGTTTGTTGGAATCAAAAAACCGTCTCTGTGCCTTTTTGCGTGCTGAAATTTCTCGAAATTTGACCCTCTTAGAAGAGAAGACTGGAATAAAGGTAAACAGGGGATCACACACCTTCTGACTGATATACTGGCTGCGGGTCTTCAGCCCAATTGTCTATTTTTGTAGCAACCCGAAGTAAAAGTCCCGTTTGCAAATGAGGCCGATTTGAAAATTCGTTTGAAAGTCCTACGTTTCGGGCTGGATGAACGGAGGAAGTAAGCATGGATTTATTTTTTTTGTCCCAAAAATTTGATAAATGACACCTGGAGAAAACGATGTGGGTGTGCGTCCAAACCTCACATTTATCTACTGTACTGTAAAATTAGTTGGGATCCCTGCAACCCCTAGTAGACATTTCTGATTCGATCTTCAAGATGTTTTCACGCTCGTGGTCACCTCTAAAACATCCTAGAAAGTGGTGCTCTCACTCGCTCTCTTCCGACTGACTGTCTTCGAGTGCCGTTATGATCATTATGAAACTAAGTTCAATCAAATGCTGTAGATCTGCAAGACAGAAAGCATCGGGTGTCTGCGGCATTCTCCATCAACCATTTGACTCTCATGTGAGTGTATGTCTTACCCCTTGCTTGCTTCTACTCGTCAGGGACGTGGAAACGGTAGTACAAAAGCCTTTGTTTACTAATCACGCGGGTTCGGCGTTCAAAAATACCAAGGCTGATGCGCACATCCACCAGTTCTTAACAGAATAGGTCTCTTTAACCTCTTTCGCCGTCTGAGAAAATTCATGAATTGTCCTCTTTGCATGCCTTGTCACACTGACTCAAAGTCTGTCATAATTGTGCCCTCTACCACCTTTCACCTATTTTTGCGCCTCGTATCGGTTGAGCTAAACTGACGCACATGGTTCAGGCTTGTCTTCTTCACGAAACTAGTTCAACTTCGTTCTCATAGCTACAGAAGTCTCGTGTCGCATTAACTGCTTGGTGCGTGGAAAGGATAAGAACGACTAATTAGGTGCTCATAAAGCTTATTTATGCTACGAGTTGATCAAAGAAAGATGTGTCCTCATCAGAAAGACCTTTCTGGTTCAAGAGCTAAGAAGTATGTGTCACAATTAACACAATAAATTCAAGGTAAAGGTGCTAAGACCAGATGTGAGCAATGTTCTGCATGAGTGGCTACCAAAAGGCATTTCACACTTGCGTTAGCCAGGGCGGGAAAGTTGCGGTAAAAGTCACCGACGTGCATTGACAGCTAACGGAAAATAATTTTCAACGAGCTTTCAGGAGGCGTTTGCACAACATTCCTCGAAATCTATCCATTTGTGCACCCATTCACTAAGACGCAGACTAACCACCGAAGCTGTGGAGGGCCCGGACTTGGCGCCTGAGGACATAAACTGCGTCCACTGCAGTGGAGGCTTTGGTTTTGGCGTAGTTAGTGTACGTAACAGAGATGCGGATGACGTTCTTTAGGAAGATCTATAGTGTACCGTGGTTTTTGTTTCTACAGCTCACTTCAATTCTATCACGTATGAAATGAATTGTCTTTCCTCTTGAGTGTGTGCTTGGTGTTCCGTGACGAGCATTAGCTCTTCCATTGCTGCGAGACGAAGATTGGCGTTGGTTAGTCCCACCTATTTCCCTCACTACTCATTCCGCACTTCTAAGGCACACACCGCTTCAGTTTGCCTAGCAGAGCACCGGCGACGCGACTCCTCATTTGCCAGAGGCCAAACAACAATTGAAGTAGATTTATCTGGCTGCTACAACGGTGAAGAAGCTGCCAAGAATAGTAAATCAGTCAAAATAAACCACAACGCTAAACCTCATACCTCTCTCTGCCTCGAGGAAGGGAAGACTTTGCGGAGCACTTTAGGCCTAAGGGAAGGTGGAGAAGAGGAGGGACACCGCCTTAGGCTTGTCCTCGATATTTCCCTCCGTTTCTCCCCCTTGCATATGCATATGCATGTTGACAAGAATAAACGTGACTTCCAATTAAGGCGATGGTCCCACCTCCAAGTCTGCTTTCTCAGCCTCCATAAGTCGTTCCTTTACAGAGACTACAAGCAGCTACAACTTGTGACCTCTTTTGTGATGGAAGATGAAGTATCAAACAAAAAAAACATTATAGTACATGGAATCCTTGCACTTAGGCGACCACCTAATGGTTTGCGATGACAAGGTTGCCACTAAACTGTCGTGTGGGTGAATGGGCACCAATAATTTTAAGCTCTCAACCTGATTAACCAGATAGATGAGGGCCCCGGTGCAGCTGTCTTTATTACCGACACTGGTCGCAAAGTGTAGTGTTCCATTCTGGCGAATTTACGTCTTTCTGAGTGATATTTACTTCATACTATTTGTAATTGGTATCGACCAATCAGTACTCGATGTACTAGGGCGCCAATTCAAAGTTTCTCCAGAATGTTCGGCTGCAAAATGTAAAAGGGGACTTCTAGAGGCTCAAAACAGGAATGACTTTTAAGGTGAAGACATCTGTTCCAAAGTTTGAGTCACATCGGCACAAACTTTCGACCCGCAACTCCTCTCTAGGGCAATCAGAGTGAAAATTTTACAGCTAACTTCCCACTGGGGCGGTAACTTACGCCAAACTTCCAGAGTAGGCAAACTTGTCGGACATAAGTAGTCGCATTGCATGCTAAGGGGCAATTAACTATCACCTCGCCTTCCGCTTTCACCTCTTCTGACCACAGCACGTATGTGTGATAGTGCCAATGGCGACGCCCTCTGTTCATGGATTTCAATAATTAATTATTGTTAGCTAGACATTACAGAATGCTCCCGTCAATTTCTTTCTTTTTTTAAAGAATTTATTTCCGATCTTTTGGAATGCCTGTCAGTCTGTAATGAAGTACTGCCCTCCCAAAGCACTCACTGACTTGGACAAAATAATATCCGGATCCCCACGTAGTTTTTTGAAGAGAATAGGAAAGTTCTTGTGGGCAAACTCGGAGTTCATTGTGGTTCTCTTTAGAAAATTACAGGACTGTGAAAATACGGCTGCAATGCTTGCTGCAAAACTCAGCTCCATGAAGCAGGAAGCTCATAAGAAAAGGGTTTCACTGCTCACAGATCTCGTAACTTCCACGGAGTTCCAACAGAAGAACTATAGGGAATTCCGACAACAAGTTGAAAGTATGGTAGGTGTTGCTATGGTTTCATAACCAGAGCTCTTTGTTAGCGCCATGAATTGGGTGAGACGAGGGTGGGTTCGGAGGAGAGTGCAGAAGTGACAATTGAGGAGAGAAACCAGAAACTCGAGGCTCTGGAATCCAAGATTTGTGCTGTTAAGGCAGAGATCCGTCAATTGGACGCACAACCTGTTCTCGCTTGTCGGCAGCTCAAGGCTTCTCAGTGAGTTTGCTAAAAATTTAATTTAAGTGGGATGCGATTTATGCTAAAGTGCTTAAGGGATTGAATTTGGGGCTAAAACTACACTTATTTCCACGGTATAAATGGAACCCTTAATCACAATAATTGAAACAGAAAGAGGACTTTAAAAACCTCGGAAACTTGCTTATCTTGCTGTTGCGAGTTCTCACAGAAAAGCTTACTAAAGCAGCATAAGGATTTGCAGCTAATGAGCCTAAAATAGAGAGTAAGCTTGACACTTTTCTATGCGCTCATTAAAAGCCCACTTACCGCACTTTCCTTTGCATCCTTTTCGTCATCGCAAATAATCGGTTTGACAATTTGATGCGCTTTTAAAAATGTCTATTGATGACTATTAACTAGTGACCACGGAGATTTTTTATTGAATTTGTTTGAGGGTAGCCCTGAGTTCAACGCGCCAGGGGCTCTAGGAGACCGTATACGTGGCCTCCTAAACTCGGCTTTTTACTAACCACACGGACAGAAGAGCGAGCCTAGTTGGACGCACACTTAAGCAACCATGAAGCTATCGCAAACAAATAAGGGGATCAGCAACCGCTTCAACAGTGCCAAAGCACTTGGTGTTTTTATTACGCGTTGCTTTTGTTTCTTCGAGGAAAGAAATGGAAAACGCAATCTCGGAGGCAGGGCAGAATTGCAACCAAATAAAATCGAAAATCCGGAAGCGATACAAAATGCTGAAGGGTCTTCGTCCTATGGAAGCAGAAGTATCCGCCGTAAGTCTTTCCTTCGGCCCTCCTTCCCTTTTCTGGTCCCCTAGTTACTCTATCCCGTCACATGGAAAGGCACTCATAAGTCCTGCCTTTCATACGAAAATCCTCTCGGAAATTTAGCTACCATCCTGTTCCATTGCTGATTATAATGGAATTCGTAGCTTCAGAGCACCGAGTATGATCTGATACGATTCAATAGATCTTTCGCTACTGGTTTCTACCTTTTGAACTGGATACGGCTTTTGCATGATCACTTTATCCAACTTTGCTTGTTTCAAACTTGCTGGGAGATATAAGAGTTTGGTCTAACATTGCGCTTCAGTTTCTCTGGTCCTTCCTCATTTCTCGCGGTCGTGGCTGTAGCTACCTTTCCAAGCTATTCTACTTGTCCCTTGTTCCGATCAAAAAAACTTGTGTCCCTCAACACACACGGCTCCACCACTTACAACAACTAACTTAGGTCAAAATTGGGTTCCTTTCTATTTGGTACTCTTTATGTTCAATTTTTGCAAACGCCTTCGCATCAGCGTAGCAAAACTGACAGTAGCAGGCATATGACACAGTTAAGCAGGAATGTTTATTAAACGCCACTGTTCATGACAATAACTTTTCAAAATGCTATAGTAATCATCAGTTTTGCTATCTCTCCATTTCCCTCAGCGACTCCAAAAACTGGACGATTTGAATCATCGTTTTTCCGCCCTTAGCAAACGGTATGCCACACCACTCCTACTAACTGCCTAACCAATCAAAGCGCACAATTCAATCACCAAAATCACATCTTAAAACTTAAAACCTTTTTAAACTTCTTTCTCTTGTAAGGCTTGAATTCGCGGAAAATTTGGATCGAAAAGCGCAGGAAGTACTAGCTCGGCAAGAGTTAAGGGTGGAGGACGCAAAGTTGAAATTCAATCGGGTGAAGGAATTGGTGAGGGAAAAACATACTGGATTTATTCACAACTCGTGTTTTTTTTACTTTCAATTTAAAGTCGCACGTTATTTTTGATTCCAATTTACCGTTGGGGTCACGGTGGTCTGTTGGTTTAGGCTTTGTCTACTACTGGACAGGGGAAGATTTGTGAGATTTCTGCTTTTTAAGGAGGGTGGGTGCTGCTCTTTTTTTCTAATCATAACCACAAGAGACATTTTAATTTCATAGTATGCTGAAGAAAAGCGCATTCAATCGGAGCGGATGAGAGAATTGCAGATGGAAAAGGAGAAGTATATGGAAAAATTGATGTGCTTCAATCGCAAACTCGACCGACTGGGCAGACAACGCCTCCTCAAAGGTGCTCAAGGCGCCTACAAATGGCTCATGGCAAGCTTTGGTGAGCGAGCGAAGTGCACGCTACTGAATCACAAATAGTAGCAATTATCCGCCTTCATCTTATGAATTGACAATGTTGAGCTAAGTAGGCGTTTTGCGTGGGGAAAAATTTGAGACCTCCGGCAATCGTCTATTTCGCCTCTTGCCTCCTTTCCCCCTTGGTAGGCTTCTTTAGCCTATTGCAAATTAAAGGTGTCAGAAACACTGAAAACGGGTACCGCCTTATTTCATGGTCCTCATGTTTTCGATCCTGGTTCTAACACTTATTGATTTCCATCAAATCATCGCTCTCTTTGAAGGCTAATTGGCGAGATTTCCTTTCAATCCAAAATTGATCACTCAGTATGGGTTCACCTTACTACTGGTTCTGTAAATCGAAGTCGCATTTTACGCTAAACTTGCACTTCTGACGGTCGGACACATCATTGGCTTAAATCTTCCTATTGAAAACCATCTTTTTCAATAACTTGTCATTTGCTTCAAAAGGAGCCGATTGGATCATTCCTCGCCACAAAACAGACAAGTTCACTCTGCCCTAGCAAATACGATTTTCACTTGCAAAATTGCATATGAACTTGTAAAGGGCATTAAGTCCTTTCAAGATGATAACTTCTTTTATCTTGCGCTTAGACGTTCAGGAGCCTGAAGAGGAAGAGGAAATTGACGAATACGTTGGAAAACGGTGCATATTCTTCTGTCAGGAGATTAAACGCCTACAGCAGCATGCCGCGTGGCTGGAGGGAAACTTGGAAGCCGTGCAATCGAAATCCCTTAGTCGTCAACGCATTAATGCTATTAAAGCAGTGTTGGATCGTGGAGGATCGCAAACGACCTCGTAGGTCTCCTTTATCACTCTCCTACTGATTTGTTGGTCACCTGGCATAAGTGGAGACCATGAGGCGAACAAATTGAAACGGTGTGAATTGTTAGAGTACCAAAAAATTACCACCTTAAATCCGACAAGCAAGGTTCTCACTTAAATAAGCTCAACCAATCAAAATTGCGGCACTTATTACTGAACTTGTTTAAACCAGGCAAACTAATGGTTTTAAAAGGCTTCTGCACTTCTGATTTATTCATCTATTACCAACTTGCTATACTTTGTGCGTGAATGTTGAGCAGAATTGGTAAAGTAAACGAATTTCTTGTTTAGGAATGATGTGAGGAGACGGAATCTTACTCGATCCACGCGACCCCGTCCAATCAGTGTGATTGAGACCGGCACCAAGTCGATCGCTCATCCCATTACACCTAATCACGTGGATAGCCGACGTCGGAGGATGAACCTTGCAAACCCAGCTCCATCGCAGGGGGCTCCTGCTGTTTCCGCTACCCAACGCCGCCTGGCTTATTCGCAAAGCCTCCGAGAGAGACGCAACACTGGCAGAACATCGCTGGCATCCCATTCGTTTCAGCATGGAACACCGACTTCAGCGTCTTTGTCGTTCCGCACTTCAACACCCCTCATCTACACGGCCTTTCGAAGCACAAAATGCACAGCGTCGAGAGCATTCGACTGTACTGACTAAGCCAGTTGTACAGAGATATATAAATAGCAAATATATGCTCACCGAAGTCACTACATCCCAAATAAGGGCTATAATCGACAAACATCCATCCTGGGGAGGAAAGGGGTTCGGGATGCGATTGCACAAATTTTTCACTTCAAAAATGTAGCTTAGTAGTGAATATAAATTGCCTTCCAACCTTGTTTCTTATGGTTATCTAACTGCTCTTTCGGGAGGTGAGAAAATTCTAGCGCAGCATCTTAGGCGACCTGTTTGATTCCACATGAGTTATGCAATCGATATCGATTTTTAGCAAATTATGTTGTGTCTTTCTCGCGTTAAATGAGTTACAGTTACTCCCGCATGAATCGTACCATCGAGGGTTTGAATATCGATTTTTTTAGCTACCTGTGTTGGGCGTGCCACTCTTACGTTATTCCGAGCTCATCATCGAACTCTGGAAGCATCTCTTTATAATCCATCTTTTCCTAACCAATCATAGCAAGTATACATTGAGGAAAATGTAAAGTCAAAGGCGATTACCAGGCATCCACATGTCTCCAAGCCGTGAAATGTCTGCAATTTCAAAATATATTTGGGTCACCGTTCCAAGTCCAACAGTGAATGGCCAATGCATAGAAACTTGTTAACATAATCGAGGAATCACAACGATTTTACCCATAGCCAACACCTATTCGCACTTATAGCCACCTCGTATACCTGGAACCATTCAAGGAGAGCTCATAAGTGTTTACGTAGCATTGGGTATGCACTAACTACAACGATGCCGTCAATATGTGTAGGGGAGTGAAAGCGAATCCTGCTTGATGAATCCTCGCGAACGTCTACGCAGTGCTGCGTAGTTTGGTCGGAGGTTGGTGGACTATTGATGCAAAAATTCCACGTGAGACAACCGGAGCAGTGCGATGGCGTAGCGCATTTGGGCAATGTTACCCGAGAAAGGATACATCCTTTCTTGCATTAACCGTGAAGCAGAAAAATCAATAAATTAAATGTGAAAGAAAATTTTTGATTATCAGAGCAGTAAGCAATGAATAGAAATCGAATGAAATGCATAGCACAGAAAAGAACTCAAAATTCAAGTGGTTGGTGAGCGGAAATCAGGCGTTTAGCAGAGTCTACCATGAGCTTTGTGTACTTCTTATTAACCTCCCGCTGAAGCCGAGGCTCTAAAGGCATCTGAAGGTACTCCAACCTTCGTGGAATCAAAAATGCAGTGCGACCGCCGCATCTATGAGGGTTGGCGAAACGACCCTTACTGGCGCCTTTGCATTTGCAGCGGTCGCGTGGAATGGTTCGGCTTCGGTAGTGGGAAGTTAGGCGAGGCAGTGCTGAGGCGGGTCGTGGTGGTGGGTGGAGCAGACGGGCCGAAGTGGCATCTGAGGCACGGGATTGGGCGTTTAGCGCGGCTATCAGGGATGCCGATCTGTTCCTTTGACGTGGAACACTCCGGGAACGTTGTTCGCACTTTGCTGGAAACATAAAAAAAACCCATAGCTGACTTTCTTTTCCATTAAAAGAGGCTAAAAGTAGTCGACTTATCTTAACAAAGGGATGGAATAAAGGACTGTAGTCAGGTTGAAGTGTTATGGAATAAATCCCTACTGAGCTTCCTGTTTAAAAGAATTTAATGGGGAAATTAACACCAAGAAACGACTTTAGAAGGTAATTTTTGGGTTCCACCTTATTCTGATGAGGATTACACTAAAATACAACTATTGTGTTTACAAGCTCAGACGAAGTTAATCCTGGATGCCATTTGTGGTACACAGAACCGTCTACATCACAAATGACTGCGGGCGGCTGATGCTGGAGTAAGGTGATGTTCACCTTCTCGAGCAAATTGGAATTAGTGTCCTTCTACACTCCTCCGCCTTTTTCCAATTACTCGCATCCACTTGAGAGGGATGGATTTCTCTCTCTCAGCTGATTAATGAGCCATATATTTTAATGTGTTCAAGAGCAAAATGTTGCATGCACTTCCTCATTCGTCGTCGTCGTCATCGCCACCACCATCACCATGATCATTGAGAAAAAGGGAGAGAAGGAGAGCCATGCACCACAATGCTGAAATCACCCCCTTGAGAGGAAGGCAAGACTGAGTGCAAACACTACAACACCCGTCACCACTACCACTACCACCACCACCACCACCACCACCACCACCACCACCACCACCACCAACACCACCACCACCACCACCAACAGCACTTTCGAGTGGCACTCTTTGGTGCTGCATCTTTTCCAACTACTCCACGCTAGATGTTGGAGAGGCTGCCGCAGCTCTGCAACCCAGTTGAGGTCAGTTCGCAAGACCAGCAGAGCCGATTCATCCCTCATGCGATTGAACAGACATACGGATGAAGTGAGGGTTGGAAAGCAAGGCGGGTGGAGAGCAGAGTAGGGAGCCCTGTGTCGGTACTGATGACGGACTGATGGATGCATGTCAATGACTTGTAATGCATCTGACAAGTTCGCACCAGTTTTCAATACGTTATTACGGTGCACAACTCCTAACGATGCCTTAAAAGAAAGCCACTCAAATACAGTCAGCTAATTTTAATTCAACTTAATTTATTGTGCTAAAAGGCAGTCCTTCTATCCACAATGCACTCTCGTCGGGTTATTAAAGGAACCTGAAGGTAATTTTACTGCTTACTGCGTAAATTTAATAAGTTTAAGGGGAAAAAGCCACGACCCATGCTAATTTTCAAAAAAGGAGCATGCAACGGTACTTGATACATTCTTCCAGCTAATGCACGAGTCGAACTAGCCCATCCCGTTTCCCTTTAAAAGCCAATTTCCCAATCCGGATGAAATAAAGGAGGTGTGAATAAGGAGCATCAAGCAAGGTTCTAAAGTGGTGCAAGATGGATTATGCACGCAACAATTTCCTCAATGCAGCAATAAAAAAGCTGAGTCTTTCTAACATAATTTGCATCAATTCAACCTCATGCAGTTGTCTTAAATTATCTTATTAAAATCGATGCAAACGCCTAATACTTGTGGTGGTAGCATTATAGGATCCCGAAACAAAATGAAACTTCGATCGCATCTGCCCTCTCTTGATGCACAGTCTGGTTCATTGGCACCCCTGATGCCAGAAGCAGTTGATATAGCCTGTATTCTCTCATCTTGTACTACGTTTTTGCTCTGCCTTCCTATTCAGTGATGAATAAATGCATTGGCAATTCACAATTCTTCAGAAATTTCATTTTAGAAACTTTGTTATAATAAAGCACGGGTTAAAGGACAAAAACTCACTGCTCCCGGTCCAATTGGCAGCCGACGCCAGTCGGCAGTCATTGAGTCTGTTCAGTTCTTGCGGCCAAATACCCTCATTAAGCATGGTTTTTGGGTTAAATTGGAGATAGTTCTTTCTAACCTAACTTGTTTTCCACCCGTCTCGTTCCACCTACCCGGTGAGTCACGTGGTTTGGCCACCGCAATCGATAGATGTGGGGCGCGCGTATAGTTTTATGGGGCACTTTGCCGTTTTCTGTTCCTTTGAAGTGGATACTAATAAATTATAATGTACGGAGCATTGGTGGAAGTTTAGCTTTCTTAAGCAACTCTTAAGTTTTTGCATCAAGGGTAACAAGGATTTGTTCAGAACACAGCGAACATTTGATCGCAGACTGGATAAACGAGTGAATGACTCATCAGGTGCATAAAGGTGAGAGTTCAGCATCAATTGCCTTCGTTTTCTCTTCACGCAGGCACGACGTCCTGTAGAGGAGATTATCGATCGTCCAATTGATCGGCGAATCGTCGATTGGTTTTGAACGCCGTCTGGGTTTACGCGCGATATGGTGGGCCTTTTCTGAAACTTGAGGCACTACGTGGATGGTGTCCCTGTTGCTCGTTATTGGCTTGGATTTCAGGTGAAAGGCATCCGACGGTAATTTTGGAATCATAGATTGAACTGCGTAAAGTCTTTAGAAGGACAAAGGGAGGTATAATTGTCACTAAAAGTAATTTTTACGCTGAATCGTTGAATTCTCACTTATTAATTCCCAAAATTGTTCGACCCATTTCATGAGTTTATACGATGGAACGTGCAACGGATTACTAAAACTTACGATTCGGTAAAAATTTAATTTCGGATATTTAGAGCAATCGCTTGGGACAGTTACGGAAGTCAGCGAAAACTCCGAGTTCTAAAACCAAATCGCCCCTCCCCCTCCTTTTCTTTATTGGAACATATCGGAGAAAAAACATGGCAAAGGTTAACTTTCAATGAATAAAGGGGTCATTAGCTCCACGAGAAATTGGTGTAAATCATGACACTACAGCACAACGTAAAGTCCTTTAATCCTTTCATTTCAACAAACAATCACCCAGGCAATGCGGTTCATCTTTGGCGAGGGGAAGCGTTTAAGAGGTCACCACACATCCAAACTCCTGTGGCGAAAACTGAAGGTCCCATACATGGCATATCAAACAATTACATGTATTTCGATACTCGGGTTAATACTAGTCTGTGTTTTTGGATAAATTCTCACCTTAAGCATGGTAGATAAACTGATAGGCGCAACTAAGGCACAGTTTGTAGCCATTTTAACCATATATTTTATTGGGGGATCCTCCAGTCTCCCGCTACTCAGCTGTCAGGATGAAGACATTGACTGTCCATACACTCGTTCTGTACTTTCATTAAGTGGACGCAACGCAAGAGTGGCACTCGCTACAGGTCGCTGAAATAACGTATTGAAAACTGGTGCGAACTTGTCAGATGCATTACAAGTCATTGACATGCATCCATCAGTCCGTCATCAGTACCGACACAGGGCTCCCTACTCTGCTCTCCACCCGCCTTGCTTTCCAACCCTCACTTCATCCGTATGTCTGTTCAATCGCATGAGGGATGAATCGGCTCTGCTGGTCTTGCGAACTGACCTCAACTGGGTTGCAGAGCTGCGGCAGCCTCTCCAACATCTAGCGTGGAGTAGTTGGAAAAGATGCAGCACCAAAGAGTGCCACTCGAAAGTGCTGTTGGTGGTGGTGGTGGTGGTGTTGGTGGTGGTGGTGGTGGTGGTGGTGGTGGTGGTGGTGGTGGTGGTAGTGGTAGTGGTGACGGGTCTGGAGATCAGCGTATGGAGAACAACGGACAGATGTGTGATATGCAGAGTAGGTGGCAAGGCAGAACTCGGGCACCCACTCCCCTGTCTCGACGGCGAATAGCACTCCGCGATAGAAACTGAGCCGTCGACTGTCAAATGTCGTGCATCAGCAGACAACAGACGACGAGGGTGGTAGATTGTTCGCCGACTGATTGGACTGACTCGTGGTGGGAAACTGTCGATGTAGTGCAACATTCGCAGAGCGAATGAACACACACATTGGTCATACTCAGCAAACGATACACTCACCAAGTGCTATCCACCATTCTCTTCCCACGCCACCTCATCTCCATGGATGATGAGGAACCATGCTGTGTGAGTGTGTGTTTGCATGTGCATGTGCATGGGTGGGTGGAGGGGCGAATGGATGTAAAAGTGTGTGAAATGATCCCGAACCGTAGTTGCGACTGAAATCGACCTGCTTGGCACCGTTGGATACGATGCAATACAACTGGAGCGTGTGCACGGAAAACCTCCACTTCCGGAACAGAACAGTCAAGACGAGCTACTCTGTCTTTACATGGTAATTGAAAGAAAATGAGAGGGACGGAGAGTGGACGGTGCTAACCCATCACCGTCTTCATCCCCATTCCGCACATTCTTCCGACGATGTTTGCCGATGTAATGATAATCACCTCCCAGCGTTAGCATTTGACAACCGAATGCGAGGCGGAACAGACGTTCAGATTGGCGCTAAATGAAGCAGGAGGCTATTGAAACAACTTTTCTAGGTCTTTAGAGGAAAACGTTAATTTCCTTTTGACTTGCGTGCTTTACTGTAGCATTATGATTGAATTAAGTACTTTAATCCTATCTACACAGACAGCAAATTTTGTGGAAATTCTTAATGAGCAACCCCACAATTCAGCCTAAAAATAGCCAATCTCAAAGCTCTAAGACCACAGTAGCTTGTCCCAATCCCAAAAAAGAAGAAAAGGTGGATTCCAGAGTGAGACGCGTGTGTTAACTAGTTACGTAAAGGCTATGTGCTACATAGGCTCGTATAAAATGCAAAAGGGTATGTAACACGTAAAAAAGGGAGCACAAAAGCCTCAGTAGTCGTCCTCTTCATCCGGACGGTAGTTGGCCATCGCGTTGATGCGATCATCCACCGCATAGATGTCCATCACCTTCAGTTGGATTTGCTCCACTGTCTCGCGGGAGAGCGAATCGGAGATAGCCTAACAGAGGGAGGGAAAATAGGCAATTAAAACTTGTTTCTTTTAAATTACAGGTAATAGGAAATCTAGACATTTGTTCCGTTGTCTCCCATTAGAATCATTTCCTGGCCATTCACTCGTCCACTTATCAACCGAAATACCCGTCCGCTGAATCACTTCACTTAGAAGCTCATTCATCCATCCAACCATCTATCCTCCAAGAAAACTGATAATCGTTGAAAAGGCAAGCCCAGCCTACCTGCCACCACGCGCTCTCCGAGTGCCTATTCCCTGGCACCTCCACACCAGCAATCCGCAGTGCCAGGTGGAGAATCGAGGCTGCTATGTACTCTGGTGCATAGTCCACACAGAGTGGCGCATGGTAGGAATCCATCAAGATGGCCCAGGCCAGACCAGGTAGGCGAGCCAACGCCAGCGCGCTGTGGCTTGCGTACACGCCGCCGCTGTCCATGTCCCCATCACTAGCCCCAGTCTCGGGTGAGTGGGCAATACCCTTGCCGATCCAGTGGAGTAGGGCAGAGAGGTAGTGCAGAAGGTAGGCGTGGGGCAAATCGGCGCGTGTGCGGACCGCGTAGCCAAGGAGGCGCATGAGGAAGAGCTCTGCACTTACGAGACTAACGCGCAGGCGGTCGTACTCCTCGCCCACCTCCAGTGGGGGACGCTTCGTCTTGTGCAAGGTTCTATGAAAGACAAATGAAAAAATAGAAGTCCGAAGGGCAGACCAAGATGAAAACGTCTCATTTTTATCACCAGCTCTGTCGTAAATATTCAGTCTTACTCGTCCCTTCTTGATCCAACCACTCATCCATCCACTTCCGATCTCGTCATACAAACATCCCTGACATATAGCATACATCACGATCCCATCCATTTAGCCAGCGTTCATACATCGTTGATTTATCCGCCTATCCTACATCTATCCAGCTACCACTTCAGTGACAGTTTGACCCTGCTATAGAAAGGATTCTACTATGCATTCACCCATCCCTGATCCATTCTAACCCATTTAGCTAGCACCCACATGTCCTAAACCAACTCTTCCATCCATTCCAAATGCTTCTGTCTATTCACTTTGATCACCCATTATTTCTCCACTCATCCATCATAAAGACAACCAACATTTCATCCTAATCCATCTACCTCTCTTTGACGCATTCATTGCTCCCGCTCCAAATCATCCGAGAATCTTTGACATGCGCATGGAAAGGGAATTTTTAAAAGAATGCATGGGAACATGGTGGTAGAAGAGGCCACTCACCTGTAGTAAGCGACGATGACATCTCGAAGGCGTTGGTGTTCCTCCTGAACCTTAGCACCCAGACTGATGCAAGCCATCGCCATGGTCTGAAAGGCGAAAAAGTTGGAGGTTATTGTGAGAGTTTACTATCTTCAACGAAATGAAGATTGACCAAAAACCTTGATCGCAATAATATCAGGAAAGATTAAATGAAGAGGCAAAATATAGCTAATGCACCATAGGAGAACTGGTGTTGGGTCATCAGGTAGAAAAATATCCTATTTCTTTGAACACTACTGAGAGTTGGACGAGGAATAGACTCCTCCACCAACACTGCTAAAAAGAATGAAATTACCTGTATCTTCATGATTAAAAAACTATTTAACATAAACCCCACTAAGTGGTGCTCAACTCACATACGGATCCACATCTCCCAAGCTCGACCTAATCGAGCCATCAATGGCCGAGGGCAGAGGATTATCATTGGTGACCGAGTAGGTGGCCGGCTGAGCAGCGGCTACTTCCGATTCCCCCGACATTGCCATGGCAGCGAATGGTCCTGTCTCCTCACCGACGGTTAGTACACGAACCATGCGATGAAAAAGGGTGCATGCGGTGGCCACCGCACAGTCGCTCATGCCCAACCGCCGACCCGTCTCCTTTATTGTCTGGATAAGAGTGAAAATAGCCGACGGGGTGAGTGGAGGACGCTTGGGCACCGGAAGACGAACTGGTGGTGGGTGACGTGGTGCTCCTACCCCAGTGGAGGAGGAAGGGATAGAGGACTGAGGACCCAGGATTGGTCGGTTTGATGTTGGTGAGACCGAGGACATCGCCCTTCTACGAGAGACAATGGAAAAGTGATAAGTTTCTATGACCAAAGGTAAAATGAGCGGAGATTAGGTACTAAGGAAGCCTCATAAGCATCTGGACTAAAGGAAGACATTCTGAGCACTTGGATTATTCAAGGGAAGTCATCAGACAACTTAGTTATCAAAGATTTAATGAACAATCAAATCACACAAGCTCAGCACGAGACAAGGCAAAGACCAAGGAAAGCAGCAGTAATATATGTTTCTTTATTACAGTTTTGCGCAGAACGAGTTGAGGGAAGGGGCATAATATACGCGCATACATCAGACGGCACGAAAATGGCAAAATGAAGAGCAATGGGACGGTTGGCCGAAACAGGGAAGGTAGAGAACAAACCCGGATTCCGCGGGTCGTGGCGCTTGTACAAAGGGAAAGAGAGTAACAATCGTCAGACAGTCATAGCCAGTTCTGCATCCTCCACATTTACACCGTTGATAATGTCGACATCGTTCAGATTGAGGTTGCTGCCAGCCTCCACAACCAATGAGGTGGTAGGTGTAGGGTCCTCCCCCTCACTAACCTCGCCCTTTCCTACCTCCACTTCAAGGTTATCACGAGGTGGCCAGGGGGGCGGTGATTGATTGGGTGGTGGCGGTAATGGTGGGGGTAGAACCATCTCCTTCACCACAAAACCATTGTTGAGGTTTCGCTTGACCGATGTTAGCACACCGATCAGGGAGGGGCTAATTGAGACGTCGCCAACATTAGTGTTCGAGGTGAGGGAGTGCAGTTCTAGAGCGGACTTCATCTCCTCCGCATGCACCTCCCGTCTTCCTGTCTTTTCTACCGCGTCTAAAACGTCCTCCGCCTCCATAGAAGTAGCAGTGAGTGGAAGGGGAGACTTTAGAGGAATTGCATCTCCATTGGCGCTGGGAGGTTTCGAGTTGTAGGCGACAGAGGAGAGAAGCTTCCCGTTGAAGAGACTCAGGTTCGCGTATCCCGGGGAAGAGTTGGTTTCATTGCCCAAAAACGAACTGCTATCATCCTGCTGCTGCATATCCAAGAGGAACTGTTCCATCACTGAATAGATGAAATCAAGGTCAGCCTAAAGAAGAATGTGAAAAACAGGATCTCAGTTGGGCAACTAAGTGGAGGAGGGAGAAATGGGGAAACATTGAGTCATACAGGGGACTCGAAAATGCCAGTTCGTTGGAGATGGAGCATCTTGACGACGTAGTAGACGTCGATGTAGCCAGAGAGAGTGAGTTGATTGATTAGGAAATTGACGGCAACGAAGATGCCAGCGCGGTTTCCACCGTAGCTGCAAGATTCATGTAAGTCAATGGTTTTAAAGGTTCCAGGTAGATATAAGCATAAAATGCGTGCATAATTTCGCTCACAGATGCTTACAACTAATGCTTTTGAGTTTTTATTGACGAAAAACAGGCGGAAAGACGGAAGCTTAAAAGAAAGTCCATCACACGAAGCATATACTTGAGTAGTTGAGCATAGACGATAAAAACAGGTCTTTTCGAGGTTTATAGCTAAACAGAATGCATCAAGACTTCAGAAAGTCAGTCATGCAAAAACCCAGTAGATTAGACAAATCTCAGCATGATTTTGTTCACAATGAACTACGTTTTCTGCTCGAAAAGAGGCAGAGATTGACAACAAAAATGCATAGAAAGTCTGGTGTAGATCAGACAAACGCTTATACATGCGAAGATATTGATAACCCAAAACATTGATGGAAAACCCTCAGGCGGACAAGCAAAAAGAGGGTACGAAAAATCTACAAGCTAACATGGTCACTTAATGGACCACAGAAGCTGTGTTTGAGTCTCTTCTCGATCATTCGAACTTTAAAGACTTCTGAGCAGGCAGGCAAAGGTGAGCAAACAGAGGCAATTCACCAAATACCGACTACTCTTCCATCATTCTTGCTCAAAGACGGTCGGCAATTTATAGCCCTGAAATTTTGAGATAGAAAAAGTGATCCACAAGCCTTCAAGATGGGAGCATTTCAATAAGCGTGACACTCGTATTCTTCAATTCATTCGTTTACGGAAATAGTTAAGGCTTCTTCGCAAACAGAAAAAAAGGACGGATAAACAGCCGACCCGAGACAAACGCAAAATCTGCAAATAAGAGTTCAATGAATATAATTAACCATACACGAAGATAAGCGACATCTTCAAGCTGCTCTATTTGTTAGATAGGAAAAAAGGAAGCTCTACTAGAAAATGTTTTTATTTTGCTCACGAATTAAGTCAATGATGCGGTCAGATTTGCAAAATTGTCAGAGCGGTTAGATGCTGACAGGAATACGTGAGGACGGCAGCAACCAGAACAGTTCAAGATCCTTGTAGACAGAAATACAGATACGAAAACAAATCGAGAACAGTTTATTAACAAAGTGTTGATTGCTCCGAACATCCCATCGGCTAGAAGGGTTCAAAACCCTTCCGAATAAAATATATGTCATCCATTGGACAGGAGGCGAAGGGAAATAAAACAAGGGCATGAATTTGGGCATAAAAGTGCATACTAGAGCCCACTTACTCATCCACAATTATGGTAGATCCATTGGCCGCAGCGGTGCGGTTGGAAACAAGGATGGATTGGAGCCTGAGGAAGTCACTGCAGGCTTCCTCGGTGACGGTGGTAGGCCAGGCGTGGAGACGCCACAACTGGCAGGTGAGGGCGTAGTCCTCGCGTGATGAGGAGAGCAGAAACTCGTAGCGTGTAAGACCCTCGCTCACCTCTTCGCTGTTGCAAAAACCTACTCGCAGCCAGCCTATCTCCCGGGGCTAGGGTAAGAAAGAAAAACCTCCTATTTTCTGTGAGTAGAATGCAATGACTGGATGATTCCTTAGGCTACTGCATACTACTTATCCGCTATGGATAACTCACATGTAAAGTTAACCCACGCAAAAACTGGACGAGCTGCTAACTTTTAATCTCTCACCATTCAGCCTCCACGAGATATCACCCATGCAGATAGTGTCTCAGGCTTTCCACATACTTTAATGAAGCTACTTCCAAAACTGTGCGTCTGGTAGCACTCGGAGATAACTTGGGTACTACACTGGTGAACCGACTTTTACATTCATGGGCATGGTTGCACAAATCTTAGAAAGGGGGCAACTTCTGAGAGTGGCTGGAGATGCAGACGCACATCAAAAAAGCTATCGAAACCAAGTCAATTTTTGGCAAGGCACAAGACCATGTTCCTGCACTGACCTTTTCAAGATCTCATGGTATGCAAATCCGGCTGTATCAGGTCTTATTAAAAATTACCAACCAACACACTTCCAGATGCGTAGTGTCCGATGGTAACTTCGGGGATAACTCTGGGACTATGTTAAGTAATTTTGGGGAAGATTTATGTTAAAACTAAGGAAATAGAAATAGGCGTAGATGGTGTCGAAAGCCATGAATTGGCATAGCCTACTTATGCCCTACTATCATACCGAAAATCGCACTTTGTTTCAGCGAGGGGGTGGAAGGTCGAAACCAAGTCAAATAAGCCGATGCAGAATATTGAAGAATGAAAATACATTTGGGTGGTTCTTCAACCACCCAGTCTATGCATGCCGACCTAGTAGAATACCAAATACATAGGCAGTACCTCGTCAAAAGGCACTAGGGCCATACATTGCCTGTATTCTACTAGTAGTTTAGTGGGAACAACCTACATCATGCGCTTCAATTGGCCAAAAGTCAGGGAACAAGTCAGCCTGTTCTGAAGAGAGAACAACCACGAGAGGCGAGTTCTTGTCCCACACCATGCGCCAGAAGTCCGCCTCCGTGGTCCCAGGAATGGGGTGTTGGGTGATGATGAACTCCTGCAGACGGTGATAGCCCTGCACTACCGAGGCATTAATGTAGTTCGCACCCTCCACACCGCCCTCACTAGGCAGCACGACACGACGCGAGTCAGTGGGCAGCAGGCGACGCTGCAGACGATTCTTTACCACGTTCACAGGCTTCCGGGCTTCGGTGAACTCGTATACCCGGGGCAAGTGGTCTGTGCAGATCTGTGGGGGAGACAGGATGGTAGTTATTGCATCAAAACACTATATGAATTAGCAGACTCGTTCATATCCCATATCCATCGTGGAATGTCTGTGTTTACATTTAATTGGTAGAGGAAGGCGATTCGACGATTTTTATACCCTCATTAAGCTTCTAAACTGGGACTATTTTCGACTACTTACAGAGCCTCATAAACCCACTCACACCTAGCCCAGCTGACAAGAAGGGCTTAGCTGCTCTCTCCACGCGTTCAATGACTGAGAGTCTGTGATCCCATTGTTTGCAGTGACCCATATAAGTGCTCCATATAGTTGATTTCGACCAAATGTACAAAATACTAGGTCTGCTCGTGATCAAAAAAGGGAAGTTCTTATTCGTCACCACTAAATGAGGAAAGGACTGGCAATTCAGTGATTTACTGATGCCCTCATTAGCATGAAGCAGCATAATCGAGGAATTCATTTATGACTAGATAGAGGCTTTTGGTTGAAGATTTAGCCTTGTATTACTCTCTTGTAAAGCCTGGACTATTCCTCAAAACATGATAGGGCATGGGATTATGGGGATTGGTAGTAGGGCTGAAGGTAAGGACGCTGAAATGCCCCATTTGACCCATCCACCAACGGATCCCAATCGACTGACTACAGAACAGGAAGACAGGGAACTGAAAAAGACTATTTCTGAAGATGATGCGACTTCAAGGTAAAAATAGGTAAGCAAAAAAAGTCAATGAGGCCTACCATGTAACTCGGTGCAATGACTCGTCATAACGCATAAAGGCCTGTCAAATGCAGGAGGCTATTTATGTGCATGCATTTATAACGCTTCCGTTTGCGTCATTCTACTGGTAATGTGCTCTTTATTGTGCTGTCTGACATTTTCCAACCAGTTACAACCCTCATCAAAGGATGCCAATTGAATATGATGTATGTGATTCCAGCTATGTCGGTTCCAGAGATGAAGGGAGCTTCTCGTAAAATTTGCCACTTTGTAGGTATAAGATGAGGTGGGGAATGTACGACCCAAAAGTTGTTCATCATGGACGATCAGGAAGGCCTTTTAGTCTTGAAGGATAAGAACTATGCATCACTGTTAACATAAGTTAAGTAATTTCGGGGTTACCGCCTCAAGAAGGGCAGTGAGCAACTATTGGGCCTCTTTTACCTACATCAAGTAGAAGGAGAAGTCGTGGTAATTGCAACTAAATAAATGGATCTCACATACCAGATGACAAACAAGGAGCTTCAGATGCCAAAACATAAGCTTTATACTTCACGTAGGTTGTAGAACTCGTCGTACCTATACTTCACGATTCAGAACTCCACAAACACACTTCCAAGGTGCGACTCCATTCATCATCAACAATAGTTGTGGATAAGATCTATTCACTCGATAAGATACGAGTTGAAAGTGGCCAAGAAAGACAGCCTTGAGAAATAACCAGAAATAGTGAATCGAGAAAATGCGAGACCTTACACCTCATAGCGCAAAACCGACCTTGAGAAAAGATCGCACACCATACTTTCGGATAGAAAAAAGGGAAAGAGGTACAGTCTCATCCTCTGTATCTCTCTTATGGCATTTCGCCAGCAAATGACCGTCACCCCTTCCCCGCATCACTAAAACACATGCAGAATAGAGTGGGTAGCTGAAAACGGAGTTCGTAACTTTGTGTCAAATTTTTACCACTAAAACTCCACGGCCTCGAAGCAATAAAAGTTAGTGAGACTTTGGGATGCCACATCCTTTCATTTCATACCTAATTATCATCCCAACTACTGGGGAGAAATAACTCCGAGGTAGTAATGCTATGCACTGTGAACACTTGATAATAATAGGTTTAGATAAAACTTTCAGTTAAGAGGGTAGCGACTCCACCATCAAGTTGGGTAGAGACCTACAAAACATTTCATCATGTTCCCATGGACCTCTTCGCTCGTGATTCAAATCAAGTCAGAGGAGACAGTGAAAAAAGGGCCAAAATGCACAGTGCTTATTAGCGAAGGGAAGAGGGGCTCAATAACGCGGCGCCTAGAAGCTTAGGTAGACCTCGGAAATCAGAAGACCCCTTGTGAGTCATACAAGGTAGGACATGTGAGCCTGTCGAGAAATGCTGTTGCAAGCATCTCGCGTGTATTAAGTTCTAAATAAATTCTAACTTTTATTTCCACTCATGGTGCCATCTGTCATCGTTAAAGTCACAAAAAAAAGAGGGGGGGGGATAAACTAATGGGAAATTATCAAGCATATGGAATGCTGAAGGAGACATCAAAGGGGCAAAGTGACATTGGTGACAGAAATAAAACTGGCGCTTAAACTGACTGATGTCAAGGGAAGCTGGAAGAGGGAAAACGCATGTCCAAAAACACGATTTTTCAACAAGTCACCAAAATGAAGGATAAGACAACATTGCGGCCATGAGAAGAGGGAACCAGGAAATTTGTGAAGTTCAAGTCACAAGTTGATACACTAGCCCGCCAATTGAGGACTAGTTTTAAAGAACAAAACCTTTTCCTATTTTTCTGCACAAGAACCGGAGTTTGTACCACTACTCCCTTAGGGTGACCACCACAGGAATGAGTTGAGGGGGCAACACCAAATTGTAATTATGTAATACTAAGTTTTGTGAGGAGAAAAGGACTAAGTAAATAAATAGATAAATCATGTTCAGAGATACAGTATGTGAGATACAAAACCGCTATTTCGGAACCACAGGTACTCCGATGACTTCATTTTTTCAAGAAGCACCACCTCTATTCGGCACATTTTAGGCAGAATGAATCGCGACCCCGTTTCAGAATGGGTTCCCACATTTGTCATTCTACTGTCTCACAGGAGCAACAGGTAGCCAAAAATGTCAGCCAGACTTTAAAAAACACGTTTCTTTAAAAACTCGGATATGATCATAGTTTAGCAAAAAGGCTTGAAATATGGGCACTTTCGATTCGCAAAAATACTAAAGCGTGGATTGGAAAGCAAAAAACTAGTCGTGATTGAATCGATCGGGATGAAACGAAACCCGAGGTGATAGTTTTATTGTGTACCGTAAGGGCGGAAGAATGCGGGATGCACGATTTAATCACCTTTGCCTGACAAGCCGGTTCACTAGGGTAAATAAAAACAGCACGGTAGTCACCTTAGGCCAAAAATACAAGTACCGTGAAGACAAATTCATCTCCGTCAAGATGCAAAGGGAACTGCGGGCAAACTGCTCACTCCTGGAGTTGTTTGTGACGAGTTTAACCACTAAAATGGCATTGTCTGGGTAACGGATTCAGAAAACTCCAAAAATCCAGCCCTCCCTAACCATGAAAAAAATACCGAGGACAGCTGGAACTACTTTACGACGAATAGTTGAAAAGATTGCAAGATTGCTGAATACAAGTACTGGGACTGGCCATAGGCCAAGTGTGGCTGCCAAGCGAGTGTGTAAACAGTTATTAGGGAAGGATTTTTATGGCAAATATACGGACGTTACTGCCCAGAAGTTGTGGGATTGGGTTGATGCGCTACGAAACCGCACTAAAAAGGATGAAAAAGGAGGGAATAGAGAGCATGTTTTGAACTGTTAAAAGGACATCGGATTACTCCATCAAGGGATAGCCGAAAAAAAATTAAATGAATAGGCATCTCTATTCCGAATACAGGGCAACAAACAAGAAAGAAACATAACACTAGAACGCCAGGAGTGCAGTCGACTTGCCTCGAATTGTTTCTGCAGCCCAGTGACCCCGGCGGCATCAGGTAGGCGCAAGCACTGGACGTAGGCGGGGAAGGACATGGTCGAGATCTCGTGCTCCGGACAGAGCAGGTACTCGCGCAGTGCATCATGGATGAAGGCGTATTGTTGCTGACAGGCAGAACGGAGAGAAGAGACTCATTAAATATCTCAAGGTTTACGTGAACGGAGAAGATGAATTAAAACCGTACCTCATTAAAAAAAAGGTGGAAGCACCACTTATTGTTCCAAGCATCAAGCATTTGATGATGAAATGTCCAATTCCGATTTAAAAAATGTGCAGATCAGGTCTTCAAGAGGTCATCAAATATCCAAAAGGCCGGCGAATAACTTGTTAATAATAATATGAGGTGTGCTTCTACTAGAGAGCGAAGGAGGCTCAGGAGATTAGTTAAAATCGAGTGTTACGCCAGGCCCATAAATGCAAATCTCTTCCGAATGGGCCATCCAGGCAATGTGAAATGGAACTTTCAGCTGGAGACTTGAAATATTCGTCATATCATGGGTTGGATACGATGTCTGGAAATGCGTAGTGAACGTCAGAAAAAAATTTCATGAAGGGCAACAGGATCAGTTTTACTGGAGGACGAATTCATTTCCACACTGTTCGCTTGTCAAAGACTGTACCGTTCAGAGCTTGCTATCCCCTAATAACCTCTAAATTCACCAAATTTTCGGGAAATGAAAGAGAGGAGAGAACCATTTCACCCAAAAAAAACCACCACATTTGATTTACCAGGAAGATGAGAATGCAATGGAGAGGAGGTAAATTGTAAGTTTACAACATCAAGGAAGAAACGATTCGAAGACAATCTCGTAGAAAAAAGTAGAGGGCACTTGTTGCCTGTCCGACAAGAATGAAATCGACTCTAGCAGTATCAAGAAAGCAGACAATAGCGACGGCTCAAAAGGAAAAGCCAATTTTGAATGCGTTTCTAAGGGGGAATGGTCCTTTATTAACTATAGATTGGACCACTGAACAGAATAAGGTTAATTTCACTTCAAAAGTAAGAACATGAAGACTTAAAATTTTTTACGGAGTTACTTTAAAATTCGGGTCTTCATGAAGGTGTTAACCTGCCAGAGGCAAATTTGCAAAGAAACTCGAGCCCTGCATAGGTAAAAACGGAGCAATCTATTACAACGGTACTCGCCGTTGTGCTCTCCGCTACTTTCCCCCCATTTCCAATTCCCACGTAATGAAGTGTCAGTTGAACAAAAGTGGTGGGAGTTATTTAAATTTGCTTAGATAAGAGAGTTTGACATTGACTCAAGGCCACAGAAGCTGGTTTCGCATCAAAAATGTTGTTGAGATGGAGGTGTAGAAGTAGAGCATACCGCCCATTCAAAGTTGCATCAAATTCAACCATGAATGGTGGATAGGCATGAATCGCTATCGATGCGTTAATTCGACATTAACTTGACAATAACTTACAGGTATTTGTAGCCTAATTAATGATAAAACAATTTTCCTAAATCCACATCAATTCGGAAAGGGATATAGCGATGAAAGTTGCTAAGCCAATAGGTCCCACATACCACCGGTTAACAGATAGCAGACAGTAAGCTTAAATCCCATTAAGTTGACCTTCACCTCGTCCACTTATGCTGTAGAATGTGCCTTGGGTGCTTTATTAACTTGCCAACTTCTAATGAAGAATGACTTTTGCATTTTAACACTCGTCGAGCTAACAAATGTTCCATTGATTCATTCATAGGATCCGCTCAGTTTCTCCCACACACACTCCCGAGACACACACAACTTCATCCTCCCAAAGCAACACTGCTGACCTGGGAGAGGCAGTTGGACTGCAGGCGCAACCGTTTACTCACTGGGGAGCCAGGCAGCAGTTGCGCCTGTGATCTAGTCAACCAACAAAATTTAGGCGTGCGTTAGAAGATTATCCTCCTCTGAGATGGTCAGAACTAGAAGCAGTCAATCAGTGGAGAGAAAGATGTCAACTTTACTCGGCATTTGACAGATTGGAAAGTAAAATGAGGTGGTAGCGAGAATGGCTAAGACCTGCATTCTTCCTCAACTTCCAGAGACGAAACGCTTTATACTGATGCAACCATAGATTGTGTTGACGACCATTTCAACAGGTAAACTATGTCAAGAAGTTTTATTCTGTTAACCTTTATTTATTTTCCTTATGTATCTACTGAATGAGAAAGCATTCAGAAACCTTTTTCGCAAACAAAACTAGGAACGGACTGACTCAGGCACCGTCAAGGTTTCACGCTTAAACTGTATTTCACATAAAAACAGTTCGTAGGTTCGCCTGAAATCAAAATACAGTCTGCAAAACTCTCAGTACCGCATTTCTTCCATCAGGAATACTAGATGGCAAATTGCATGTGTGTCTCCGAGGTTTTACACGCACACACGCATAGCAACGCATCAACAGCGAAAGTCCCAAATAGCATCGAGCATGGATCCAAAAGTCGCGTTTAGAATACGTGTTTCGTTAATTGTCAAGACTTTGAAACAACCTGGGAAAAATTGGTTACATTACCCGATCCAGGGGTGGAAAATGCCATGCTGCGTGCGTGACTATTTTCGTTCCCCATCTGGGTGTCAATCAATTTCAAACAATTTCAATTAACTCTACCAGGAGATTTGCCCTATCTTTTACTTCTTCAACCAGAACGTGGAGTCCTCAAATGGGCTTATCAGAAGAGAAATGTGCGTTTGCACATGACACAAATTTGGGGAGAAATGTAGACCCAATAGAGAATTATCAACGTAGTAAAGGGGCGCATGTTGTGGGGCTTGCGCGTACTTGATTGAAGTCGATTTTGCAAGTTCATGGGATCGAGAGCCATGGACGAATCCGCATTTAATGAAAACCAACAAATGCGTAAACTAAATGGCACCGAGAGAAGCTTTTCTGATCCCAGGTCATTGCGTGCTTTAGTGTATAAGAATAGCACTTCCCACAGGCGTATTCTTGAGTACGAATGAATTTGCTTTCAGTGAGGGCTTATGGTGAATGATTCTCACTTCAAATATGTGTAGAATTTTAGGCAAAAAATCCCGTCATTCATCTCCAGGAAAGGACATGAACTTCGTTGTGTCACTGACCTGCAGTCGACTCCCTAAACATCCTACAAAGATTAGTAAAAAAGGCGGGCTAAGTTCTGTTTAATGCTAGCCCATTCTTACCAGCGACCTCGTGTTTTACGTATTCAAGTAAAAGAGTAATTTGTAGCACCTCCTCCAAATCATGCCAAGTAATTACAAAACGCTATCAAAATTTACCCATGGTCAAGTTGATTTTAGCTAGGGTCGCAAAAAAGTGTCACCCTTTAAAGGTATAGTCCAGTGGACGATTGATAAACGACCAAGCCCACCCTTCAAGCTAAATTCAAATTCCACCAATGAAAAACGAGAGCGACCAGGGGACAAAAAGTAAGAAACATTTGGCCGTACCTCAGTTTGCACTAGTTTCATGCGCTGCTGACGAATATGCTCAAGAAAACCGCGGATGTTGACTTGTTTCTCCACCTCCAGCTGGCGAATGAGGCTCTCGATGCAGATGTACGTGCCCGTTCGACCAACGCCAGCACTGAAAAAAGGGCAAAAGATGCGATCCAATCACACATCTTATGAAAAAATGTGGAATATTAGATCCTGAGAGATAGAAAGTGGACAGAGCGACCAGTCCTATGTTGCCCTCTCTTGGAAAGATTTCCTTAAATATTCCAAATGTTACCTTGACCTAATTGCTTATAATGTCTAGCGAATCCGCAACCAGATTTATTCACGTACCATTGAAATATCCTTGTAAATTCTGTGTGTAGTTGAAAATAATGCCATAAGGTCCAGAAATCAAAAGCGACAGGACGCATACCTTGTATTTCACATGCCCAGTTGACCACCTTATCTCTTTTTTCTTGCCATCTCAATCGCCATCCACTGACTCCCATCGACTATGCGTGCAAATTAAGGCACAAAAAGTCCGCTCCATGTCTATTTCCACCAAACCAAAGGGTTCGGTAGATGAAACCCATGCGATCAGAAAAGGCAGAACAAACCATTTGGTGGATCCGACTGAGGCATCGATAATCTCGATGAAGAACAACTTTTCAAGATCCCAAAGAAGAGGGTAAAAGATGCATTGTACCAAATGTGGTGGAATTGAAGAATGTCGGCGATTCAGAGTACGTGAAAAAATTCAAAACATTTCCCATTCCACAGCGTCATTTCTAGGGGTCAAGGCGATAGTAAGACCTTCTGAAATCCATGAAATCATCTCCCACAGCAAAACACCCATCGATTTGGGTTATTTTTGCAATGACAAAAACTTGGATTAAAGATATTCAATGAAATCAGGCGACTTAATCTATTAATGGCAAAAGTTCTTGCTCGCCAACCAGACTTAAAGGTCTGCCTTCAGAAAAGAATCTGAAAACGTGCCAGTAGAGTTGCACGAGCCCAATTCACCCAAAAGATAGCCGAAAAAAAGACCATCTTGAAGTTGATTTGACGCTCCGTAAAAAGAGGAAAAAATCGAGATACGACCGGAAAAAGAAACCTTTTGATAAGATAAGCAAATTTCAATATGTAGCTTTAGATCTCATATTATTCCAAAATTCACTAGGTAGAATCAAAAGTACAAGAAAATTTTGAAATGCCAATCAAATCCAGGTTTAGGCCACGCCAAAATCATGCACCAAGCTAGTGAACATGATTTACGTGAAAGGACACCTCTAGGAATAAACAGATCATGCATATTTAATCAGTATCCATCCCACCTCCAATATGTGGTTTTTAAACGGGTCATTGGACCTAGCGACACAGAAATACGCGTTTCCACCCCAGAAACCACAGGCACAAATACACACACGCATTTGGATGAGTCACGAGAGGGGCAGAGAGGGAGGTAGGAGAAGGCGACGTAGTAGGGTGAAGTAGCGTCTGCCGGGTATGTGAACAAAGACAAGGGTGGGCCGGAGGGGGAGCTGATATGACTCAACTCTGGACGCGTAAGCGGATGTGCACGTCTGATTAGGGCTGGTGATGCAAGAAACAAAGTACCTCCTGGCTGGCTCGGAGGTTGCAAATGTCGGATGGTGTCGGTGGCAGTAGTACCACTTCAAAGCAGGTGGTGCATCCAGCAGAACCGTACCGCATAAGTGATTCACGAATGATAGGCATGTGAACAGGACTTCAGATCAAGTGAGTACTTTGAACTGTGTAAGGAAGGAGATGCGACCGAGGAGAGCAGGGTTATTAGGCAAAGTTGACGCAAATGATTGACTTCAGGACGGCGAAATTAGCAACACCAGTTTCAATATTTAAAAGTAAATGAGTCCAGACGACCGTTGCGAAACCGCGTCAATCATTCAAGGACTCTCTCGCGGGAAATCAAGTGATGGAGGGAATTTTACTGCAAAAATTGGAGCCTCGTCAGCAGTTGTGGCATTCATTTTAATAAGCGGTTCCTCTCTGCCCCTATTTCTGGAAACTTGCCCCTATTAGTACCTTTAAAGACTAACTGAGTAAAGCAATTCACAAATTGTTTCAATTCGAACCAAAACTGAACCACTTTAACCAATAAGGCATTCCAATCCAGGTCTGCTCAGTGCAAATGACGACGGGTCTGTTACAACTGATAGCACCCTCAATTCTACCTGGGTGAAAGGGCACTTCACTCCGGTGTTATCAATAATCTGAAAGCCTGGGGTAGAGGCTTTGCACATAAATCCTCACGTAAAAAAACTCGTGTAAACACATACGGGCACATAATCATCAGAAATGACATTTAACAACACCCATCTTAAATAGCCCATGATTCATAGTACTACGGTTGGAGAAAAGTGAGAAGAGACAGGTTACATTAATTTCAAGCTAGGCGGTCAGTGGGCCATTAAACACACAAGGGGACACACATATGGGTCAGCTATTGACCGATCTTGGTGAAGGTGAATTTCCTTCTTAAATGGTGCCAGCAATTCTACCACCACGGCAGGCTTCATGGAGCCCAGCTCGTTTCGCTTCAGCAAATTGTCCCGTGACGCCTTTGAAGATGACTAGAACGCTACTTTGGTGGTGATTTCATTGGTTTGATGAAAGGAGTGAGGTTACTGCTTCCGCTGAACAAGAGGAAATTCACAACATAAGAATCCTTGAATCCGCACAATCATTTATAATTTACCGCAGTCTCGAGTAGCTGCACAATGAACCAAGAGAGCGACATCGAACTAGAATTATTTGAAGACGCTCCTCAAGAAACCTACGCGATGCTTAGTAATGCATTCAACTTGGGTTAAAAAAAAAGTTGACAAATACCCCAAGCGAATAGAGGCAGGATTAAAAGCGAAGTGGAGAAGCATGAAACACTGAAAGTAGACACATGAACCTCTACACCAAATGCTGGCAGTGCCTACAGAGAAAATCCCACGGCAGAGACCAACCCCTTCGCGGAGAAATGGTAACGCAAACAAGTACATATGCACAATTATGCTTCAAACTACAATGAGCAGAATTTTGCAATGTATCGCTATGCCGTTGTGACAGCATTCGGGTGTCAGTGTGAAAAATAAGGTTGGTTTTTAAGTTGGTGTGGTCGAGGAGGTTTGTACTAGGTGCGTGACGCAAGGAAATGAAGGAAGCGGAAGGAGAAGGAGCAACTTTTGGAAGGATAAAGCACATTTAAATGGAAATCTCGAATCGAAAGGCATGCATCCAGTCACCAAACACAAAATATTCCTTCTAATCTTAACCGCCGCAGCCCAACTTTACCGACAGCGTGTAACCTGTTCCTCTTCTGGGCGTCAAACTAAATGAGTGGCGAAATTTAGGTTCGCAAATACAATACCTTAACTCCTCTAGTCAAAGCTAGCCGTCAACTCACAAGGGTCTCCTAGCGGTTCTTAGATGAACAAACACGTACTCAGTAATTTGTTATTTACGAAGGAGTATTCACAAAAACCTGAGCGTAAACCCCTATTTCTAAGGCTCTTTGTTAGTATTGTGTGTGGGCGTCGAAGCATTCAGACAATTGGTTTCAAGCATCGCTCACAAATAATGCTATTCTTCGCATCTCCGACATTGAGTCCTACTTTCGAGGCAAGAATGAATAAAGACAGCTAGTTAGGAAGGAATTAGTTTACGCAATTAAATCGTTGGCGAAAAAGACGAAACAACATTTGCTTGTTTGAAAGAGGGTCGGAATGGCTATAACCCGACTTCCCGCAGTTTTTTTTTAAATTCAAGTTAAGGCAGCCTTTTGGCAATTTTCGGCACCGAAGCGCAGTACCAAGGCAGATCTTCAGTTAGTTGAATGGCTCATCGCCCTGATCCATTATGATCCGGTGAATACAGTCTCAAAAGGATCGCTATGTAGCTTATTCAAACAAAACAGGCCAATGTACTGTGCACCAATTAGCTGGCGTTAAGCATCGAATCTACATTAGAACGCATCGGAAAAGGGTACCACAAAAAAATCACGAGTGAAAGATTAAAAACGGAAAAATGGCACCGGGAACAGAAATATCGCAATCTAACAATGTAAATTTACAAACCTGCCACTAAAGGCTACTAGAATCACGGAAATAGATGAAGGAAGGAAAAGGAGCAGACCTGCAGTGGACAATTATCGGCCCGCGAGAAGGGGTCCACTCCTTGATTGTTGTTTTGACAAAGACCAACACGGGCAGTGGTGAGGGAGGGACGTCGAAATCGCGCCAATCAGTGTACTGATAATGTCGCACGATCCTCTCCTTGGCGAACTAGAAGGTAGAAAAGGTGGCTCACATTTCTGGGAAAAAATTTAGGCCCCGGAACAACGTAGTGTGAAACGTATGCAATGTTACCTCGGTTGCCGATGGTATAGCAAACGACAGCGTCTAACAACCGTAATTCCATCCCGACAGGGCTCGTGGCGACAAATTACAATGATTGAAAATCACATGATGCTCTTTCTAGGGACTCGATTGCCATGTGACTAGTACCAATTCCAGCTCCTGTAGTTCAATGGTAATTCAGAACACCAAACGACTGTGCACGGCCTCCTTAGACAGATTTTGCATTCTATCGGGGCAAAGCTTGTATTTCAATTATTTCAGAGCTCAATAACAACTGCTGCATATCCATCCGAGTTTCAAAAGACGGTTAATTTCAGTTGCTCCAAAAGACCATCGATTTCAGAATTAGTCCTCCTTGATACGATGAATAGCCCCATCGAATACTCTGGTGCCCGCTTTCGGACTCATTAGGTGGCTCAACCTTCACTAGTCTGGCTATCCACCCGGCACTCACGTTAACGCATCGATGACTTGCATGGTCCAAACACAGGCCTACTTCAACTTCAATTCCCATGGTAAATGTTGCGGTAGGTGGTTCAATCGCAGCAAACGGCGTCCATCGCACTTGTGCTAACATACGTTGCGTTTTAAAACTACCTTCATATAACTATGAGAGGGTAACTATAACCTCCTTTACCAAGCCGAACTGTATAAACACGTGACCCGACACAAATCTTCCTTTAGCCCCAGTAAGGTACTAGTATGATGGGAACAGAGGGCTCCGTACGCCGCATCGGATACACACACGAAGAGGGGGAAAAAACCCTCCAAGGCATGAAAACCAAGCTTGCTGACTTATAACTGGCTCAGGCTCGATAAAAAAATCTACACTGCTTAGTGGGTAGTTAAGCCATTGACGGAGGGGGAAGAAGCACAGGTATTTATGCATTTTTTTCGGACACTTGACACCCGTTCAGGTTACAACTTCCTGCATCACCGACGCCTTCTTATGCTAGCGACCTGGTTCTAGGCTCTAGGATTTCTAAACTGATCTAACTATTCCTGAAATAAAATTATGAGCATGCAGAAAACTGGTGCGATCTGAAGCGGAAATTTGAAACACCCCTTAATGAAGACCTGGTTCACAAACTAGCCAGTAATCACGATGCGCTTATGGGAAATTCAGCCTCCAATGTTGTAGACGATGCATGAACTGGGCAGAAAAGGGATGGAGAGTAATTTGAGGTAGAGAAAAGCTAAGCTGGCCTAATTACCCATGAGAAGGCATTAGCACAGTCTTCAGGCGACACGCTGACATTAAATTATAAAGGGAGAAGGTGGGTTCAGCCAACTCCTGGGGCGACACATTTTTACTGTTGTGAGAACGGAAATTTTGTTCATCACAGTGTCGCATTCATAAACCCGACGAAAAAGAAAAGTTGGGTGCTTTTTCTTGTTGCCAGTGCGTTCAAGGCGACTTTGCCCAACACAGCTGACTGACGAAAAGTGGTAATTAGATGTGGTAAGGAAAGGCGACACAAAGCAAATTCGCTTAGACAAAAGACCTTTAGCAAACTATTCCTTTACGCAATGCAAGGCCATTTGGGAAATTTGCATTGTATCAAGGCAACCAGACCAACAAAATAAGATAAAACAAGAAAATCTGCTGAAAGGTGAATGAGGCCAATGTGAGAGTAGACCGAAGTCCAACTAGTTCTAGCTGGCCTCAAGGAAAGGCTTTCAATGGTATGCCAGGCTAAATGATCGAATCCACGTTCGGAAAACATAAAATTTATTATTCTGTCACTTCTAGCAAAGATTATTGAGAAAGGCGACCGTCATACAGAGCGTCGTCCCTGTCACTGTGTCCTCCAACAGAGTTCCCTTGCAAAGAATGTGATAATGGCCTGCGTTGATTGAAATTTCAATTAAAGGCATGGCCCTTCACCTACAGCCATAAGCATTCAACCTTTCTGTACGCCCCAATGAAGATAAAAAGCGCCGAAGAGGACACCATGGACAAAAGCCAGTCTCATATTTGTAGACCATTAATACCACCAAGTGTTATTCCTCAACAAACTCTTCGCCAAAAAGGTCGTTCAGAGGACAAAACCATCCTATGTCGAAAGATGCTTTTAACCCCTGAGAAGTTGCTTAACGAAAAAATGCATAGGTCAATCAAATGAACTGCTTCAATCCTTTCAACTGCATGTGAACGTACTGTTAGAGGTTACCATTTGGTTTTAACAGGTCGGAGGTCTTTTAGATGGTTCAAAGTGCTAAAAGGAAATTTCCACTTAACATAACCGCCGTATCTGCTTACGCAGTCATCTTATTGGGTACATGAAGGCACTAGAAATGAAGCGAAGATTGAGAAGGCTCACCTTTTTGCACTTGACATTCTTCACTAGAAAGACCCTCGCCACATAACAAGCAAGGTAGTTCTCGGAGAGCATTTGAACACTGATGTTACCGTAGGTCTGGGGTCCACTCGAGGGCCAGTACTGATCGCACTTGCGCTGGAGAAAAAAATAATGTTAGGAAAGAATAGTACTTTTATCAGATCCTGTAGGGGAATGATGCGTATCTTCAAGGAAGACGTGGCTACGCTGATCTTTCTAGCCTTCCACGATCAGACCTCTTCCCAAAGCACTTTTTCCGCTTATAGTAAATTAGATTTCGTATTTGTGCAGACATTGTGTGGCTGATTTAAATCGGCCTTCAATCTGGCTGTGGGACTTAGCATAGCGGAGCGATCACAGGCAGAGAGAGCTGAAGATGAAGGGCCACAGAGTAGGATGGTGCTTATTCCAACGCAAACCGTTAAACCGCTAGTAGTCGCCCCAGACCACTTTTGCTGCTTTTAGGTAAGTACTTCAAGAAGTCTTGAGCTGTCTTTGGAAAACTTAAAACTAAACAAAAACACCCTGCCTTACAGCCATTATTACCTAAATCGATTGTAACTATGGCAAAGCAGTTACAAGGAGTGTTGAGAGACATATGAAACAAAGTCAGGATCATGTGGCACACGCATCGGCCCAGTCTTGTGCGATTTTAGCCCCACGACGGTGGCGTAGGGATAGGCTCAAACCGCTGCTTTTTTTTCTTGTTCAAGAGCTGTGTTAACCCCAAATTCAACTTCTAGAAATAAGCCTTAGTGAAGATGGTAGACGAATTTGGCTCAAGACGTAGAATAATCTTGAATTTTTGAAAAAGCATACAAATGCTTGTGGAAGTCACGAATCACAAATACGAGATCCAACAAAAGATGCTTCAAATTTCATGCATACATTTCAACAGTACAGTGACTTTTCAAAAAAAGAATACTGGTTAAATTCTGACAAGGTAGAAATGGAAATAATACTTTGCTTAATTTTGAATAGTTCTAGGTTTAACTGAGGCCAATCACTAGCAATAAACTTGGCGTAGCTGAAAAAGGGGTAAGGGGTTGAAAATAAGCGCCAATTTCGTACCAGTAAAATGGGAACGAAGCGCTTTTCAGCTGTTAAAGAAGGAAAAGAGCTAGCCCCCTAGGCTGCTGGCATTTGAAAGGAGCAGACTATTGCCAAGGTGCATGTGTTAAGCTGCTTTTAAAATGAAAACCAATCACAGACTTCTGTACTGTCCAAGGTGCTGCCACCTTCTACATCAATTGCCCTTAATTTTCCAAACAAAGAGATCTAAACGACTCCTGATCCAAGGAGAGAAATAAATGGATTATTGCGGAAAGGAGCGCAAATCCAACTTAATCCCTACGCCTTTTGTTTCGATGCAAAAAAGCCCTCCTTTCAGATCGTTGCAAAAAACACGTCAGATCGCGTCACCCATTACGTGAATTGCCTCAAGTGAATGCCATTCCGGCAATCGTATCAACCACTTTTTTCATAAGTGGATACGGCAAACGTTGGAGGGCCGAAAAAAAGACTTACCAAAGCGGCTATTGCAAGGCTTGAAAAAGTCAATTGATAAAAAAGCGAAACTCGATGGCCTTTTGAATGAACTCCTGCAACGCATTTTCGACTGCATTTTATCAGTGTCGCACAAGAGAAAGCACCCAAAGAGTTTCCGAAATTTGTAATAAAATGAGGATAGCATCAAACAATGGAAATGCTTACATAATCTGCCTTTAATTAGCTCCTTAAAATGTCGAGAAAAAACTTGCTTCCATGGGGAGTGGTGTAAAACTATGGAAATTTTTGCAAGCTTAGTTGATTTCAAACGGTAGATAAAGCTCGACACAGCAGGAGCGGAAAGTGAGTCTCCCACAAATATGTAGTTTTTATTGAGCAGTTAGAGACTAACTCGACAAAGGTCGAGCATTAACAACGCGAGGGGCTAATGAAATCGCGGTGGATTGTCATAAAACTACCAACCGGCGATAAAATAAATGGCGCACTTTTTGCCAGTTTCAATTAATGTTGGTGACAGCAATTGCTCAAGTTTTTAACAAATGCCAATCCCTTTAATCGTTAACTGACTCTCAAAGGAGGTAGGTTAATTAATTGCCATTTATAGAAGGCAGGCCCGCAGCTTCTAAAGAGAAATGACACAAAATGGCATATAAACCGATTTTAGGGTTCTAAGTGGAGATTCGCAGAAAGAGACAAACGAAATTGCATCCACTTACAACTCCCCTTTGAAAGCCGTCCAATAAACACCAACATATCAATCTACAACACGTCAGAACATGGGCTGACGGCCACTTTTACCTGAAATCAATCTAGAAGCAGCGAGAAGCGCAATCGCCCTCGCGTCCCACGCATGGGTGGATGGGTGAGCAGACGTTGTTTAATGGCGCAAAGCTGGCAAATGGTGTGTCCGCTCAAAGCTGCGTCAACATTGCCCAATAAAGCATGAAAAGGACGCGGAGACACACACCTACGTACGTGGGCTAAAACACTTGTGCCTCATTAGCATAAGCGTTATTATTGCCGTCCCGGGTTGACTTTCTTCGGTGCATTTTAGTACTCATAGTGTCAGGGCCTCCAGAACAGGTCAAACACCACACCCTAGTTGTTCCGGTGCGCCATAAATTGGCATGGGTGGCAATTGATGTCGCCAATGACAAAGTAATCTATTTTTGAAGAATGTACTCATTAGAACCTCAGTTTCAAGTCCACTGATCAATTTGTCACACAATTCGGTACAATCATTTGTCACACGGGACATAATTTCAAGTCATTGAGATTTTCTGCTGCTCAAAGTCACGGCAACGTACTACCCTTATAAAAGTCCCATTGACTAAATTTGACTTGAATGATATTAATGAGAGAGTAATTCAGTCACAAGAAAATTATGCCAAGAAAGACGTAATCATCTTCAAGCAGTGATCACATGCTGTCGTAAATTCTCACCTCTTCGTGACACGGTTGGACACCGAGCTAAATTAGATACTACCCTAGCGATCTTTCAACCCATTCGGGTTTTTTTCCTCATATATCGTGATCGTGGACTTCTTGAACATCCTATGTTCGTCTCGTAAACGTGATTCCTTTTGATTTTTAGCTCAATTATTGCCTACTCTGTGAGAGTTTTGTCTCATGCAAAATTTTTGAATTGATTAATTGACGTCTCGGTCAAAAAAAATTCCGGATGCAGTCGACCTAGCCGAGAAAGGATTCAGGTGAAATACTTGGGCCCGGCTAATCACTGCTTCTCGTTCCGATCTCCTTGTTGCAGAAAACCCACAGTGGGGATACGACCCGACCACCGTTCACAAATCTTCAGCAATCGAATTCCCCGTTTCTGGCCTCCCAAGTTTTCTGCAACAAAGTGCCAAGCGCTTTGTTTTCTCGACAGGTGCGAAAAAGACCGATCGGATGAAATTGTGGGGTGGACCAGTTTTCAAAAAGGCACCAATGCATAGGGCGAAGTTCCATTGTGTGTTTTAAACGCCACCTAGGGAAGGTCCGATTGACTATGATCATCTGCTAAATACTGGCTGAAGAACGTTTTCAGACTCAGTGACCTGTTTAGGTAGGGTACAATGATACCATCACAAACACACCAGTGCAGGTTGTAAAACCTGTCTTCAAATTATCCACCTCATACAAAAATCAGAAATTTTCGAGGGGGAAAGAAGGAAAAGTTCCAATAACAGCTCGGAGTCTTCATCATGCTCCGCTTTTGCTTTGTAGTGTAGTACTTTAATTGTTTGTTCAACTCTCTTGGAAAAGGGGTCATCCTAGGTGTTCCGTCATTGTACGATCACCGGGCGAGCTGGCCTCCGGACCAAGTCAGTAGCTCCTACCTCTTATCTGCGTCGAAAATGCACGTTGTGCCCGCGTGTCATGTCTTCTCTCGCCTTTCACTACAGTAAAATCGCTTATAGCTCGTGTCTGTTTCTGCATAAATGTCTATACAAGATCGGAAATGCAATTTTAAATCGACTGCAGAATGGAATATTCAACTTATATGCATCTTGCACTCTAATCATGGATGTAATGACGGGGAGGAAGACTTTTCGACCATGAGAGCAGATAATAAAACTAGTCATTCTTCCATACCCAAGTATTACTGTCAATTGGACCCACTAACGAGGGTGTGCAAGCATGGAGCATCACCACCAGCACCGGCTTCGGGAGTTAGACGAAGTAGTGGACCAGCGAAATCAGCCATCAAAGAGCAGCATGAAGAGGAAGATGTACTTTCTTTCCGGAAAAAAACAGCAATGCGTATGCACAGATTGAGGCTTATTGAGTCTGCTTCTGGCTACATACTCCAAATATTCCTGAGGAGTAGGTGCTTTCGATGCGAAAAAATATGGTGGCTTGACACCAGATAAGCCTTCAGATAAGTAAATGAAAAAGCCTCCTTTTCGTTGACTCGTAGGAAAAAAATGGAAAAAAACTCAAGCGCTACTTTGGATTTCCGTCCCCAAACGGATTGTGGAGACGATAAAGCATTCAGAGAATAACGCAAACGTGCGTTTATAACACAGAAATGGTAGTGATTAAACCCAAGTATCCAAATTCATATTAATAGAGGAAATGTTCGGGATGGAAATGCGGATGCCACAAGCAAACTTATCAGCAAATAACAGGAATGCCCAAATCAGCTTTAAAAACAATAACAGTCAGACAGCAAAGAACCCGGTCCCAAAACCGATCGGAAGCCCTTTCTTTCAATAATTCATGGAAAAAAGGCTTGATTACACCAATGGCTTTCTCAGTCAATTCAAAGATCAGTAATAAGGTGTGAGAAAATAACCTTACTGTACAGAGAGGAGGGATTTCACATACCCACCATTTTGCTAAGATTAATGTCACCAGAGGTAGAAGGTTCGAAATAACAGCTCAGATATTATATGTACCTGAAACAAAAAGTAAGGGAATTGGGTACATTCGATGGGTGATTTCATATATCACCCACAGCGATCCTCGAACAATGGAAGTTGGGAACAGAAGATGGTAATCGTTACTTTATTTTGCTAAACATTTGAAACAAAATGACTCTACATCGAAAATTTAGCCGAGAAAAAAGTTTGATTAAAGGTGGTAAATACCATTCCTACCACGCGAAAGATTTGATAAAGCCAATTTTTAGTCCGAATCCGCACAAAGGGAGAGAAACCAAGTGGTACAAGGACTGTAGTCAAAAAGTAGCTAGAATGATCCGGTCAGACGCAAAATTCTACACCATGCTTCGACACATGAAACCGCTTTTATTTTCAACAGACATGCCGGCCACTGATTGGTGCAATATTTTGCTGAATGAACAATTGGAATGTTGTTGGGTGATTCCTTTTGGGAAAAAATGTTATTTGTGTTAGTGATCATCTTAGATTTCGAGGTCACAAATCCTGTTTTAGCAGACATTAAGCACGCGCCAACCAAAATGAAACAAAGTAGTCGAAAATAACACTTATTCACTGAGTATTTTGAAGTTTGCCAAAATAGGGATCCCACCCTAGCCGGTTCAATCCTGCCGAAAACGGTAGGACCTTCAAAAAATCATCCCAAGACTTACTCGGCCACGTTCGACAAAATTGGAGATCATGACGATGATGTTGGAGTTCTCGTCCCAAACCATCTGCCAGAAGTCGTCAAATGTTGTGTCCTTCGGACCTTGAGCCGCAATAAAGGCCCGCGGACGGCAGAAGCCCTGAAAGCCAAGAAGGGAGAGATGAACCTGACCAGCTTACAAAGCCCTTAATTCCTCCGTGCTAAGTCGTTTTAACAGAGATGTGCTTGACTTGCCATATCACGTTCACAAGGTGGAACTTGATTATCTAAGACAAACTCCAAAAAACGCTCTGCTAGCAGATTCAGGAATTGATGTTACCAACAGTGCAAAAGCACTTCCAAGTACTTAAGAGTACAAAATAACGATCCCTGCAGATTATTCTATGTCAAATGGTAACAAGGATGCGCATATAGTGCTTATTCTCGTTTTTTTATTCAGAAGGACTCAGGCCTGACCTTGATGCGATAGCAATGTTGAAAGGCATCATCATAAAGTCGAATCACTATTTACGTGACTGCAAAGACATGCCTGACCTCATCGAAGCCAATCAAAGTCAGCAGTTTCTAATAATGAAGCTATAATTTTTGAAAAACATGCGGTATTTCTTCATACAAGGCTCTGTGATGGAAGGAAACCAGGAAACATAGTCCTGAGTGTTCTAAAGGCATTCCTTAAGCTGCACTACGTCGCCCAGACGGTGATGAAATTGATTTCTTAGAAAGCGACTACAACCGGATCATATGAAGCACCTCCATGCTCTTGGAGATTAAATTACACAACTTTACAGCACGGTTAACTCCCTCGAAATCGACTTTTCGCAGCACCCTTCCCGTTTGGTGTTACCATGAAGAAATGGGGGGTTCGAAACAGTTCGCGTCCGTCACATCATGGGTAACCTTAGCAGAAAGAGTGACGTCCTTTTTCACACTACAAGTACCAGTGGTGAATCTGCAGTCATCAGTGGACAGACCCCCCGCAACACTGAGTGTGTACACAAAAGCGAGGCTTTTTCCTGCCCAACCACGCCTAGGTAGCAAGACGTCCAAATCGACCAATTTGGCGAGTTAGACAAAACCGCCCTCCCCAACGAGAATACCGACTCGGTCGAGTGCCGAACCAGTAAACTAACAGCAGATTATGAAAGAACCGATGAAACAGATGCTAAAGCGGACACAGCCCTAATTTACGCATCCAAATCCTGTTGCCAAATGCTGGAATGGATGGCAATACATGGTTATGTGCGGAGGCAAACCTTTCGCCCATCCTCACCGATTGCAGGGAAAGCAGACTTTCTGAAACAAATTTGCGGTCCTTAAAAGCATTTCAAACTTAACGGAAGGCAAATCGGGATCATTCATATTCACAAAAGTACACAAATGGATTCAGAAGCTGGAAAAAAAAAACTAGAAAACAAGAGTGAAATGGAGCGGAAAATGGAAATAAGACTTTCAATGAAATATGCTAAATAAGCAGAATCATCAATCCACCCAGAAGGCAGTGGAGGACCAAACTTAGAATGCAGTTAACGGATAAGATCATGCCACCCAATACGCCGCAATGCTACCTTCTGTATGCGTGAACTCGGAGTCTATCGAGCTACCAACGTGAACATGAAAGAAATGGGCTTCAGCAAAGAGGTCCCTTTAGCCGATCTGTAGGAACAAGCAAGAAGTTCAACTCATGCGCACGTTCCTGCCGATTGAATGACGAAAACGCATAACAGTCCCCTTTCCATGCATTTTAAATGTTTTGATTAAAATTGCAGCAGCACATCCAAAGTCTATCTATGCGTGATATCGACCAATTAAAGAAAGCGAACGGGAGGGGTAGTTTTGAAATGTTCCAAGCTGTTCCAGAACCAGGCCCAAAATAAAGAACTCCTGGGAGATAAGACCGAGGTAGGAGTGTTACCTGGAGTTGTAGAAATCTTCGACACCACCCCTCAATGGTAGCGACGTCCTCCAGGGTCCGCCTACAACTTTCCCATTTGTGCCCTCACTTGCCGAGACTCTGCCTCATCAAATAAGACGATTCCACTGGGGCCTTTCCTCCTTGTCAATCTTTGGAAGTGGTATTAGGAAGGTGTCCAACAGTGTCTGTCGGTAGAGTATTCTGTCAGACTGCTGATTTCCCAAAGTGAGCATGACCCTTCTGCAATTTTTCAGTGATCCACCGATTGTGTCCCAGCCGATAATCAGATGTGCAGACAATTCCACTAAACAACCTTTTGATCCGCCTTTTGACCCATTATGCATCGATACATTAATAAGACAGAGCTGGTAATTGATAGTTTCACACGCAACCATTTCGGGTTGTCCAATGACAGTAGAAATCAGTCTTTCCATCCTATCATGACCCCAGCAGCGCTCGGTTAAATGTTCCAACAAGCTGCTCGGCTTGATTATGGTACTGAGGGCCCCATGGCAGAAAACATTTACGGTGGCGTGTTGATAGCGAAATTCGCGGCATTTTCATGAAGTAAACTGTATTCCGTAGCCTCTGACAAAGGCCTCCGGTGACATTAGAGGAAATACTGGATGCTACCCCAAGTCACTTTGAAAAAGCTTCCACTATAACGAGATGAGGAGAGGTTATCAATTAATTCGAGGAAGTGGAAGTGGAGTCTCGACCATGACTCTTCCAGATGAGGCCGAGGTATTGGAGGAAGACGATTTTGGATGCCATGAGTTGAGTAAGAAGTAAATGTAACCTTCTGTGGATTTTCGCACACTCTGTGAAATACTCCGACCGTGCGCAACTGACTGCAATTGGTTCCATCTGGTACTTGGTCCAGATCCGGTTAAGGCCAAATATACTGAAGGCAGTACGTCTCAGAGAGTGATATCCCACGAAAGGACAACACTGGAAATGGCTTGAAAGATTCAGCCGACAAACATACGAAAAGTGGCTTGCCGGTCGGCGTCATGGAACACCGAGATGATGATATCCGGAGCGGTGCACAGCTGTAGCCACCGAGACAGATAATGGTAACTTCGACGACTAGTCGCTTTAGTTTTGAAAACGTTTATCATGCTTTACAAGCTATCTTGGACTTGCCTTGATCTTGTTACCTGCACTGGTTGGTGGCTGCATTGGATTCGAATGGATGCGATTGACAATGCCCACCTTCGCTATCTGCACTACTAGCAGGGAAGAAAAGCAAGTGTTCTCGTTTTTTTCGGCGCAAGAGTAGCGATTGTTGCAACGTGGAATAGACTTTGATGGAACAGGTTTCAATGGGACAAATTAGTAAATGGAAACTAACCTAGTTCCCAGACCGAGCCAAAGTGTCGGCATGCTAAAGATTGCACTATTTCAAGTGCTTCGCCATGTACACTCGAACATCTGCAAATTGGAGTGAATGGAGAGTTGTGATGCAAATCGTTGACTTAAACAGATCGTCCGTTAAGAAGTTCAGCTAAAACCGCTAGCACACGCGGTTCCCTCTTCCGAAGTGAATGAATCATTGATCCCAGGAAGATCCAGCTTCAACCGTTCATTGTGCACACTGAAAAGCATCAACCCTTTGCTAAAGCGATTTCACAGCGATTTCGCTGTCTCATCAAGAAAGCATTCACGTAGATTTCGAAATATTTTTAGATTTCAGAAGACGAACTTTCCACAAGTCAGCCCTCTAACGAGATCGATTGTTGAACAGGTTCTCATACCGCTTGGACTGTGTTAAGCGTGATGTCGTCTTCTGGACCATAGTGAACTCCCACTATGATGCCACCACTGCCATTCATTGATAGCGCGACTACTGTGGATGACTGAAATGACAGAGACAAAGCCGTGCACGCTAATAAATTCATCGATTTCAGCTGCCGTTCGAGTGGCGAAACGACTTTCGAATGCATGAGAACTTTCCCGTGTTAAGTCCCCCAACCAGAATAATAAACGGACAAAAACCCTACTGCGCACATCCGCGTTGCCGAAAAACCTGAACGAGCCGGAGGACATAACGCGTATGCACGCGTCCACTGCCCGAGTGATGGAGACACACGATGGTTCTATTTCCGCACATTCACTGTATTTTCACCAACCCTAGGCTTATGGTGATCAGTAGCACGTTTAAAGCCGGTTTGCGTGTGATACCGAGCAAATAGGGGAGCTGGACGAGGTCGCGAGTCCCGAAACGCTGTAGGACTGGGCACAGGGAAAACAAAGTTCAGGAGATCGAGGCAGAAACTCTTTTGAGAGCTGCGGGCGTCCTTCTTTGCACGCGGGTGAGACATTTCAGTTAGTTCCCACTGTAATCCGACGAGGACATTCTAAGGGTCAGCGCTTTTAGTGTGTGTTTATTTTAATCGAAAACCTCGAACACACTGACGCATCAACGAGATCGAATAAATAAACAGCGTGGCGAATGAGTAATTGGATCACCCACAGTTCCAACAGACTGATAGGTCAAGTCTTGGCAAAAACCTCCTTTCAACGAAGCAGAACTCATAATTGGAGTAAAAATAGATACCAAACCTTTGATCCACTCTTTTCATAGATGCGGCAAAACTATTTCCAAAGTAAATCCAAAGGATCACCTACTGACGACCTGCGAAACAAACAAGACTGACTTTTCCATGACAAGAAGAACCCTTAGGGTGCAGGTTGGTCTAGTGGTCACGCGAATTTCTTCCTCTGGACAACACCCAGGCAAAGTAGAAACTCAAGAAGATTATGGAAAAAGCACGTGTGGCCAAGAGTTTGTTTATTCACCACCTTCACTGCTTGAGGTGACTCAGCTAATTGGAAGGCCAGGAAATAGGAAATCTCACTAATTTATTCTCTCGCTACGAGTCGTAAAGAAAGGCGGAAAATGAAGATACAGAAACCATTACACATAAACTCAGGTGAAAAGACGTCCGGTAAATGAGCCAGGCTATCCCTATTTATCACATATACTAGTAAACACGCATGAAGCAAACGGCTTTAGGATAGTTAAAAAAGAACTAGCCTCCCCTGCAAATCATCTGCCACTCCCTAGGTAAAAAGTGGAAAATCGACGGCCCTCCACAACACACTTCAAGAGGCTAAAGAGTTTGCTTTGATTATAAAAACGCAAAACTGGCCTAACAGCCTTTTGTATGCGTAACGAGAAGGAACTGCAATAAATCCACATCGTATAACACCTACAGGTTGCTTGTGTACCTCAATGACAGCCCGACACCTCTACTCCTCGAAAAAGATATCGCCAGTCGTTGATAAACTGAAGAAAGCTTGAGCCTAGAGGCATGGTCTACTGTGGAAGGCCGAATACGGGAGGACACACAACAAAAACTCAGTAAAATTACAACAACACCTTGGTATCTGCTTCGGCTTCTTCTAAGCCTTGGCCAGCAGTAGAGTGAGGTCGAGACAAACAAATCGAAACAGTTCATGAGGCAAAAAGTGATGTAATATTGAAGTAGAACCAGCGAAGGTTAAGTGGAACCCGGTACTTATTAGGGTTACAAAAGACTGTAAAAACAAATGAGAAGTAGGAATGAGGTGAGAAAAAACGCTGTGAGTTAGCGTGGAAACTCAATCAAACTAACCTAAACCGATCCAACATAAAAAAGTACATGTGGGAGGTGAAATTAAAAAAACTGAAATCTCCCAAAACTCCAAGAAGCACCTAGGTGGCTAAAGAAATTTTCTAAAATAAAAGCACACCATCAAGAGATCCAAACGGGTTTTGCTTACAATCTAGCATTCGGAGAGGACTCGATACTTCTTGAAGGGTACCTCAGGTCTTAACGAGGTATTGTCCCCCATCAAAGGAACCGAAATCTCAGCAACCAACTCAACACCTCTTAAAGCAATAGATCCATTCTGATAATTTCACTCTAAATGAAAAATAATATACTGCTCCCGAATTTGCCGACAGTTTGTTACCCGGGGTTGAGAGCAACAAATTTGCAAGCATAGCAGGAGAAAAATACGCAATTAATGCGACAGGGAATGCGCATGCAGAGAAATGGTGCAGTAGAAAGGCAAATGAGTGAAAAATAAAAGTGCAAACCACCATCTGTCCGAGGCAGACAGGTCACTTACGTCAACGTAATTCGCGTTGATGTAGTCCGACTTGCGTCCGTTCTTCAGAATCACTCGAGTGTGATCATCTGCGCGAGCGCGTGGGAGATTAAAAAAGGAAGGGGTTATCCAGCCGTGATACGAATTTAAAAGGCTCATTTTCAAAGCCCGCTTACATCCTGGCATTACTTTACAGTTTTGCTAACGGATACGCGTCCCAGAGGTTCTAGAGTGACTAAATTGGTTTATTCAAACATAGCGTGATGCACGTGGCATCCCAAGTTGTGATTCTCAGGCTTTCGATTTCTTACAGGAAAGAAAACTTCGTGAAGAATAGTTACTTCCAAAAAATTAATGCTCAATAACAGGTGAGGTCTCGGACAAGCACAATATCACCAAATCACTCACAGATTTTAGCAGTATCATCAAAGTACGCCATTCCACTTGATTAATGTGGAGCGTGGTAATTTCACTATTTTGGACAGAAGCATACTGGTTCATTCAAAGCCTAATTCCACCCTATTTATTTTGACATATTAAGATCAACAGAATCGGGGAGCAATGCCGCTGGCCCTCTGGATCGCGCCGCATTTCTAGGCGCATCATTTTGGACAAAAAGTTAAAAAGCCGCTTTCATTTACCACCGTCAACGAACACAAACCCTAATATTTATAAGTTGTGCTCTGAATTGACTTTGAGGCACTTTGTTATACTTAAAATGCGACAGGATCTTTGGAACTAGAATCCTTCCCATTTAAGTTTGAAATGACCGACGATGCAAGAAGGATGGAGACCTGGATTAATAAATACACAAAGTAAGCTATAAATAACATCGAAGTAGGGTGTGAAGGCTGCAAGAATGGTAGATCGTTGATTCTCAGTGCCGATTTCTGAAGGGTACAGAACACGTCCTTAATGAAATGCTGAATGGGAAGCCCGTATCAACAGCAGTGACAGTGATTCCCAAGGAAGACGAAATAACAGAGGGTTGAAAAAAGTAGCCATAACAACTGCCCAGAGGTAATTACCGGTCTGAATAAGATACACTTCACATAAGATTTCATGATTCACAACTATCTATCTCCTCTTCATTGATAACAATGGAAGTCAAGACAAACAAAAACCGTCAAATTCGTGTCGAACGCAACATAAAAGTGGAAGCAACTAGGGGATTTTGGAGCGAGGATTGAAAGAGCAAAAATTAGGACGCTGAGTGGAATTCCATTTCGCACCTGAAAGTCGGATCCCAACCATAGTATGGCTGTTACAGAAGTGGAGGGACAAAATTTGCATACTGAGACAGTGGGGAGTAACGAGCACGAGGCGGACAAAAATAAATTACTGAAAGGAAGTAACCCTTAACTTGAAATACTTTTCAGCGATAACAAGGTGCTTTTGAGGAAAGAAGAGGTCACCACCCAGACATCTCAAAGTCATCGACCCATCCAGGACCTGTCTAATCAATCATCTACCCACATAAGATGCAATTAACCCATTGTTATGGAGTAATTCCTTCCACTCAAGGTATTCAATGATTACCCAAGCCAATGAGCACCTACTGCTCCACTTCTTTGAGCAAGTTCAACTTCAGACCCTAGCTTACGAAGCAACAGAAGCGAAAACGTTATGTGCTGCATCCCATGGAATGTCCAAAATTAATAACACTAAGAGTGCCCACAGAAAGTCACATGGAGATGGGTCGACATGCTGCTTAACACCTTCTCCCCCTATCAAAGTATTTTGAACCGCATATAGCCAAGTTATCAAGAAGCAGCCGAGGTTGGCACATTCAAAAGGTTGCTCCACTTTTACAAGCTGTAAGTGGTAATTGCTTGTATGAAGCATAAATCGCCAGCCTCAGGTGAAGATAAGTATGAAAGGTATACATAAATTGTACCAGAGAAGTAGCCTTCAGGCGAAGGACAAAGAAAGCTACGGATTTTCAACTTAGTATAGCCACAAATAAGGAGGGTGAAGAACTAGTGGATCACCTCAATGGAAACAGTTGAGAGGAATGCAGACATTGGTTTCCACTACATAGCTGATTATCTGCTCAAAGGTATCAAGTGCATGAGGCAGATAAACGCAGGTGAGATGACAGTTCATCCGAAAGAAGGCAATAGAGATTTTAAAAGACCAATCCGCCGCCCGCGCTATAAATCGGGGTTTGTGTACATGAACTTGAAGCCTGCCAAGTTGCCATCCAAGCAATCAGCAGACATGACCTCGGCACAGATGCCTCTACTACTGACTTGTAAGTAAGTAAGTCAAAGGGGATGCGAGGTGAGGACGGGTAATGGCTAGCTGGGAGACACGGAGTGATCTCCGTTTAGCGTAGCTATAGCAATTGATTAACCACAAAGTTATAGTACATCAATACGCGATATCAGCTAATCAGGAGGGCCTGAAATCAGCCACGAAAATAGAAACTTCTAGAGGGCCTAACATTTTCTCGGGGACCAATCTCAAGGCAGCTATCACCAATATGACATACCGCGATACACTTCAGAGGGTACTAAAATCTAGCGTTCATTCAAAGCAGCAAAATGCGCTTACAAATCGAACTTTCTTGTAATCACAAGAATGCAGACAGAAACAGATAGTAAGGTGAGATTAACTTCAGGAATCTTCACAACTGCTAAAGTGAATCATATGCAAATTTACAGCCAAAGTAGAGTGTATAGCGAGATCCCGATCAAGTAATAAAATCCCACTTGCTTTAGTGATTTATCCTTCGATAATCTAACAAAATCACAAGTGGATATAGATAGTCAGAAAAGCAATGGCAATAGAGGAGACACACAGGAGGGGAAAAGCCCAGTAATCTAATTTGCTTTTCAAAGATACTGATGCGATCACTACCTTTGCGTTCCAAATATTAACAATTTCGGGAGGCTTCAAATAATGAAGGCTGGAAAGCGTCGTTAGAGCAATGGCAGACGAGTCACTGTGATCCGGTGCACAGCCATCTACCCCATACAGTTCGAACACTCACAAACACGAAAAACTTGGCACACTTTGTGCTGCTTTGTTTTTTTTACAACTTAAAGAGAAGAAAAAGCCTCCAATCCAAATTCAACCAAATTATGCAATCCAGTCAGTCGACCAGTCCCAGGCGAGATGTTATCAGATCCCTCACGGTGAGTGAGTCATTTACTTGGAAAGACAATGCTGGACGAAATCTGAGCTTTGGGAGGATGCGCTACTGGTTAATACCTACCGTTAGACTTAATTATACCCCTCATCCACCTTCTGCTTTTCCATAAGGGCATAAAGAACAACTTACAGGGGAAGACGTTGGTGTAGCGATTCTTGGTCATGTTGTCCGGCAGACGAGCGACCGACGTTGGCCAGCTGGTGCGGACACTTTGTTCTATTGCCTGAAAATAGATGGTGAGAATGCTGGCAACACGATGTAAGTATCGACTTTCAAACGCACAAAATCGAGCCTCCCCATAACACACCTTTTGTCTTCAACTTAACTGCTTAGAATGGGGAATAATGCGGTGAGAAATAGTAGTGTTAACCTTTAATCCAGGACAGGTTAGCAGGAAAAAAATTGGAGAAAATTAACGAGTTTACGAATTGTTGAAATACAAGCAAATTATGGTGGGGTTATACGGAGGCCTCTAGCTGGTGATTTCTTCATCCAGTCGCGTGGACATTAATGCACTGAGTTTTTGGTGCAAGTGAAAAAATAGTGAAATTTTCCGAGTGTTTGTACTTTGAGGCCTTTTCGGTCAGTGTAGACAGTCGTTAAAGTAATAAACGGAAGCCGTGCTTTTTATTGGGTGTAAAAGTACAAATTAACTGGATGACATTCATTTGTCAAGACAAATTATAACACTCCAGAATGAGATCACGGTAATACATCATTAAAAGGAGGATGCGTAGCTAGCTTGCCTCTACCAGAGCTATAATGCCGTTTATTGCATCATGATGGATAAGTAGACGGTTAAACGGGTGAACACAGAAATGAGCGGACGTCTTGGCAAAACAATAGATGCCTGGGAATTGTAGCCAGTGGTAACTTATTTAATAGATAGGATGATGAGCGAACGTAAATCGGAAGAGATAGCCTGAATGGAAGCTTGAAGGAGTGGAGCTTCAAGTAGCTTGACATAATTCCACAACAATACCTGATCAGTGGATCAAAGGAAGCTTAGGCTGCGAGATGGACGCGATTCCAGGTAGACGGACGGCTAGGTCAGTAAGAATAAATTCGTAGATGCATAGTACCGAGTGGAAGGCCAGATGTAAGAATAGCCTATTGGACGCCCAATGGACCGATAAAGGAGTAAAGCATCGAATGATTCCTCAACGCATAAAATTCCACAGCAAAAATTGACCGCACCTGGTGAGAAAACTAGATTGATGAATCAATGGGACAAAAAATGGGAATGCCGAATGAGTCGGTGGATGGATATCAACCCAACAAGCCTATGAAACGACGCTTTAGTTGGAAGCCCTCTCAGTTGATCCTGATCCCTACCCAACATCCAAGACACTTGGAGGAGGCTTGAGATCGAGCACCACTGGAAGGTCGAACGGGAAGGTAGTAACAGAAACACGCCATTTGTCGCCAAAGCAATGAAAGTAAAATCGATATGGACCAACAACTTTCACAATGTTCCCACATCGACATAGCTATAAATTTTATATTTAATCGCTGTGCGTTTCAACCAAGATGAATCCACTTTCAAGTGCCCAATTCGGAATTAAAAAGTCCACAACGAATCAATCAGTGAAGAATTGATAAAAATAAATCGGGACTTTGTGGAACCTAAATTATCGATGGCATTATATTTTTAATAATGATACTTTGGGTATGGGTGTTAGTGTGAAGGAATACAAGCATAAGACCCCAACTTCAACACCAATTACGTGTGCGAATGTATGTGACTACCATTGAAGGCAACTGGACAGATAAGTACGCGAATGAACGCAAGATTCGATAGTTTGAGTAGAAGGGTTTGAATGCATCAATGAGACATTTCACAGGCGCATGCCAACAGACAGAGTAACGGAAGGCTAGATGATGGTTAGACTTTGATGAATTGATAAGCCGTTGAATATGACAATGGCGTCGAGGATTGTGGCTAAAACATACAGGATCTAATTACTAGCCAGAAAGACGTACGAACAGATAAGTTGGACGAATGGATGGGCCGACAGAACAAATGAACTAACGATTACAATGTCAGACAAATGAGACGCTGGACATATAAGTGGGGCGATAACTCAATCAGAAATTAACAAGTGAACTGACGGTTAAAGTTGGATAGGTGTAAAAAGGAAGTAGTGGAAACTAAGAATCCAAAAGCGCATAAGTGGATTCACCTAATTTAGACGGTAGCAGAAAAAATGGCCAAGTTGAAATGCCAAAAGTAGCAACAAATTGGTGAATAAATGGAAGATCAGACTTAGCAATGGATGCAACGTTGATGGGTTCGACGAAACAAATTTTGAATTCGTAGGTTGAGAACTGAATGGATAAGCAAACTGCTGAATAGATCAGATAACTGGACTGATCAATGCAACTATTTAGGCAACAATATCGGGAATCGGTAAGAAAATGGGTTCAAAGTTCCAGGCTTGAAAATAGAATGCACTAATAAGCGAATAAAATAGTCCAGAGTTCGCCACCAGCATTTGCTATATCCATCCAAAAGATCAGACGATTAGACAACGGATTGAACAAGTTAAACTAGCCGGTGACTGAATGCGCGAATGGGAAAATATCTTTGGGAAATGGAGAATTGAGGGGATTGAAGGATGAATGAGTATAAGTTCGTAGGTCCGATAGGCTTCTGATGAATGAAAACTTGCCTAAGATTTACTGAAGCTAGTCAGAGGTACAGACGGAAAGAATTGAAAAGATGGCCGATGGGCTTGAAAAATAGTAGAATACATTAATGACGGATCAGACGATGAACACGTAGCTGAAGCTAAAAAGGAGCTAAATAAAAAGAAGCACCGAAGTCAAATCCAAATAGTAAAGCGGATAAATGCCTGCCTCAAACTCCGCCTGATAGCCTGCATCATCGTCCACATGATAACTGGCCACGTGCTGCGCCAATCGCTCGGCCGGAATGGGCTTGTACGGACTGTCCTCGAAACTACGCATCTTCGGTGTGACCAGTGGAGTACGCGCATCGTCCAGCCGATCGCCACCTCCACAGCCCATACCAAAGTCGTCGCCCAGGCCACCACCCCCGCCGCGACGCTTGTAGACCCGCGAGGAACGACTGAAGCATCACAAGTAGATGAAATTCAATACAAACATTAGATATGTCAAAGCAAAGGGCTAATACGCTGAAACCCAAGTAATCAAACCCTTGGTACGCTAAGACCTTTGTGGTGTCTCGAACTCCCCCCACCCCCTCGTAAAAACATCAGATATTTGGCTTAGGATGAAAGTTTGTGGACCGTTAGCAAAGTATCTCGCCGCTGAGATGTCAACCGGAAACCAAGAGAACTTCAAAGCTCGCATAATTAAATTACAATGATGCGATTCAATCCCCATACCGCCAAGGCCATTCAACGCTAGTAATTCACCTGCACATCCATTTCTATGCTCGTATGACCAAGCAACTTCGAGATGTATGTCTGCCAGCTGTTGACTTTAAACGAACAGCAATTGCTTCAATACGCTTGCCTCTGACCTCATCACAAGCGCTGGAAACTGAATGAAACTCGTTTAAACAGCTTTCAAATACACAGACCTTTTCCGGTTCTCATCATCCGGCCCTAACGCTGACGATACGAGCCCCCTACCTATGCCACCTACGCAGTTTCACTCGCTTACACCAAAGCTACTGATCCTCTTAGGCGCATCGAAACAACATCGTAGAGGTCAAACCAGCCATTACATTGGCGGCTGAATACATTCCTGACACTGCCTCTCGCAAAGTTGCTAACTACTTTCGATAATGCTTCACCGAGGTTTAGAGTTGGTACTATGGCAAAAGGAGAATATCCACTTATAACAATGTTTAAGCGACAGCATGATCACATTCAATGCTCAACGGATCGACCGCCATGCTGCTAGTCTTCCAGCCCTTTTACGCACCAATAATGGAGAAACCTTCAGATTTCAATGGCTTATGGAACCTTCAGGAATAACTCAGCTGTTATAGTAAAAAATAAAGCCCTGCAAATATAAAAGTGAGTGTGGTAAAGGGTTCATGCGTAGTTTTCATCAGTTTAGCAGCATTACTTGAGCAGCCTTCGGTAAGACATTGTATTATTCAATCATGACGTTCCACTTTTTTGATGCAAGGTCACCTATATAAATGGCAACGATAGCACCACCCTTTAAAGGGAATCAACCTTTTTAAACGGAGGCCCTGACGACAAGCTGGAATAGGCACCCTTTCTACAAACCATGCTCGGAGCGGGTATTGTGCTGACAGTTACGCACTGATGGATTTCTGTAGGCACTAGTCGCAGTGCCCTTCTTTGCCGATTACTCTTGCCATGCTAAAACAGAATTTCGGTCGTGCTAGGCTACGATGCAAACGAAAAACAATGCTAACGTCTATCAAATGGGAATTCCCATCTGTGATGCCTGTGGACCTAACCTGGAAAATGATGATAACGGCGGAACGGATGAGTGAAAAGATGAACTTATCACATAAGTGTCAAGCCTTTCTAGTACCGCAGACGACACATTTCAGAAATGCGCGACATGAAGGGGCACATGAGATGGGGAGTTGATGTAAGAAATTCAAAGAGTGTGTGGAAGGATTAACTGAACGTAGAATCAGTCAATTTACCGATGGGTGAATGGAAAATCGTTGGGTTAAAACCACCGCCTTTCCTAGCCCGCTTCTGCACACCCAAAAAACAGACTGTTTTGATCTATTTTCTGCTGACAATAAATGCTGAAGCCATTCAGAAAAAACTAGCATAAGCATACTCGGATATCTTCACACACAACTTAGATCCAGCTGGCTGGGGAGGCAGTCACCCAGGTGAAAATGCCAGTCGAAACACCTCCTTCTCCTCTGCCCACCCCCAGATTTCCCGAGGAAATATCATCCTGCGCTAGTACTGTTCTATGAGCTTTAACAATGATAACTACCAGCATCTTTGATGTGGCGCAGTAGTCGTTAATTTACTATGGCCGCAGTCCACCAAGCCGTACCGCGGGCAAATTGGTTGATAGTGAAGCAGTCTAAAAGATGTGCAACCTTCTACACCTGAGAATAATTACATTTTCAACTTAGATAACATAAGTTTAAATAAAATACGCCATCCAGGAGGCGTAATGGGGCATCTTCCAAACGCATCAATGCGTCTGCAGCATATTGGGTCTCGAAAGGCGGAACCTTGTCTCAAAAGCGGCCACAGCAATGGGAAACATACGATGCGGTTGTGCAAGCAGAAGGAAGACCAGCTCATGTAATAAAGTTCTGAAGGTCACCCATGGAGGTGAATAGGTGTCTAACGGCTCGTCAATCAGCAAACAAGTCCGTATGCACTTCAAAGTGCCCAAGCAGTGTCTAATATGCTGACTGAAGCAGAACAAAGCACAAAAACCTAAACCATCAAAGCCAACTTACCAACGAAGATGGATGAAAACCCACCCCCATTAGAATAGACAGATAAGATTGACAACGAAGGTTCAATGCACTGCCACATGAGTGACAGCCACGAGTACTAGTGGGTCTGGTAATAGGCTTTCGCATCTATCGTAGAGTAGACCTTGGTGGCGCTAGTGTTAATCCGGACACATTAGATAGCTTTCTCCGTGAATCGCTTTGAAAGTAGGTCATAGTTTAAATGACCGGCGAAACTGACGCTGGAGGCAATGGCAGATTGCTAATGCAACTAGACTGCGCAAGAATGACTGGATTGGGTGATTACGCATGTAACAAAGATGCTTTTGACAAAGACGCGGTGGTAATGAAGTCAAAGTGTCGATGGGGCCATGGGAATGCAGATTTAAAATAAAAACTAATAGGAAGTTGGAAAATGGGTAAGAACAACCACATCAATATCAATAAGGTACCTCCTGCGGAGTCAAGGTGGCGGGGTGCAGGATAAATGAAGAAACCGTTGTGCATCAACCCAATACCTATGGTTGCAAATTTTGGAGTAAGTGTAATTCTCCAACTGCAGCAATGTTGCTTTCACTTTTGAGAACAAAGAACCTCCAAACTACTAAACAAGAATACCGAGTGACACTAAACAAGGTGAGATTCCCACAACATCAGGTTGGATGTGTTTCAGTTGTGATGAAACTCACCTTCTTCAAATTAACCAAGTGAAGTAAATAGGCAGTTCCGCCGATTCTAGCGTACACTCGTCAAAGCTCATCACAAAATGCGCTAAATAGGGGTAAGCTGCATTAAAAAGCATTCATGAACTGTTCCGATTTGATGAGTTCAAAATCCCCTTTATTTCTTGGTGAACTGTGCACCTGGCAGGTCACTTCAAACCTTTGCCTTTGCCGGAAAACTACCTATAGTCATTTTTATGCACCTCGAAGTTACCTTTCAATCAGGCATGATTGAGAGTAGGACACCTTTTGGGTTGTATCTTACCAAATCGGAGAACGGGAATAAAGAACGCAGTGTGAGACAACACAAACACACTGAAACCTCTCTTGAAGAAGAGTTTAAAAGCTTCAACAAAGGGCGTTAACCATCCACGGTGGCCCGGAAGAGTCAAACTAGAGAATAAAGGGGTTCATAGCCTCACAAGTACAGCAGAAAGAAGGCCCCTCCTGGATGCATTCTGCCGTTTCAAATTGTGCAAGAGTGAACCATCACTACCTAATCTCTTCAGCGTTGGATTTAAGAACCTTCAGGTACCCTTTTTAAGCCAAGATGCACATCGATTTATTCCTTCTTAGTCTACTTGGCCTAAGTGCAGACCCGATTGCCCTAGGTGGTGCGAATCACATCGAATTTGAAATAGCGCTGTATCAGAGCTCTTTTTTGGACCTCGATCCATTCCACTCATTTACAAATTTATTAACAGGTTCATTACATATTATTTGTTCAATCAATTTTTCACTATACACAAGGAAACAGAATTAAGAAACAAGGCAGCAGGCGTAACTGCAACTAAATTAGGCATCAGGGAAGGACTCAACACAATTAATGCTTCTTAAATCTTAACGGCAAATTAAACGACAAGAAGAGTTAACCGATTGACTTACCAATAGAAGATGGAGAGCGCCCCAACACAGCAGAGCATGAGGAAAATCGCGAAGACGGCACCAATTATTCCACCGATAGCTTTGTCACTGAACTCACCGAACCCGACCGGTCGATAAAACATTTCCGCTAGGTCTAGAAGGAAAAATTAGTAAGGAAATGAAGATATGAGATTTCAATGAAAGATACGTACGATCCAGATCGAGTTGGAGAACATTGGAGGTGGCACCGAACTCCTGACAGGGCCAATCGATTTTACAATCGCGGGGCCGACAGACCGACTGCACAGTAAAGTTAAGAACGATTTCGTGGCCCCCAAGAAGATTCACACCATGGAAGGGGAAGATGTGCTTCGAAGATAACCAAGGTCAAGGTCATAAAGGAAGAGGAATTCTAACAAACTTTGGAGCCCAAATTACCGAGAAAATGCCACCATGCCGGAAAGTGGAATTGAAGATGACTTCCTCACAGATGCTCGAGATGGTGGACTGCATGCAGGTCAGAAACGAGTAGTTGCCATCTGGGGAAGCTGGGGGGTTAGTGTATGCCCAAGAAACCTTAATTCCTTCTGACATGACTGAGATGTTGGACAACGTGGGCGGAGGGAAGTCTAGGTATAAAAAAACAAGTGTATGGTTAACCACAAGGATGTTTTCAATCTTACGCCGACGGCACCGAACTCCAGACTTTCAATCCAATTCGCAGGTCCGTATGGGTTATCAGTTATTCTGAGGTAACCCAGATGTTACGATTTCGAGTTCGCCAGCACAATGATATAAAAAGCTGCTGTGAATGGCTGAATCTGTATAAGTGCACAACAGAAGGTTCATCAAAGTCGCGTCGAATTTTCGTAACTACCCGTGATCTCAAGTTCTACTGAACGACAGGAATTAGGTAAAATCGAAGCCTTCCACAAAAATACCCCAATTTTTAAGTGAACATAGTAAGTTAAAGGCAAAATGTAAAAATACTTCTTCAGGTTTTATTTAACTGGAAATAACGTAGGTAGTCGGTTGGACAATATCAAAGTGGCAGCGAGATGGAAAGGAACGTAACTCCGTGAAGCCTCTTTGTACTGTGCATTTTCCTTGAGCGAAAGTGGAAAAATGCTTTCTGTAAATCATTCAGACTTAAATAGGACAGCGAATGAACTCCTTACAGTCCGATTCATAGCAAGTGATCAATCAATATGCAAAGTCGTAATGAGTATTCCATCTTACAAGTGACTTCAATCTATCGTGATCTGATTTCTATGCGGATGACATGGAAACCCCATCGTGCTACCTATGTTACTAGTCCTCAGCCATTCTGCAAGTTTATAGAAGAAATAACCCTCAGGTTGGAAAGCACCAAAAAGTATTGGAGGTCAACTAGAGTGAAATGAGAGGGAACAAACCTACCGGGGCAAGAAGTAAAGTCCTGTGTGAGGAGGCTGAAGTCACCTAATCCAACACTAGTCCTTGCAGCAGCTTGCATTTGGTAGCAAGTGGCATTCCGGAGTCCCTGTATAGCGAAGTACGCCTCTTGCGTCTCCGCTAACCCCACTACCGAGGAATTGCTACACTCTGCCCACTATGCAGAAAATAAAGAAGTTGAGGAGTCAAAAAGCAAGCCAAACCTTGATGAGATAGCCCAATACGACTCCACGATTGTCAGAAGAAGTGAGGCTGACTCGAAAAGAGTCTGTGGAACGAGATTCCACTTGCAGTAGTGGTGGGTCAGGTAGACCCTCCCGAGTCGTGAAATTAAGGACCGATGGAGGTCCGAACGTTCGACCGTTAGAAATGGACACATTTACACGATAAGATGTGTGTGGCAACAGTTGCTCTATGGTGTACGACTTTAGGAAAGAGACAATAATGATGTCACACGATAAATACCTCGGTTTGATTGTTGAGTAGTGTGACATTGACGACGCTTCTAAAGAACAACATCTCCAGGGCTAGTCGAAAACCAAGGAACGGGCCAAAAAGGTGTTCGGGTGGTTTGTAGGATCCCGGACAGGAAAAGGAATTGTCACTAAGGGGAGTAATATCACCGGCTGAGAGGTTAAAAGTGGCAGAAGTATTCGTGAAAGAGATGAGGGCGATGTTTGGCGCTGCTGTGGGAGTGCCGGGTTTCGTGCAGACACTGCCATTGAAACCATCTGGCCCGAGACCAATCTGGTCGCGGGGAGTGAAAAGAACAAAATACTTGGAGTAGGGACTCAGACCATTGACAACCAGCTCTCGTTGCGTCGCAGACACACTCAAACTTTTGTTTTGAGGCCTTGAGTGGAAAAAAAGGAATAAGGACAGAAATCGACAAACATACCCCGTAATTTGAACCTCATAAATAAGGGACTTTGGCACTTGTCTATTATTTTCCCATTGTAAAAATATTGCAGATTGATTAAGAGCGGATAGTTTTAAATTACTTGGAAGAGTAGGAATGTCTAAAAGAAAATAAATTATCCCGCCAACATACCGAGAACAAAGAGCGTCCAAGAAGCAGTAGACTCCCCGTTCCGGAAACAAGAATAATTTCCTTTGTGACGCCTTGAAACATTAAAAATATCAAGACGATCTGAATATATGGCAACATTATCAAATTGAGGCGTGTCTGTTGAGTTTAGGGTATGATTGAAAGAAGGGCCCAACCAAAGCACAGAGCCTTGATTAGACGGTGATCCACTTAAAGGGCAGGAAAGCGAAACGTTGAATCCTGAGCGTACGAAGTGACTAAGATGAGATAAAAATGCTACCAGCCTTAATGAAATTTGATAACTTACGTAACGCAGCACTAATATTGGCGTTTGTATCATTAGATGTAGGCAAGCTATGTACAGTTAAGCCAGGAGACAAAAGGTGATACAGTAGTATAAAAATTGTCAGCATACTTAGATTAAGAATGTACGTAAAACCATTCTAAGCGCTTAAGACTATGTACATCAGTGCACATAAGGCAAGCTCAACTTCGAAAGGACCGCACTCATTCGTAGTCTGCTCAAACACTGTTAAAAAGACAGATCAATAATACTTTGTACTGTTTTCAAAGCACAAATAAAAAACTATCTCATCAGTTTTATCGTACATGCTGCATAATTTTCGTAAGGCTCAAGTTAAAAGTTCATCTATTCTTCTCGGATTTTCAGCACAGACCTAAATCTTTACCAAAGCAGGCATAACAAGCACGTTAATTATACAATTACAGGCTTTGTGGCTTATCCAAGCTCTGTCTTCTAAAAAGCTTCTTTATGCTTTCTCATCAATTAGCGCGACAGCTTCTAAGTATCTTCACTGGTGTCTTCGCATTCATATTTTTGCCTTTTTACACATTATCATAGAATTTAGGGTCAAAACTAGTTTTTTTCATCAATATTTGGCACCAACACAGTTCGATGGTTTATGGGACTGGCTAACTAGTGGTGTTTTTCGTTTTGTCAATTTTTGACAGCATCGATGGACTGAACATTGTAAGTGGATTTCGGGACGATGTTTATTGTACAATCATATCACTGAGCGCCTTGCCCTGCAGAATCTCCTTACAGGAGTCGAACACTCGGATGACATTTCGTTTATCAATCGCTGTTGTAGGAAAGGGATAAATCTTTCGCGTGTTTGACTCCTCGCATTGGGCTAGAAAGAGAGTTTTGATGAAGTGAGTCACTGTGACGGCACGGTACAGGGCCACGCTCATGAGCTTGCGAAATAGTTGCATGAACTCAATGTCATTCATTAAGGTGTCAATTGTGCTTTCCCTCACATCCCCTGTCAGGGGCCAGGTCGTTATGGCCTCTCCGTGGAGCACCTTATTTAACGTAGTCTGCACCTCATTATATTCCTCCATTGTAACCTCCTCCATACTCATAGCCCCCCTCTCGTTCTGCCTTCCTAACACTGCGTTAGAGGCAGCTGGAAGAAAGTACGAAAAATGCTTCTTCCATACATCCATTTCGCCTTTCTTTCGTTTTTTCTGTGCTAACAGTTCGCTTAGAAAGGTGATAGTAAACTTCACCCGCCCCTTTTTGTATTCAGGGAAGAACTTTATGATTGGATTCTTTTCCGATCGCACTTTTTCGGCCAACTTATCCTGTTTGTTGAGAAAGAGGATGAAGGACTTATCCCTCAACAGACTTTTTGTCCAAACCTGACCCAGCAGCTGGTAGGATTCTCTTAGGCGATTCACACTGTGATCCTCCTCCAACATCGTGTCATATGCCGAAGCGTCAGTCAGGAAGATGACAGCTGTCACGCCATCTGTCATCGCTTCGATCCACTTTGCTCTCTGTTCTCGCTGACCACCGACATCCACCAGCTCAAAAGGGATGCCATTGTAGACAAGTGACTCTGTGTGAATGCCAAGAGTCCGCGTTCGACACTGAAGCACATCCTTATCATCAGGTATATAATCAGATTGTCGAAGCACATCTAATTTCTCCAGGAAGTAAACAGCGCTATCGATCTGTTGGAACTCGTTTCCACGTTCTTGAGTGGCTCGCACGGCCCGATCGGACCAGAGACTTTCGCACATGTCAAAAAACTTATCACGAGTTGCACTGTCTGCGTCCACTGTGTAACGTGCAATTGCATCTGGATTAATCCTCACCTCATCATAGATCTTAATTATTTTTCGCTGGAGGTCTACCATCTCTCCTGAACGGCTATTTTCCAGTGGAATGCCCTCTGCGATCATAAACGTGCAAATGTTGGCCAGCGCTTGGATGATGTTCCGCTGAATCTCGGTCAGGAATCTAGATCTATAAGCCTCAGGAAATGTGCCTTGGGGAGAACTAAGCAGCTTAAGCTGCTTCACGAATGTCGATTTTCCCGATTCACCAGTGCCAATGAGAAGGATACGATGCACGCTGCGATTCTCAATGCCATGCTGTTGCATAATACGAAGGAAGTAGTCATTGCGACGTTTGTCTTCGCTGGAGAAACAGTCCATGAATTTAAGACGTGAACCAGACGCACCATTTCGGGCCTCAGGAAAAATGAGGACTTTCAAATTTCTTCATCGATTGATGGCAAAGTTCGTTTTTTTTCCCTTAGATTTCCACTAACTTAGGTGCATCCAGAAGGCCCATTAGCATAGGAGAGGTATTCTGATAGATATTTGGGCCACAACTGAGTTTTTCCTCTAAATTTCCATATTGAGACGACCAATAATCGTGTTTGGACCTTAAATATGCCACCTTTAAGCAGTTTTGTTATGATGTGGCCAAAAGTATTGACTAGGTGATCGCCCTCTGAGTGGGAGGCTTTGGAGCGTTCCATTGACTTCAAGTCTCTTGGTTGAAATCGATTGAAGAAAGGAAACCTAAAATCTAGATAGGCAGGAAGCATAAACTTCTTCAATTCTTTACCTTCTGATATATTTCGTTACAACCAAAAAGTGGGCGGTAATTTTGCTGCAGTGACAAAGTCACCCCCGTCGATGTCGACAGGCACACCAGCAGGGAGAAGCAGTTTGTCGTTAAAATACAGAAGGCCTTGGGTCGGTCCTCTGTCTTAGCTGACTTGGCGGAAGGCCAGACTGTCACGACCCAGGAGCCCGCGTAGTTACAAGTACAGTCAAACAAATTGTTTTATTACCTACCAATCCTTTTCGTTTGAGCCTCGGTGACCACAATGCGATCCATGCTATGAAAACTAACACGAACCAAGCGTTGGAGTCATTCGTTGCTTTTCTGAGTCTAGGAGACATACGATCCCTAAGTCCTTAATGTAGCTCATCGACTTCGAGAAGGTTGTGTTTCGTCCCCCTTGTGAAGCGTACTGTGGAAACTTACTCGCCTTGTACTACCCAAGGGCCAACGATGCTTGACGATGGGGGGATTTCACACATTACCCGCCATTCGAGGAGCATTGTCTCCACCACCACCTTGGGTTCTATCCAGTTAGGGGATACGTAGATGAAGCATCACCTACGCCTGCCTTGCATGCATCATTGCACAAACATCGTAATTCTTTCCTTGTATGGACCTATGGATCGGTCGAACCTGCTGTCATTCCAACCAACGATAACCTTCCTGAAGAACACGAGATTAGTAATAATCGTCAGTAGCGGATGTCGCCCTAATGACTCTTCTGCGGTAAGTTTCCACAACTGTAGCAACGCTTATTTCTGTATTTTTACTTGTTTGAACTGAGTACAGTTGTCGTTATAGAATCGCAACGCTTCGCCACTACATAGCTGAAGTTGAGAAGGTAGATTAAAGCTAACATCCTGAAGCTTCACAAATTTATTCCCATCATTGCTATGGCAAAAGGGGAATACTTAACTGCCTTGAGGAAAAAGCTTGATTTAAGCAGCCCGTGCCCCCCACAGCGCTTACAGAGAGGGACAGAGATATCGACAGCCCCTACGACCTCCAGCCGTTGAGATGCAACTAGCTATGAAACTCTCAAGAACATCCCTTCTCAATTCCCCCTCCTCTGGTGTCTACAGGTACAAATAAGCCATCGCAATTGAAAAGGTAGTGAAGGAAGGTCCATCGGTGCAATGATTTGTACCTAGGTCTGGGTTGGGCTACTCAAATGTGCACTAAGCTGATCTCTCCGGCCTCTTCAGCGCACACCTTTTAATTTCATTTAGCGTTTGTCCCTGCCTTTTGAATGTTGATTAACTGAATGTGTGGAGACCAATGAGACTTCCCAGGTCTGTCGACTCACCTCCACAAAAACTTACTGAAGAGAATGTGCAATTCACAAACGGTACCTGTACTAGCAGTCGGGAAATCATGCGACCTGGATAGATGTAACTGCTGACCCAGGTACTACTAGGGATCTTTTCGTAAACCTCCAACCCTTACTAATTTCCAGCTTACCGATGCCAATAACTTACCGCGGTAATCAACCACGTTACCGCTTTGAAAAATAAATTCACGTTCGTTCAATCTAGGCGCATTCCCAAATGTCTAACAAAAACGGCTACGATGCTACAATACAGCAGAATAACACGACTCTTCAAACGTGGGCCGAACACTCTGAACAACTCATTCATTAGTCTGACATCAACGAGAGTGAGAATATTTGCGAACATCAAGCTATTTGGTCAGCCAACTTTACTGCGTGTGATGGACTTGGGAGGTTTAAGAAAAAAACTGGTAGGAATCAATTTCCCATAACAAAATACAGAGTTAAAGAAATACATCTACACAACGAGGGCAAAACTTAGATGCATGAAACACAGCCTTCCATCTCACAGCCCAGATGCTTTTGAACGAGGTGACACTCGGACAGTGAAATGACCTATCCAGAAAAAACAACTAGTTAACAGCACACAGCAAAATTACACGCTGGAATCCTTGGTATTTCCGCATTTACTATGCAATTAACGCCGAGGCTTGACAGACCACCCCTTAGCAGTCCACAAGCGAAGGCCAGAATCTACAAAACTAAAGGAAAACACGGGAATACCATCTCAACATTTGGATTGTACAGCTGACTTTGCTCGATTCGGGCGAGATATGGGAAATCAGTGTCAATAAGCACATATACATCCTAGAAAGTGCGTAGAACTGGGTCGCCTTACGGCATTATTTGTTTTCAGTGTATTAATATCCTTCTGGAAAAGGTGAGACCAATACCCCCTACAAATAAACTTGACGATCTCTATCTCCGATGTAAATCTAGGACTATTTTTCGTCAACCTGGGAAATGAGAAAATTTACTAAGAAAATACCTTTCAATGGACCGCTGGCCAATACGATAGCCCACGTTTTCGATTAGATGCATAGCCATGGTATGTCCATCAGAAAGCTATTAATACGAGGCTGGAGTAGACATCATACCTGCTTTGTCTGATTTGTAAAATATTTAATAATTTCATAAAATAGGAACTCGAATGACTGCCTCACACCATCAGAATGTTCTTCCATCACCCAATCTCTTAGAGCGCCTCACCAAAATCTGCACACGAAAATAGTCGCATGGCGACCTTCATGACTATTCGAACTGCTTACAGTATTTTAAGTAAGCCGAAAGCTCTGAATTTATTAGCGTTTTAGCTAAAAGTCAGCCATAGTACTGGATAGTTTGTTAAATTGCAACAAGTTGCAAAGGAGCTAATTACGTGCAGGTGTCCATCCACTCATTTAAAAAGTAGGGCAAAATATCGCTGAAAATCGTACAGGATTATGGAAGAACTACGCTGAGGAATTTCATTGGTTAAATTAAAAGTTCAAAGCGCTCTTAATTGGGAATTTTGCTTTTACCCGCATTCAAATAAGAAATAAGAAGTAAGAAGTAAGAGCGGTTTTTCTTTCAGGGCCACGTTAAATGTGATTTTTCTTTTGTCAAAAGTCCTGCCTGAAATTGCACTAAGTCAGAGTAAAGTAGGAGAGGAAGTGCTGCTGACGCATGGAAGAACTGCGTGTGGCGTCCCAAGATTCATCTGAAGGCAAAAGAAGGCATAAGTTAGGCAGTATATATGTATAGTGTAGCGTCCCGAGACTTCCTTTAAGGTAAAATAAGGCATACTACTAGGGCAGAATATATATGTTCTGGAAACAGAGGGCTTGGGAGCTGTAGGCACGGCCCGAAGGCTGGCCACATAAGTGACCAAAACCGGCAGTTCGAACAAACAAAGTATTACACAGCCCCTCTCTTCTTTGGAGCGTAGCCGCCAATGCTCCCTTTGGTCAGCCTCCCGTCTCACTTATCACAACGTAATCAGTGCTGCAAGAAGCACCCATGAGCTGACCGTGCCAGTCATCGAGGTTCGAGCTCATGTCTTGTTGTAGTGCCATCAATTCCGCGTAGCACTCGGTGCTGCGAATGCGTATTTCTCAGTCCTCCTCTCCCACAATAATGTGGCCCAATGAAAGAGGGGGGTACGAATCCAAGTTATCTGAATGGATTCCAGACTTTTTTGATGCCGTAAAGGAAACGCGAGTGTATCGTAGAACCCTGAGCAAATGGGGCGACTGGGCCTCATAGGAACGGGATGCATGCGATCCAAGTTTGCAGAGCATAAAACAATGCCATCGAATGGTGTCCTGTACATTCTACATCTGAAGATACGCATTTTGACGAAGATAGGCAAGTTGCCCAATAAAAGGAGAGAGAGCTTACGGAAGATTCAAGTTCCACTGGACTTGGAGTTCACGGCTAGTGTCGTTTCAGTCGTTAATAGCTGCCTTGCAGAACACAAGGGCGAGGGATGTGCCGAGGATGGAAGTTGAACCTAACCCTTCTGTAATGGGATGTGAGAGATTCTCCCATCCGTAGCACACGCACTTCTTTCACACCGCCGAAGTTTGCCAGAAGCAGTATGGAGTAGGATAAAATCCATCAAAGTCGGGTCCGCTTTCCGCTGCCAACAAGGTGGCGTCCCTAGACTTCCTTTAAGGTAAAAGAAGGCATAGTACTGGGACGGAATGCATATGTTCTGGCCTGGAGGCCAGCCAGCCTGACTCGTACCATATGGCCACCCAAGTGACCGAAACCGGCAATTCGACCAAACAAAGCATTACAATAGTAGCCATAGATTTTAAAACACTTTACTTTTGATGAGCCTCTTTTCTACTACCACTTTTAGGACAAACAGCACTATGGGTATACATTGTTTAAAGGGAGTGATTTCTACTTGGCATTCTGCCCACCATTGTCAATTACATGAGTAGCAATCAAAGCCTGTTGTGGTATCTACTCAACGAGCTTTTGCGAGCCGAATCACATTTATTCGTGGACCGCGTAGACACCCTGATGCTACTGGATCCGACCCGTGATCGCAGTCATCCACACCTCCTGTGCTTTAGTGACAAGACTTTCGCCAAACTGGTGCAACTCATTGCGTTTTTCTGTGGAAAGGCAAGCACAAAGGCATATTCAGCGGCCCTTTGGGGTCGATGCATCAGTGCTCAGTGATTTGTGTGGGCACAACATCATCAGTATTATCGCTGTTCATCCAGTGAAACCGTCAAGTAAGCGGTAAATCTGGACATGCATGCAAGTTGCATTCTACTGAAAAATGGACGTAGAGCACTCGATGAGCACAAAAAATTCCAAGCTTAGTGAAGAGGACCATCACTTGTGCGGTTGATGAAGAGCATGATCAAAATGTACCGGTAATTTGTCCTAATTATCAATGAGTCTTTGGCGCCGCCTTACTTATCAAGTTGCACTTTTCTAGAGCGCCATCTGCCTAGTAGTTTCTTCTATCGCACGGGATACTTCTACCTTCGAACAAATTTTCTAAGAACGTATAATCACGACTGCGTGGCCTTGTGACTACAAACATTCATTTCACCTGTTTTATTGCCATTTGACGAGGCGACTTTCAAAAACTTTCGGTCCTTGGCTTTTTTCTAGTTGAAAATTAAAGCACAATAATTTAAAAACGTTTAATGCATTGTATCAGTTAGCTTTTAAGAATCAGACGTTCCTAATCGGATAAGTGTGCATTGTAGCGTCCTGAAGCTTCTATGAAGACCGAAAGAGATATAACACTAGGGAAGAATATGTATTGCCGAAATACGCAATCCCTCCCATCTTTTGAGCTCTGTCCTCGGCATACCACAACGTAGCCGGTGCTCTTGGGAAATCCGGACACGAAATATCTGTGCAGATCATCGGACCCGCATGTAGCCCAGTAGCTATCTGACTGCAATATCAACAATTTCTCCCGGCATTCTATCTGGATCTAAAAAAATTTCGTTCTCCTTAGAACTATATTGAGGAAGGGTTATGTGGCGACCGCCACAAATGCTCACTGTCAGTCGTGGGAATACTAATCTAATAGCTGAATCTTTAAATAAGGGATCCTATTTAGCCAGCAGGCAGGTGGAGGCATTATCTCTTGTTCACCCTATTGAAGCCTCGATACGGATGCCGCAGACAGCTTCATAACTAATCCCTTTGGATTGTTCTCGACTAATGCCCCTTCAGTAGTAAGTAGTGTTCCCGCAGAACACAGGACTGGGGCAATCGCCGAGGGCTGGCGTCACTCACAGCCTTTCCATTGGGTGCGTAAGAGAATATCCTGCCTGCAGCAAGCGATAAGGTATCTTGCTCACTTATAAAAATTAAAGTATTTTTGTCGTAGAGATCGGGTTTGTTTTTTGGTGTCTTTTAGATGGGTGGGGGTTATTAGCTTGGCCAAGTCACCCAGCAGAGGTATAATGGTGGAGGCTTCGGAGTCCGCAATGTGAAAGCGTCGAGTTGAATGAATGGGCAAAGAATAGTATTCCTATCATTTACAATGTTGGAATTTTGTCTTCGTCACTGAGACCTATTGGAACAAGTTGATATGTCCCTTGCCCGTGTATGAAGCACTTGCACTCGGAGGTGCGGCCTTCGAGCACTGCTGACAGTCTCGTGACCCTTCTGTGCCTCGATTAGTAGCATGTTCCGTTTTACTTGTTTAAAACTTCGAGGTAGACTTGGAGCACTGAATTGCAGTGTGAAGTTGAATTTGAAGTTACATTTTTGCAGGTAATTCTAACTTGCTTCTTTCTACTTCTTAACTAGGTCCCCATTCCTTTGACTCTTGACTTGAAATGCAACCAACTTTTGATTTGCGGAACATCCAACGTGTAATTAAGTGATATTGCTAGAAAATTTGTCAAACGAAGGCATCTGTAGTCACTGGACTAAATTTACTTGGAAGCAATTCCACTAATCTGGAAGTTCACTTGTTATCCATGAAGATTAATGGGTCATTTGCTTCCTTTTGTTGGAGAACTTCAATGTGGAGTCATCAGTAGGAGTGATTTGCACAATTTCTAGGGTTTTAAGTGCAGCGATTCACTAAAAAATCGTGAAAATTAGTGTGCAATGTGCGATTGTCGCCTACATCTGGTCGCCTTCACTCATTACAACAGGCCTGACCACCACTTGTGTCAAGTCTTAACCCTTTGTCTAGCAGAGGATCTCTCTTAAAATGCTAGCCTTTATTGAATCCAGCCCCGCTTACAATGGGAGAAACAACTTCCATGGTGTGGTTTGTTGCTGCTACACGCCTCCAACGGTAGCCGCGGTGTCTGCCTATGGGTTTGAGGTTTACAAAGACCTTAAAATTACTTAATATTCTTCTCTACGTAAAACGTCTCTGGAAGCACACAAAACGCATAAAACAGAGCGACAGTAAGCCTTCACATCACGCCCAGGACACAAATGCACTGGGACGTCCAGAAGAAGATGCCTTTTTTTAATGGAGATCATTCGTTTACTTTACGCTAGCACCCATTTTCCCGGTTCGCATTCATTACAGGTGGGGAATTTTAGAGGGGTCGATTTTCTCTCACCCACACCGGGGCAGAAGTCTAGCCGAGATGGTGGAGCTTTCTTCTGTGCAAATAACCATCCCAGGCAAGGCAAAATGGTGCCTTAATGAGGCAATTACGGGCGGCATTTGGTCCCTCTGCTGATGTGTAGCAAAGAGATTCGCCTCCTAAAAAAGATGCGCATTTTTATTCACTCCTTTGATTGGTACTTTCTTTAAAATTTGTTTCCCTTTTATTAGAGGCATTCACTTATTACCACTACGGAAAAGGGATGCTGGTGCTAGAATGCCTCTTTCCATATGATTCCTTTATATCGGTTCATGGACACATGAATTGGAAAGGCATTTTGAGCATTATTTAAGGAGGCCATCGAGCATTTCAGGTCTAATTTTTGATGGCTGTGGAGCTCCCACGGAGATTAGATGCATACTCAGTTGGTTATGAGAGCCTCCTCTTCAGTGTTTTAATGTTGACGACGTGCTGAATGCTATGGGCAAGAAATGGAAGACTCGCCAATAGAAATCCGCCTTAAAACCACTCACTTGCCTCCTGAATGACACAGCAAACATAGTAAATTTAGACAAATTCCTGCCTTTCACCTTAAAATTTAATCCAGATCACTGTTTTATCTAAGGGCAAGTGTAGTGGTTGGATTGTAGTGCCTCATGTCTTCAGGGGAGCTAGAAGACCATTAGCATAGCTTGATTACCGTACCGCGCAGCGGAAGCACAGCCTGCAAAATCTGACGTCCACGCGTGGTTCCTGGTGGTTCTGTTGGTCATTCTTCCGTTTGTAAGCCACTAACAAACCATGAACTTTCCTAATGCTCCTTGACAGTTTTACCGTGTCTGCTGCTTTGCTGTATCCATGACATCTATCGGGGGCGGAAAAATGCACTAGATTTATGCTTTTTAAAGTTTAACAATGCCCATCAGCGAGGTATCACTTCTACAATTTGTCACTATCATCATGTGGGTGTTGTCGACTTCTCCAAAATGAACTTTTTAGGTCTGATGTCGCCTCAATTGCCGATATTTTTCTTGTAGGAAACGAGTTTTGGGCATTTGCCAGTTTGCTAAGATTTCTTAAGTATTTGGCCATCTGCAGACGCTGCTCTTCTCCATCGAGGTTAAAGTTCGGTAATGGGTCATAAGAATAGGGGTGTTTGCCCATTTGAATCGGGTTTGCTTGCCCCTACCACTCCCACAATGTTACCAGTCTTCCCGTACAGATGACACGAGAAGCACAGTTAGAGGAGACTGAAGTGTCCGCGTGGTTGAGCCAACCATTAGATCCCCTACTTAAGACTTTACTCGTCGCACACCTCTAAACCCGACGTTTAACTCTAGCCGTAAATTTGGAGGGTGAATGCAAACGGTGAAAGCAAGCCTCCTAGTTGATCGCTTTATGTTAATGTCTAAAGTGGAGAAAGTGTCCATGCGTTTGATATTTTTTGTCATGCCGTGGGATGAATCGTGTGGAGTGAGAAAAGAGTCAGTTCTTTTAGCTAATTTGAATTTCATAGGTGGATACGGGCAGACACATAAAGGAATTAGTATTCGTTTGCTGATTGCTGAGGATAATCCATTCCCCCACAGGGTGGATGAATTTCAAACCGAAAAATCACTACTCCCACCTTCTCTATGCTTGTCGGTGACTTTGTCACTTGGCCTTTTGTTTCTCCGTCCACTAAGAACTCACCAAGGTTAATCGTTTGTAGATTTGAGTGAGCAATTTAGGCCATCAGCAATTCAAGGACAAAATCTTTGTTTTAAAGTTCGAACGGCTTCCTTTTCGGCCAACCTAAAACAATGCCCTTTTTGTAATTCCGTTGCATTCTCTTCAAAGACTTCGATGACGTGGTGGCAAAGTTCGAAAGTACTAATGCACAGGGCAAGGTTAAGGTTATTTGGAATGATACAAGCACTTGAAAATAATGGCCAGTTTAGAGGTCCAGGCAACCATGCACTTACATTATTGAGACGGAAAACCTCGTATTTTCAAGGTCTTGCCTCCCGGTTACTACGGATGGGATCGCTGTATTGTCCAGGGCATGCCAGCCACATGGTCTAAAAAACTGCTCCACGGCAGGGTTAACATTCGCTGCCGAGATGGATTTAAGGTGAACCATACATTTCATATCCAGCAGTAGTCAAGCCCCCTCACCATATCCCCTTAGCGTGCTGTGAGGGGATCGAATAACTCTTAACTCAATTTCATAGCAAGGGAAAGCATTCTTCCTCGGTAAACGAAGTACTCCAACACGCTGTTGCATGCCAATATTTTTGTGGACTTTCTGTACTTGATCAGTCCGACAACTCCGAAACATTCTCGGTGTGAAATATGGTATCCAAGAGGCTCAACTTGAAAACCCCTCCTAACAAGGCCAGGTGTGATCGAGAGAGGATTGAAGGACCAAGGACTTATATGAACGCTTTTGATGGTGTGTGAAGGCTTATGACACATTAAGTATGCAAAGATGCCAAGGAAGACGGGGAAGTTGTAGAGCCTGAGTTTGTGATTTCAGTGCTACCTTTTTGGTTTTCCACCTAGCCCCGATAAGATGAGCAAAAGTGGAGAATGCTTTCCCTACTAGACATAAGTTAGCGCCAACCTCCACCTCAATGTAAAGTCTTGCCTCTAGTAGGCTAGAGCAAATTTGGCCTTAGTCAGCACGTTTATCACCGATCCAATAGTGTAAACTCCTTTTCCTGTGATGGTATGACTCTAACTGCCACGTGTGGAAACAAAGGAGGTGGATGAGCTGTGCCGGTGTATCGTCCCCTTTACCCACCAAATTGGCTTCGGGGTTGTAGAGTTGTGTGCATGAGGTCTTGCCGTGCCTTGCAAGAATGCAAATATCCTCCTCCGTACTGTTCAGAAATCCGAACATTTTATCGGGTAAATAGGTATCAGCCACAATTGTTATGTCGCTAGGGGATAGGCATTCCTTAATAAATAATCTTATCCACACCGCACCACACACCATGCACGCGCAGTCCCGAGAGATGAAGCGCCACCTGCCCCCGCAGTGTTGGGTAGGTGGCGATTAACCAACTTTTCCTCCAAGAAAGCACAAAGAGTCGGCCAGTCACAAGTCAGTCAGCAAGCAAGCTAAATGCATGGCATTCCATCATCCCTTGGTCTTAAGAAGGTGAGGAGGAAATTGATGGACTTGGGATATCGGTGGCGCGCTTTTGTTTGGCGCCTTCCACCGTGATTAGCTCCTCTCCATTGATGCAGAGTCGAGGCGACCACTTGGATGGAATGGACCCGATCAAGACTCACATTAGAGGTGGCAAAAGCGACGTGTAGCTCATTGGTATGGATAAAAGAATAACCTCTTGAATGTGGTGAACCCTTTGCCTCATTATTTAAGCCACTTATGGCTTCTACCTTTCGCTAGGGCGCCAATGCGAATTTGATAGCACATCCCATCACGACAATTTCCACTCACATCCCTTGTTCAGTTCCTACAACACTTTGCGATTAGGAGTTAAAAAAAGGATGGAAAATATTGGGGAGCACCGTATAGTTTGTAGAGGCCGACGCATCCCCGCGCTTCAGGCATAGCTGCATATTAAACAGTCAGAGGGACCCTGCATCCCGCATCAAGTTGTAGATGATGCCATATTCACCAGCGATGATGAGATATTCATTCAGTTACACTTAGTCTTTATCGATGTAAGAAAGACATCTGACGGGTTTTATTCTTTTCGTAGGGGCAGATAATGTCTTATGAATATACGGCTAAAGATATTGGCAAATATGGGCTTGTGAATATGCGCTTCGTTCTCCCGCACCGCTATGACCCCAATCAGTGACAAAAAAGCACGTTAACGCCATCACGATTCAACCGTTTCCTTCGCATCCGTCTGTTGCGTTGACAGCGGAGGAGGCTATTCAAACCCGAACACGCGCATTGGTACTGGACCATCTGCACCGCATCACCGTTGTCAGTAGCATAATTAATTATTGTCGCTAATCCCAGAAAACTCTCCGCTTGTGAGTCCTGAGAGGTCGCCTTTTTGTTACTAAAATCCGGTCGCTTTAGAGCGCTGAAAGTTGCCAGCTTGTCCACTCCCTCTGGATTAATCAATTTTACATGCAGAAGAACTTGAAGTGTGCCAGCACACAATACAAGTTCAAAGTGAATTGAATATCAATATTAAGAGAGACCAAAATCCGGTCGGCAAATAAAGGAGCCTTCATCCCCCTCCTCAAAAAATAACCCGGGTTGAGAGATGGAGGGACTCTGACCTTTCATCGAGTGGCATTATGCTGTAGTGATCCTATATTTGCTCTTGACTCACTGTACTCTCAGCCCACCTTTATATCAATGGCAAGTCCACCAACTGCTCCTCCTTATTGCGATTTGCTAGTATTATTGGCGAGCAAACACGATCAAAAGCGAAAGGCTTCCCAACTTGCATGGCTGATTTTCAGGCCTCAACTTCGCAGGAGAAGAGGTCGGACGTTAATGGATAAGTCGGCGTAGATTTACCGCAACGAAGTTAACATGGCCAAACGATAATTTTCAATAATCTCATGGCTCACAAAGCGACATTTAGTGTCCGTAGTGACATCAGACATGGAGCTACTTTGTGTGCCCTGCTTGCTCACTACTGCCCTGATGGCTAAGTAAAAAGCCGTCAGGCTAGTGGAGAGTACTGGAATGAGGATTCAGCGGAATTTGTTAACCGATGTAGAATACCGGCTCCGATCACTACTTCGGCACCGATTTAGGCATTTAGTCCTTCTGGAAAGGATCGGTCTACGAAGTCTAACTTATAATTCAGCAGTACGAGACCAATGAATTCCTTTCCACGAACGCAGTGTAGCGTAGTGAAAATGGACAGGATATCCCGCTGGTTTTGGGGGTCAAATGCATTTTGTCTTCATGAAATTTCACTGACAACGTTGCGGCTGTTGAAGTAAGAAGAAGTTTGACATTTTGAGCTTCTGACTAGGTGTGTAGCCATTCCAATCCTTTTGAATGCCAACAGTAAGTCTCCCATCCAACAATGATCCATCACGATTGAAAGGAAGAAGAGTGGGACCCTGTGACACACCATCAGTCATTCATGGCGCTTTCGGGCGCCTTTGGTTGGATCAAATCATTGTGATCTCTATTCCCGCCTTTATCCCCAAAAGAAAGTCAAATGGCTAGGCTGAAGCTGCTGCTATGAGTGGTTCAGATCAGACGGTGATGAGAGCTCCAATCCAAGCTTGGCACCCACCTGACACTTTGCCTCTCCGATCCAAACGGAATTCTCCGCTCACAAGATTTATTTTTCCATCGGCCTTACTGCATGCCAAGGGCTAAATTCTGCCGAGATAAGTTCGTTTACTACTGCCACTGTCACCAACGCAGTGTCTCAAATCTTCCTGGAACTCGGGGAAAGTCAATGTGAGGAGCCAAGATAACGGGGATGTTTGACAGTGGGGAGAAGAGGTGAGAGACGGTGAGCATGAATAAGGGATTATTGCACAAGACAGGCGCATCTTTGTGCCAAATCGCCACAAAGGTATGGCATCTATACGGCATTTCACGATTTACCCAACACTTGACGTAATTTAGAGTTGAGAAGAGAAAATGGACCTCAAGTGACGTATGAAGTGACTTTAACTGCCAGACGGTGGAACAACTCAAAGAGCAATGGCATGGTGACCACTATGCTGACCATATGAGGGTGGAGGAACTACACCGAATCCGTCAAACGGCACCTTTTACGTCACCCGTGCTATGTGCAGGACTTTGTGCATGTATGCGTGCGCCTACCTATGCGGGTGCCAATGCCAAAGCTAGCGTTTGTGTATGCAGCCTGAAACCTGTCACTGCAATATGGGTGGCGTGATTACTGATTTAACGGAATTATGCCCTACCAGGTGATCAATCTATTGATGTCCTGATTTGCGACAGGTAGACTGCATTGAAAAACCATAAGCAGAAGACTAGAAGGTGTCATTCGGCCAAATTACTTATTATTAAAAGGAGCATTTGCTCTTAAAGTGGCTGCCGCTCTAACTGCAACGTTTATTAAAAAAGAAAATTTGTGAAATTATTGACCCAAGTCTTCCATTCATACATTCGTTCTCCACAAGTCGTTATGTGATTTATTTGTTTGAAGGTTATACCGTGCACCATATCGGCATTCGACTTGCCTCACACCCTTTACGGGGCATGTTGCCTCAAATGTTCTCCCGGTCCTTAAGGAGCCTGATTACGAAGCCAAGTGAGACATTTGAGAGACGCGTCTATTCCTCATGAGGCAATTTCTGCTAGCAGGAGAGGACCATCCTTCACAGTAGTAATGATTTAATAATTGCAGTTTTTTCCAAATTTAACGACCACAACAATGAACTTCCAATGCTTGCAACTGAAGCATTTCTTCCAGTCAGCCTTAATTAGGTGGTGGTCCACTTTTAGTAGAGCACGAAGCTGACATTTAGGCAAACACTTACTTGACTTCATTTTACAATTGGAATTCACCACTTCATAACATAGTTAATGCAAATCCAATCATTTTGTCTATTAATTTGAAGATTGAGAAAAGAAAACAAAAGTGTGGTAGAGTTATTTAGTCTTGAAGGCAGTCCTCCCTGATGCCACAATGGGGCGCAAAAATGCAAAGGTGAAGAATTCACTGTTTGAAGGCCGACAGTCAAGCAAGTCACAGCGCATGTCCTACAAAATAGACAGCAAAGGGAACATCAATTCGTCACAGAGCTGACTTTTTTTGATCGTCGTGCCCAGCACTCCCTTCGGTCAAGTCCTCAAGGCGGGGTTGAAGATGGTGATGGATTCGATTCAGAGAAAGAATGCGAGCTATTCGTGGCAGCAAATGCTGCAGTTCCAGGTGGGATTTCTGAACAACAAGGCGGAGGGATAGCCGACCATTCTGAAGCAGCTATCAACGATATGTCAATCGGTTTCTGAGGTTGCATTTGGCCGGGGGGAACCATTGCGTTCCTCGGAGTATAACGCGTATTTATGTAGGGTTTCGTAAGCAAGCCTCAAGGTGGCTGGTTGAACCAGATTCCATCTCATCGGTAGTTGACGCGCCATAAGCAGGTAGTTCCTCCGCTTCTGCCACGACCCATCCATAGGCAGTAGCTGCCACCGGTGAAGATAAGATTAGTTAGGTACCCAACGAAATGAAGGAGACTTCTCACTTGATTAAAGTCCACCTACTACTGCCAGTGCCATCGATGGAGCTCCTCAAGTATACCTCGAAGTCGAGAAATGTCGATGTGAGGCGCCAAGATATCAGCATCGTTGACAGGTAGCGTAGAGAAGACGTAAAAGTGAAGAGCCATTTCATAAGACCATTGCAAAACTAGCAGGGATCAAAGAACCAGCGTGCGCATTGAAACAATCGCCAAATTATTTTTAACCGAAGCATGAGTCAAATTGGAGAAAACAGAGGCTTGAAATGACTTCAAGTGCCTATCTGTCTCTCCGTCTGCCTGCCTGCTTGCTTATAAACCAGATTTAGCATTTAAATTTTGAAGATTGTTCACATTCAATCAGGTGATGTGAAGATTTACTCCCTCCTTGTGATTGTTCGTGTCGCCGTGGCAGCCCTAGCTGTTGACTCTAAATAGACACGGCTGACGTGTTGTCTGAGTGACTCACCAAGCAACGTTTTTGAACACCGGCAACCCTCATTTGCTAAGCCGAGTATCTACCGCTCCATTAGTAAACTCGTTCCTCTCGCGTCAGCTGGCGAAGCAATTACCCGCAAACCAGTCACACATTGGAGGCACCAAATCAGTAAACTCGCAACAGACTCCCTTGGAGGAAGTAGCAGCGTGGAAAGCCGCGTGAAAGGTCGTATTCCACCTGTGATGGTGTGAATCAGGGAAGAATTGATGGGCGCTAACCGATTGTGGAAGTAGAGATGTAGAGGTTCTATTCCCCTACTGAAAGGTCAACGGTGGTAGTGCAATTGATTGGCCTATTGGTAAGGCAGATCCACTGGGAAGCGAGTCACACTGTGCGAGGGAGAAACCGGGAGTGTGGTGATTTCACAAGTCAACAGTCCAATAGGTTTCGTCCCACACCCACCAGGCAATGGAGCCTTTGCGACCTGCATTGAGTTCTGGTCCTCCTTCAATAGCTTGGTCATCGTGATATTCGTCAGAGGATTTTAAAAGCCAATCGTTTTATATGCACAAAAACTACAAATGCAAAATCATCTTTATCTAATTCAACTTTAACGCGCGTCTTTTGAGTACTACGTGAGACTTTATTTCGGCTTCTAGCTGGTGTTGACTTTTGCCTTGAAAAGGTTGTCACGTGCTTTTATCAACTCTGCTTTCTTAAAGTGGCAGAAAATGATGATTTAAGAGACAAATACTTTGTTTTATAAGCCGTGCAGCCTATATAAAGTATCCTTGCGCTTCCTGAGGTTGGTTCTCGCAATAACATCGTTATCCCGCTGCTTTGGCTTCAAAGGCACAGCGTCAAATTGGACCGAGAATCACGGTGTGGAAGGACAAGCTCTTAAAAAAGAATACAACAATTAAAATTAAAACTACACGAATTCTAAACGACCTGACACGCAGGCGAAAGTGGGACTCGAGGTGTTAGTGATTTTTATATGGGATTTAAAACAGTGCCAAAATCGATTGTGGTGCTATTTTAAAGTAACAATTTGTGTAGGTGTTATAAAAAAATCAATTTATCAAAGAGAAAAAAGGTTCACTTGCCACAATGTTGCAATCTGGACCCGCAAGTATCTTCTGGATGAGTTCTAGAAGGAGAGCTACTTTAATGCAAATTTAAGTAGCATGTGAGAAGGTTGATGAAATTAATCTTACTGGAGCTACGTGCAAATCAGGTGAAAAATCTGCCTGCTAACTTATTGTTGAGAGTGCTTAACTAATGACGATGTTCCCATCAAACGTGCAGAGAGCCTCTTCGTAATCCAGGGCTGTGTGCGATCAGGGGGCAAAATATCTTGCCCTAATCACCTCCACTTTCACCTCTATTGCTCGCATGAATGTCCAGTGGCAAGACAAGGTGCCAACCAGCATTTGCAGGACTACAATTAAAGGCACATGGAGGCTGTTTGGTCTCTAGGGATAGGCATTCCTTAATAAATAATCTTATCCACACCGCACCACACCATGCACGCGCAGTCCCGAGAGATGAAGCGCCACCTGCCCCCGCAGTGTTGGGTAGGTGGCGATTAACCAACTTTTCCTCCAAGAAAGCACAAAGAGTCGGCCAGTCACAAGTCAGTCAGCAAGCAAGCTAAATGCATGACATTCCATCATCCCTTGGTCTTAAGAAGGTGAGGAGGAAATTGATGGACTTGGGATATCGGTGGCGCGCTTTTGTTTGGCGCCTTCCACCGTGATTAGCTCCTCTCCATTGATGCAGAGTCGAGGCGACCACTTGGATGGAATGGACCCGATCAAGACTCACATTAGAGGTGGCAAAAGCGACGTGTAGCTCATTGATTCACCCAATTTGCATTTTTTAAAGTACAAATTGGGTGAAAAACTCAAATTCGACTTGATAAGCGTAAGATCTCGAATCTCTACCAAGAGAGTGCTGTAGGTTCAAGCGCCATACTTCCCTCGTGTAAACAATGGCATGCATTTTGCAGCCTCCTTTGGTTTGTACCGAGTCAACGCACCGCAGGCATGCCAAGCACCATCCGCCGCATTGCCTACGGCTTGACAAATGGGCGCCCCGTGTGCGTGGACTGAGGGTCGCGGTTCAGGTCTCCGACCGGATGCGATGAGCGGAGGTTGCACCGCACCTGCTCTCTCTCTCTTTCTGAACATGATTTGACCTAGCTGCTCGCCACTGACCACTGCAACCGCAAACTGTTAAATTTCTCGCTTTTTCCCCCGTTGTTTTTTAACTGGAAAAAGAGCACTTCTCTTCGAGAAAACAATATTTGTTCCAGGTTGCTCATTTAGTTTTGCAAGAAAAGAAGGCGTGCTAGAACTCGTCTGAGGTGCTATTTTTACACATCTAAAGGTGGTATAGAATGCTGAAAAGACTGCCTCTTTTCTATCTGGAGTTCAATTCTTGATGTGGATTATTTTTGGACAAATTTTTTGTTGTCAACTTCATGGCATGTTTGAGTGCAGCCTTCTGCAGTTACTTGGGTAAAAAGTGTTGACTTCCTACTTCCCCCTCTTCCCCCTCTCCCTCTCTACTAGCTCTGCAAATGCCAGATAAACAGACATATATGAGTAGCACTGAAGTGAGAACGAAATGATAAGTAATAAATAGACGTAAAGCCCTATTCCCATGCAACTATTCTAATCCTATCCTTTACTAGATGGCACCGCTTTGCGGCCAGCGTTTTACGATCGGCGGAGACCTACTGCATCTAATGCACTGTTGTGAGCGACGCGGGGACTGCGTTCCCCTTGGTTTCGCTGTCACCTAAGGCTCTGCAATTGTACTTTTGCTGGGTAGCACGGTATCAGGACCACGTTAGTGGCTTCTTCACTCCATCTATAGGTCAGCAACAAGTGCTCCGGTCAAGTGTTATGTCTTTTTTCATCTGCAGGAAAGACGTGGTGCACTTCAACCATCGCCAACTTTCGTCGAACTGTGAAGACGATCATTTGATTAAGGAAAAGGATTTAAGAAGCTACCGACAAAGCCTTTGGAGTTGATGAATTCAGGCTAAATCAGTAAGGGTCTAAAACTGCTTAAAAGTGGCTACCAAAATGTTGGAAAAAATGGTGCTGTTTCGATGCGATTTAGTGCGCCATTTCATTTTAAAGTCGAATATGCAACGTTTAATGTGATAGGGGGATTTTAAGTAAAGCGAGTAGTCTTCTCACTCCTCCTCTCTTGTGTTCCCCTTTTTCCCAGGGAGCAACAGTTGTGTGAAATGCGCATTTGAATACGCAAATTTTTCGGTTCTTGGGGGTTTTAGATTTCAATTTGTTATCCACTTGGAGGCGTGTCAACGACTCATCAATCCTTCTGTTTACTTAATAGCAGCCTTTACCACCAACTTGTGAAGCGCTTCTTCCAAACTGTATCGAACTCGTTTATTCCGGACAAAGTTTGACTGAGAGGCATTCTGCCTCCAGAAGAAGGCTTGGCTTACCACTGCAAAAATATCAGTGAGAAAGGCTGCATGAAACGAAGGCTAGGTGCAACACCTCGAGGAACGGCAGCGCCAAAACGCGTATTTTTTTTGGAAAGATAAAGAGGCTGAAAAGTGTCATGGCGTCATACACCAAAATGCTTCGTGGTAGATCAAAGTTGGCTTTAAATTCTCAGTGAAGACATTCTTAGTCGTTGCCAATGTCAGTTATTTAATAGTTTGGCATTTGACGGATATTTCTCTGTGGCAGGGAGGACTGGACATTGGCGGCTGGTGATACCACCTCGAACGCTTGGCCTTTGATCCTGCTGAGTCAAGAAGACGTTTCGACTTCAAGTGATGGGAAAATTGGGGATGACTTTGTATAAAATATTCAGCTAAAATCACGCATTTGAGTGTCACCAACTTCAATTTCGCCATCTCACTTGACAGCATTCTTTGGTACATGGAGCAAAAAGATAGACTGGGCTGGTAATCGGGCTCTGAGGTTTAATTGAGTCATCCCACCCGCCACCATCACTACGGCGGAGGGGGGAGGGGGTGAGTGTGATAATACGTCACGCGTCCTTTGTCGTGATGGTATCTGCCCCCATATCACCGCGTGTAACATGGCTGTGAGGTCACACCAGTCTGCGGCTTGGTCACACATCTGGTGATCGTGCAAACATGCATTAATCAGCCCGGCTATTATTTCGGCCCATCCGGCTCGCCACTTATCGTCTCGGAGTCGGACTCAGACTTGGTGCCTGAGGAACTATGCACCGCACATTTATGTACACACGCACTGAAACCGAAACAGGTTTAAAATGACCAAGTTATTTGCTCGATTTCGTGTGGTTTTGGACGCCAAAGGGATGTGGGGTTTGATTTTAATGGATTTCTTGAAACCTGATGCCGAAGGCGAGGTCCATGTTTTGCCACCTAGACGATGTTGAGTCCGTGTCTTGCGTACACGTCACAATGCAGTCGCCTCGGACTGACCTGGCGCTGATATCCTAACCAACTCCACCATCAATGCTCCCAATAAATTTAATTTATCACCTAAACCGGGAGAACTGATGAGTTAGTTCGTCGCCCTTCCACTACGGAGTGCACAGGCTGCGTCGTAGCAGGTATGCGAGCCCTTGTGGCACTGCGCTAAGACGTGGCGACTACCACATCACTCAGCTACTCCCAATAGGCACTGGAAGAGATCCACACGCAAGGGCTAACAGACAGAGGTTTTACTTGACTCGACTTGTTGCGGCCAAATGCCGAGGACTGTAAGTCGTACGATTCTAACGGCCTCTATGAACTGATCAGTCTGATCCTCCAACATTTAGTAAACTGGCTGGAGGATTTGGTATTTTGATTGCCTAGTTCACTATTTTGTCTCTGGCATGCTTTGCAGTGGATGACTGTCTCCATCCATCTGAGCTACCGAATGATATATTCAATCATGAAGCACTCCTCGATTCACCCAATTCGTGTGCTACTTCATCCTCCCGTCCACTTTGCCTCTGTCTACCAATCTTCGCTTAATTTATGCATAAATTCAACCTTGATTCATCCGACAGCCCATTCGTTTGCACACTTCAAAGACCAACTCTGGTTGACTTTGACTTATCAATTTTGACGGCTCCTGACGCTTTTTTGATTGGGATGTTTTAATAATTTATTACAAAACTAGTCGGTTTACGGTTAAGGAGGAAGCTCTATACTTTGTGTCCATTTCCACACGTAAGTGGTATCTGACCAGGCTGAATGCTTAGTTCAATGGTCCAGTGAATGAGGACGATGTTGGCAACACTGATGACCTCATTAAGGTCAACGGGAACTGACTCACTGGCCTCGAAAGGGAACTCGAAATATGAACTTGCGATGGCATCGTAGCTTTTAAGCTGTAGCCTAAATTCAATTCACACAAACGAGAGGCTATACCGACTGCTCAAACGGTACATCCTCAGCCTCTCAGAGCCAATCCCGAAGAATCGGGGCCGTGGAGCACAGCAGTAGGTCGGATGGGTATAAGCCTAGACGGAATGTCGGGTCACCAAGGTGAGCGAACTGCGTGACTCCACATGGCTAAATGCGACAGAAAAACCAACCTGTGGTCTGATGGATAAAGTGATGTACTCCGTAAAAAACCATCCCATTCCTCTGAGTGACTCGTTAGTGTGCTTTTGGAAGGGAGGAAATGGGAGAACCCTGCAATTGTCCTCTCTGTAATTATTCAGAATGTAAATTATGCATTGAAGACAGAGTGGGAGAAGATGTGTAAATGTAATAGCCTTTATGTCAGCAAAAGAAGAGTGGATAGGATACATTAGTAGTGCAATTGTTCCGGCTTCCAGTTTTTGTGGAGACTAACAATTGATCCACAGTTTTTTTGACTCCACTTGCATTGCCGAGATTCTCGTGCTACTGCATCGAAGAGAAAATTTATGTCTGGCGTGTTCAATATAACTTCAATGAGTGGTATCAGATAATTTCAGGAAGGCAAAATTAATCAGGAAGAAACAGAGAATTACCGGCGAATCTAATACCTATTTCTGTTAATACAACAACCTCAGCGCTAAGCTCCCTCTGTTCAACATCCACCCAACTGCCATGTTTGGCCGGGATTGAGGAGATGACCAAAGCGCACGACCTGTGAGGACAGCCGGTGGGATGGTGACAACTCCCAGGAATATGAAGGCGTGTTTTGTAACGCTTTTGCTCGACTTTTCCTCTAGAATCATTTTATAGGGGATCTTGGCTTTGGGACAAATTGAATGCGTTCACCCAGGTAGGGCTGTCGGGCATCCAGAGAGGAAAATTACGGTCTATCAGCACCTCATAGAATCGACACTTGATTGTGTCCGGCTTTGATTGGCATATACCGATTTCAAGACCACCAAATGTAGATGGAGAACCTCGCCAACGAAGGCCTCACCAGCAGCGGAAGGAGCGAATGTTACCAGCGCCGATCAGTGGGGGGGAAGACCTACGAAACTACAGGATCATGTGGAAATTGACAAACCTCCAGCTTGATTTCCCCCTAGTACTTTACCGGCGCGTCGATTGCAACACGTCCCCTCACCTTGGCCACGTGACCATCGCTCAACCTTCAGCATTGACCTCCACTTGCTACTATGTTTACGCCTTCCACAATCCATGAGCGGATATTAATTCATTCCTGCACTCCCTCACTAAATTACGCAGAGGCACCACTTCAGGCCCAACTTTGTAGAACCTTATTCGGGGAGTAATGTTTCGCACCTCTATTAGGACACGACCGATCTGAGTTAGTGTACCTATGGCTCGTACTTCTCACGAGCGCATGATTCTGCAGAAGACCAGATCTCAGACCTCAAAATGCTGATTACCATGCGGAACCGACACGAGTGTCCTTAATCCGACTCCCTCTTTCAGCTGCTGGCAGGGGTAGATGTCAAGACCGACGCATGACACCTTGTAGAGAAGTCATGTCACCGATGCCCACCAATATTGTGGCAAACCGGAAGCACAACCAAGGCATTTCAACATACTCGTCGCCTATTCACTAAAGACCAGAACGACGACTGTAAGTCACATCGTCCGAGTGCCAAATGAAACCAATACTTGGTTCAGGCACCAGTCACACAGTGCGCTTATAAAAGCCAGATCGAAAAATAGTACAGCCTGAGCTATAAAAAACGTCAACACGAGTAACCCATGCTCCGCTGCAAGTTTCGGCGGGGTCATATCTGACAACAGAAATGGTGTTAATCATACGCCAGGTCATGCGGAAACCATATCACCCGCCAATCCACCAAAACAATCAACACAACTCGCGAGATAGAATGACGCTCGATGTAATACCCAACAATGGGTCACATCGACAATTTCTGCGTGAGTAACAACCAAATGTTGAAGCCGTTAAAGCAGCAATATGCCTGATGGGTTACACAGAGCCGAATTACCCGTGACGTGGTGCGCCTTCAACATGAAGTAGTGGCAATCAAGGGGCATTCAGGCTCAAGAAAACCCATCACTTAGTCGCAATGGTTGGTATCCCTCCACCGTGGTGCTAGGAAGTTTTCCTTACTTCCTGATAGAAACTGTGCCACAGCAACTATTGCAAGAATAGCAAATCTGAAAATGGTAGTGCGAACTACAAAGATGGCAAAACAGGGTGGCCTAGTGGCGATAAAGCTAACAACTAATCGACCGCACTCGGTTCTTCAAAAATCTCAATCGTAACATATATTTACAAAAGATCAAAAGTTGCGATGAACCGATAATCTTTGAACGTACACTTTAATATCTGATCACATCCAGGTTGTCTAATTACAGAAGATCCATAATATTATCCGGCATTTCCAGTATCTGAGTGTGATAATAGTTCATTAACTGGTCCAGCAACGGGACGTCCTCCTCAGTAACGAAGTTAATAGCTATCCCTTTACGTCCAAAACGACCACTACGACCGATTCTAGAAGCGTGAATTAACCTAAAAATTAAACCCACCTATGAATATACACCTCACGACGATTCGGGAGGTCGTAATTTAGAACGAGAGAAACCTGCTGCACGTCGATACCTCGAGCTAAAATATCCGTACTCAGTAGCACTCTTGAACTCCCACTGCGAAAATCGCTCATAATGGCATCCCGCTGATCTTGCGTCAGATCACTGTGCTAGAGTGATGAAGAGCATTAGGAAGGGAATCGAAGTGGGTCTTACAATACACGACACTTTGAATTTTCGACGCACAAGCTCTTCCTTGAGGTTTATAGCTTTTTTGACAGTATTCACGAAGATTACGACCTGACCAAGATCCAAAACGGTGTACAAATCCAGCAAAGTCGGCAACTTGTAATCCTCCAGTTTCACCTGAATGTAGAATTGACGAATACCATCCAGAGTAAGCTCTTCTTTTTTAACGAGAATCTTCACCGGATCTTTGATCATCTGTTTCGTGATTTCAAAGATCTCCGGCGGCATAGTAGCCGAGAGAAGAATTATTTGTGCCGACTCTGGCAGAAAACTGAAAATATTTTTAATTTGCGTTTCAAAACCGCGCGAGAGCATCTCGTCAGCTTCGTCTAGGACAAATATTTTGATATAATCCGTTGATAGAACCTGGCGATCCATCATATCAAAAACACGACCAGGTGTGCCGACTACAACATGCTGCCCCTCAGGGAGAACTTGGAAGTCTTGTTGCAGGCGCGTACCACCAATACACGCGTAGCACTTTACATTCAACAAATGACCGATCTTTTGGATAACCTAGGGTGTGGGGACGATAAAACAATAACCAAATTACCGACTGGATTTGCTTAGCCAGTTCCCTTGTCGGTGCGAGAACTAGAGCTTGACATCTTGGCAAATTAACATCCAGTTTTTGTAAAATACTGATGGTAAACGTAGCTGTTTTACCCGTGCCCGATTGAGCTTGGGCAATGACGTCTCTGCCCTGCAGGCAGGGCAAAATCGCGCGCTGCTGAATAGCAGAAGGACGCTCAAAGCCGTACTGATAAATACCACGCAAAACTTCGTCACGCAAGCCCAGTTGGTCGAAATTTTCCACAGTTTCGTGGTAGTTAGTCTCAATCTCGCCATCTTCAGGTACAGGTTCACTAAAAACAGAAAATGAACGTCATCGAGAGCCTACCCCATATTGCACGCAGTCACAGCGCAATGCAAAGTGAAGATTTAAACAAAGGTCATCTGCTTTTACGCTTATTAAAACATCGTATTTAATTTGACAAAACTACTAAAACAGCGGTGCAGCGTAGCAGTCATGGCTTTATTTTTCTGTGTTCTCGTAAACTAGGCGAAATTCCTAAACAAACCCGTTTACTTCGGCATTCCGTCAACCCCTCTTTATGTGGGTCATAACACAACAAGTTAATAGCGCAGCCATAGAAACCAAATGAGTTCTGTAAAAATGCTGTTGAGACTCCATACCCGGTTAAAAATGCACTCAGATAGCAGGCGGTCAGGCCACGTTAACCACGTGACCGAGCGGTTGCAATCGGCCGAAACAATGACTAATTGTGGCATCCCGAGACTTCCTTGACGGTAAAAGAAGGCATGGTACTAGAGCAGAACGCATATGTTCTGGAAGCAGAAGGATCGGGGGCTGCTGGCATGGCCCGGGGGCCAGCTAACCGGTTGGTACAATATGACCACCCAAGTGAAAGAAACCGGAAGTCCAAAGAAACGAGGTATTGCACTAATACCCTGCCTTCACATACACCTGATCTTCTTCTTTACTTAATCCCCCCCTCAAAGGAAATGAATCCAGAGGTATTACGGATAGGCTGTGTACCGCAATGTAGCCTTCCAAGGCCGTAACTTAGTGAAGAGTAAAATGGGCTATGTAACGTTCCCTTGGGTTAGCGTTCCCTTGATAATTTGTTATCACACATTCTCCTGCATGTTTTTGGAAGGTTTTTACGAAGGTTAGGCACTTGATTATTCGCATTAATCCCCGTAGCTTAAACTCAAAACCACTTGCTTAAGCAACTGACCCTGGATTAGAATCTCAACCTTAATTTGTATTCTAATGGATTTCACGATTTGGATGAGCGTAGATACAATTTGCTTATTTTTTAGCTCTCGGTTTTGGCGAAAATACTCTTTGTGTCCTAGTCATTATATCCATTCTCCAGGTGGACCGACGTCTGGTGCAGGTGCTTGTTTAACTCCCTACTTCCTGTACGGACTTGGGTGGCCAGTTTGCCTGTGCCGGATGGGCTGGCATCTGAGCCCTGTCAGCTGTCCCAATCCATTTCTGTTTGCTGAATGCATGTTCGAATTAAGCATCATACCTTTTTTCTTCTTCAAGGATGTCTCGGGGTGCTACATCTAGGTATCCCACCCCTTTCTGTATTCTAAGCACATACATCCTGCCCGAGTAAAATACTTGCTTTCGTCTTTAGGGTAACTTTAAAGAGTTATATCTATAAACACCTTTATGCTTAAAGGTAAAACTTGCATTAAGCTTTTGTGGCAGCTACGTTTTAATTAAACATAGGTTTTCGGTAGTGTAAATAAACCACAGCACTGGCAATCCATTTTTGTATAGCCCTTGCATAATATGCAATTTATGCCATACTCCTGTTTCTTTCCCTACTTACCTTTCGTTGAATGATATGACTCCTTAAATGTCATCGTGCTGAATTCGTAGCAGCTTTTTTGCATCATAAAAGTTGGCTTTTGGACATGATCACACCCACCAATAGGCATAAAGCTCATTCTTCCTCTCAAGGACATTTTGAATACATTTGACCCATTTGCATATTTCCACGCTTCAATTGCTGTATGGTTGCGTTCCCTGGCTGATGCATAAATTCAATGTACCTTTTGTAGCCCGCCGTTTTCATGGTAACATATCAGAATGTCTTTACTTCGGTCTTAAGCGCCATTTCCTGACGTCGTGGTGAAAAATATGCCTAGATTCTCACAAAGCTATAGAGGGGAATGCGTTACGGTATCCAGTCTACTGGAACAGATTAATGCTGTACCTGAGGTTCGCCTTTTCCCATCACAACTCAGGCTCCTTTCGAAGTACCGATCCTTCCTTTCCCTGAATTTCCTCGAGTCTCGTGAAGTCGTACTCTCTAAGACTGAGACAGACCACAAAGAATTGAGCGCAATCCTTGGTCGGATTTATTTTAATAACGATTCTTTCGCTGCCTATACAGATGCTTGCCTTCAAACAGCAGAGGTTCGCGGACATTGCTTTTACTTTGCCCAGCAGTTAACCTTTTTCACAAAGTACCTTTTTTATGCTTTAGAAATTTCAAATGCTCAGATCCCTGATTAATCGCCGAAGAGAATCTCGTGCTGAAGAAAATCTGGAGAAGGGTAACGTAGTCCTCTCTGATGCCGTCTACGAACTTATCTGTCGACATTTTGCGTCTCGAGTGAGTTGTGCCGTTTCCATTGGGTAAAGTGCCTTTCATTTTGGTACCGACATTCTTTTAGCTTCTAATGTGTTTACAGGATGATTGGCTAGCCTTAGAAAGGTCATTGACGTGGCTTCGAGAGGACGGGATTCCGCCAACATTCACTGTCTGCATGGCCTCTCTCGAATGCCTCGGTGGACTACTTCATCGATCCATCAACGGGAAGCTCTTTCCCAAGTCGCTGAACCATAAACTTTCCACGGAGCACCGCCTTGTTCACTCTTACGTTGAGGAAAAAGCTCTTGAAATTATTGGCTTTGCTGAAAAACATGTAAGGTGGCGAAATTGATTCATTCCTAAGTAGGGTATCAATGTCTATGAGGATCTTTTGAGGTATCCACGTCAAAAGCAATCACTTCAAAGGATCCTCACAGCTCTCTTCTTTGTGAATCCGGACAGGGAGCCCATTCTATCCTTCCGTGCCGCTCGGCCTACCACACTTCGAACTTGCAAAACTCTGGAGATTACAAAGCGAGTTTCATCCGTGTTAGATAAAACTCCGGTGGGTTTCCAGTCCTTTCTATTTATCCATTTTTTACTCCACAAAGAGCTAATTTCCTTACTTTTTATCGATTTGGGCGACAAAGCGTTATTATTGATAATCCTTGTGTTTCTTCGTGGGTGGAATATCAAACGACCAAATTCATGGCTGAAACAAATGTATCCCTTCTAAGGGATATCAAAATACACGCCTGTATTGTTTGGTGTGCTAGCCTAATCAAGGCTGAAATCAGAGCTTATATTTACTTTGCTAATTTAATGCACGAATGAATTATTCCCCACCGTTTTCCGAAAATCGCCACTTTTTATACCACAATGGTAAGTCAGATATTTGCTGCTCTTGTTCAAAGAACATTTATTGCTATTTTGAATTTTGAATTGGTGTCGGATACATTGCGGAAATGTGACTTGAAATTTGACGTAGTGCTGGCACCTATCTCTTTCAGTTATCGACAGCGAATATCTTTGCCGATGTCTTTCCCAGCTCCCAAGCCATGGTCGAGGCATTCCAGGAGCAACTGCGCTTGGAGGTTATGGGACAGGTTCCAATTTCTCCAGTTTTACCGTTTTTTGAGGAGATGCTAAAGGAGGCGCCGGAGATCGCCAAAACTGCTACTCACTCCCCTAAGCAACCTCGAACTTACTCCCGCCTTGCTGAACTCGTAAGTTGTGAAGGGCTGCAGTTAGATCGGATTTGCTGTTAGCGATTTCCGTACTTCTGGAAACTTACAGGCACTTGACATTTTGTTGAGGAACGCCCATCGTTGCGTATTCTCAATCACTCGGACGGGAATGAATATCTATTTTGCACACTAAAAGTTCATCCGCTTGTAAGATAGCGACGGTTAAACTATTTGCATTGAGGGCCATGTTTACGGTATTCTCATGCAAATTTAGAAAAGGATGGGCACTTTGTGTGGTTTTATTATTGTAGCTACTATTTATTTTTCCTCTTAGGTTCGAAATCACCCCTTGAAGACATTAGGGCCTGTTTCTACACTACTTGGTGTGGTTTTAAATCTTTTCGTGTCACCTCACCACAACTCGTTTTATGGTGACCGAATGCTGCACGCTTTTAAAGTGAATGCTACTTAGATAGTTGATATTTTGCATTTTTAGCGACAATCCCTGGAAACAGAACAGAACACTTATTGGCGACGCCAACTCACTGAAGCCTTTGAGGCGACTTTGCAGCGTCTGAAAGTTGCCCATGCGCGTAAGCTCATTCTACTGAAGAAGGCGTAACTTGACATGGTGGGATGACTCGATATAGTTAAGCTGTTCTCCATTTTCCAGGCGGGCAAATCACGGCGTACCCGTTTCTTAAGATACTACCCAAAAGATCTTATGTGGACTTGATGATCCAGGTAAAGTTAAACTTAAAGCATTTATACCTGCCAGATTATTTGGGCTCCATCCACTTTAAAACACGTCTTTTTATGTTCCTGCTTACCCGCTGGAATGTTTGGAAATTTCCAGAATATTTTTCCGATAAGGGGTTCTTTTATTCAAATGAAAATCGCAGCACATAGCGAAGCAATTTCACTGCACACGAGGCTGATAGTTGATAGAAAGCTCTGTTTGAGGCGACTTTATTTGCATACTAAGGGGATAAATTTTTGCGTCGGACACTTTTCTTACGTCACTACGTGTAGGAAAACCCCCACAAGTCTTTTTTGCTCTCCTCACCCCAGAGTGCGAACTGGGGCAGGTGGTTGCATGGCAAATTTCGGTTGCAGCCGCTTTTTATGGAACCCGCCTATTTATCACTTATTTTGCATCTCTTCCGATTTGTTAAATGGAAGTAGCTTATTATATTAACTTGCTACTAATATAGACTAAGGTAGGCAAGCCGTTTTGCACCCTAGGCAATCAATACAATTGTGACAGACACTGCACTTCAGCACGTCAGTAGAAGTCTTTTTCTGCTTCGGCTGGGTGAACGTGTTGAAGCTGCGTGCGTGGTTTGGCGCAAGCAAAATGCTGGGATTCTTGAGGAGGCGAGTGAAGGTTATTCATAACACCTACTGCAGAATGTTCGGTGGATGTGATTTTGTATGAAGCGTTTGATCTCTTTTAGATGGCCAAGTCGTACAAAATTTATGCAGATATGTTTACGTCTTCGACGCGAAACGTCGAACATTTTCGTGAGATGTGGCTTCGTGCCCTTCAAGTGAACGCCGAAGGTGGCGTCAGCTTGGTATGCTACTCAAATAAGTATAAGTAGATGAGGAAATTATGTCTTCTAATAAATTTACCGTTGTTCGAGGCTAAAACTATTGATGCTTTACTTTTGCAAGGCTGCTCCATACACCTCTTTGCCTCTCGTACACCAGTTTTCTAAACAGCACAAAGTAGTTCCTCCCGAAATCGACTTCAATAAAAATCCACTCTCCATCCTCCCTTAGGATCAAGAATGGCCTAAGTGGAACAGCCACATTCTTCTGACGGTGGGACATGAACTCTATCGCATTATTTACGACAATTTAACCTTCAACATTAATGCATTACGTTCTCGAGACGCCTCAAAGCTGCGGCGACAGGAAGCCAACGTCCTGTTCGAGGTTTCCTCCGACAATCCTGGCGAGGCGCGCTACGAAATTCGGGTTTGCCAGAAATTTTCCCTTACATGCACATTCCTAAGTAGTGATAAACTTTTACATTGAAGCGCTTTGTTATGAATGTGATTTTCTTTTCTGTGTTTCAGGTGCACCCAACCCTGCTGAAGTGGTACAGCGCAAGTGATTGTTCCTCCCCTCTGATGTTCAATCCCGCCGAACTACCGATGCTTTGCCCGCCCCTACCTTGGGTTGATACCAAACACGCAGGCTATTTGCTCTCATCGAGTAAGTAAAACTCGCTCCTTAGTTGCAGAGGATGAGCCTATGCATTGGGGTCATCGAAGAGCGTTATGGGGCATGCGAATCCAGAAGTAGCCTTATTATCAACGTGCGGAAAGTCTATGACGAGTAGCGCTGAAGCAGTATGAATGGAGCCCCGCATCACCGTTCACCTACCATTAGTACTTCTTCTACTTCTCTCAGATGACGCAACGCGTTTCATCCGAAAGACCAATTACTCCCCTGGTGGTGATGCAGCTGCCAACGATGATCTGGATTTCGACATCTCAACGGTCCCCTTGGTATTCGATTCCCTGAATGCCCTTGCTGCGTGTCCATGGAAGGTCAATAAGCCGGTCGGTAGTCGAAGAGTTAATCACCCTATTCGAGCATTCGATAAAAGCTAATCCACTCATACTTTTTCATGTTCTCCAGATCCTGGACGCAATGCTTCAAGTTGCACGAGGAGGTGGCGACAAAAATCTGAGCATACCCGAGACCAAATCTCTTTTTCCCATCCCTCCAAAAAAGTTCGACAGGTATTCCCTGCTTTGATTAGATAAGTGGCCCTCTTTTTTATTCTTCAGCACTCTCACTCGCGAAGAACGTATAGCCGCCTACCGTCAGGCGCACAATATTCGCAAAATCCACGATGAGACCCGGTCCCTTTGGGCCACTGAAACGTATCGCCTCTCGATAGCCAACCATGTGAGTTTGAGGGGATTGGTGGTGGAAGCAGCGGGTTTCAGAGGAGTTCTTTCTGCATGATTGGCTTCCTTGCCTTTAGTATCGCGATAAGGTGTTCTGGTTCCCGCACAGTATGGATTTCCGTGGTCGCGTGTATCCCTGTCCACCGCACTTTCACCATATGGGTGAGTTGTTGTTGTTGTTATTAGTCGTCTTTTGGTGCAGAGTCCTTTCCCAGGAGACTGAAGTCCACTGGGGAAGTGGCGTAATTTTGAATTTAGCTGGAGGTTACCCAAGCAGGAACGAAAGTAACTGAGACATCTTTTATTAGACAGTAGAAAAATTCAACAATCGTCACCACGTTTAGTCGAGCATAGCTGTCGCTACTCATTTAGACTTAGTCGGTAGCCGATCGAGGGAAATATTTCCGTCCAAAGTTCGGCGATTTTCGGGTCGTGAAACATCTCAATCAAAGTGCGGACCCGTTGCCTCTTTTTTGAGGGTAAATCTATGTGATCCTGGACAAAATTCTTGCATTCCTACAATTTTTCTCATTTTCGATTCAAAATGAAGTACATCTTTTCAATACTGCTTTAATGTAGATTAGTCAGAACTGCCTCGATGGGGCCCTTATTGCGATTTTTCTGCGTCTACGACACCAATTCATGGGTCGTTCATGCCAATCCAGGAAGCAGGGATCTCCGGACATTTTCGTTCGTCTGATTGAGTTATTAATTGGTGCTTTGAGATGTGAACTGATGGACCTTAGCAGAAGATGACCTTTTTTTGCACCTCGAAAACGACTGAAAATCTTGTTAATCCGAGGTGAAAATGGTCAATAACTATTGGTTCATTATTCAACACAAGTCACCAGCATCCATTTTCATCGTTAGCTGACTTTACTCAAGTGGAGGTGCCATTCTGGAGTGTAATCATGCCATTAGGATCCATTCTACTGAAAAGTGCTCTCTTTCGTTTTTTCTTTGCCAAAAATAGTGCTTTTACCCTCACCCACGGCATAAATCTAGTTTGACTCCTTCTCCAAGGATGTTAGCGATACATGGGATTGAGAAGCTTCTCCTTTTTGTGATTGCTTACTGATTGAAAATATCTCGCCACATTCGTTTGTCTTCCTCCTTCTCAACAATGATGTGTGACCCCCTAGTGAACAAAGAAGTAAATTTGGTGGGCTTTTGCGAAGCTGATAAGTCCCATCACAGTGTTGGGAATGCAGGTCTTCTGGGAGATCTTCCAAAGCGGACTAAGGCTGGCATTACTCTTTCACCCCACGAATCGACAAAAATTGACAAATCACAATCCCTCATTTCTATTTCCATCCATGAGAGGTATTTACTCCGCAAAATCGGAATATAATGCTCCAGATTTTTTATCGGTCTTTTGAACGGAAAAAGACTCCCCATGCCTCACCTGTCGTACGAGTGAACTCGCGCCTCCCACCTTGGCACTTTGCTTTGGTCGGAAAATAAACCTGCCGCCCGTACTGAAGAAGCGAGGCGGGGCGGACGGAAGGACGGTTGGTCGAAGAGTGTAAGGGATTGGGACCGGGTGGTGAGGTAAGGAGCGTGATGGTCCGGCTGTGATTAGGCGCACTGTCACGCAAGCTCTTGGCGCCTTTTGGGAACATTTTTATGGCACTAATTATTCGAGAATTTTGTGTTTGCAAAGTAAAAAATACTACTTACCTCATTTCCTTCGTACCTCTCTTTCATTTTAAAGTAAACTTTCTTGTGTTAAGATCACTCATTAGTGCGATCTCTGAGGGGCGGGGATATCAGGTGTTTGGTTGGAACCCCATCTTGCCATAACCATGGCGAAATTTTATCCACTGGAAGTGCGCTCATCTGGTCTCCGTTTATGTTCCACATCAACAAGCCATTATTTGTGATCCCCTCATCAAACTTTCAAACTGTGGCTGCCTAAGGAGCAAGGACATAATAATATCGTGTGGGCTTTCAGCCATTCGTTACCGGGATGGTCGTCCTTGAATGCTTGAAACCTCCGTCGGGTACCTTTTTATCCGGAGTTGCTCAGCTTGATAGTAGATGTAGTTCTTTGCACTGATCTCACAACTTTATGGTGAGGTTTTGAAACACTTACCATTAAACGAGTGGAAGAATGAGTGTCCAATTCCTCCCCAACACTTCTGATCATCCACCGGATTAATGGAACGTTGGCGTCATGTCGGCGCAACCTGCTATGCACGTGTTTGGGGACGGGCTCTGTTGAGACTCCAACCAGAATAACCAAGAGATCAAGACTTCAATGCGGAGGTCTTCAATATCACCAAAATGGGCTCACCGGGGTCATGGCATTTGTATACAGGCTTGATGGCTGGACTAATTATCAAATATACCGGTCACCATTCCCACGAGCTTGTGGTTTCGAATGGCCTTGACCTTACAACGAGGTCGTAGTTTTATTGATAAGGCGAACTCAACGATAGTGCAAATGGTGAAGCAACCTAAAACTTTTGAAAATTCAATCTGGAAAGAGAGGATTCTAATTTTGAGTAGAAACTTCCAGAACATTAAAGTAAGTAAGTTTTTATGTTTCAAATATTCCCAGCACATGTTCTGTTCTTATTTTATGGAGAGAACTCGATTCTTCTATTTCTTCTCTTTCTCCACAGGCAGCGACGTAGCAAGGGGTCTCATAGTCTTCGCCAAGGGACTCCCGCTAGGGGAAAGAGGTCTTAGATGGCTCAAGATTCACTTGGCTAATCTCACCGGCAATGTCAAACGGTAGGTACAACTTTAAATGTACTCCTCAAATCAGAAGTCATTGCTTTTGAATGTGTAGGGGAAAGGAAATTGCATCCATTGTTTGACAGTCCCTTAGTTAAGTTACGCACCTTTATCACCGTTTAAATAAGGCACGATTCGTCGGCACAGAAGGGCTGGTCAAAGCGCTCAATCTATCCTAGGCCAACCAGACTGTCGTGGCAATGTCATGTGCCGACCTCGAAAGGTTGTGCGTGCATCAGGTGCACGGGGGTAGGGCATTCCACGCGCCGATTTGTCACAGAAATGACTGTTGTGGATTGGGGGACAATCATGACCTGGATTAGCAACAACAGACGCGCTAGTCTAGCATCCCTTCACCGTAGGAATCGTGCACGAAGTCTTCTATCGATATCTACGTTGTATCTTTCAGAGGAAACCTCATCGCAAACTTTCACTGTTGCTTGGTCAAAGGCGTCTAGAGTGGGTTGAATCGTTACCAACTTATCGGTTACTAGTCTCAGGACAGATTTATCGCTCGATATCACTACTACGTGCGAGGCTGTCGTGACAACCTCTCTTATTTCCATACGTGAAATTGAAAGTCCCGGCTCAACTTGAATAATCATCATACGTTGGTAGGGGAGTGTCAATCACTTACTAGTTTTCAAGCATAAAACGTCACATCTGCTGGAGGCAGCTTCGAGGGCTGTAAACAACTAAGGTCAGGGATTGAATTCACGGCTCGCTCGCGGTCAGGGCTCCACACCTAACCGACGGAGTGGACTTTTTTAACGGAGTCTCAGCTACTTCTTTCTTATCATTATGTGCCAATAACCTTCTGGAATGCTTAGGGTGCCTAGTAAAACTGCCAGTTTACGCCTAAACTAGGTGGAAGTGGGTTGTGAAAACTCGGCTCATGGGGCTTGCCCACGTGCTGTTCTTTCCACATTTCACGTACTGTGTAAGAACGTACTGTCTGAGGTTGATTCCTTCCTGATTTGCGATTTGACGGTTTTTAAGTCACAAAGTCTGACTAACGAATATATCACTGACTATGCTTAATACTTGTAAACGTGGCACCACGCCATCACCAGAAGGCTATGCTTTGTGTGCCCTTGACTGCAGACGCAACTGTTCACTCGATGAAGACCAAACACCAAGTATGGGTGGGAGGTCTTTCTACGTGCTGCATCGCAAGGTAGCTTGGTGTGCAGGGATGGCAGATCAGTCTAAAAGCTTCTGTTTTCAAAAGACAACGGCAAACATCGTACAGACAAAAATAACTGACCCGTGAAACGATATCTTGCCGTACTTTCGGATGAGAGAGGGGTATTGCTTGGCTACCTGCTTGTAGAGGCAAAATTTCCTTTTTAAAGTCGAATTCATAGGTTGCTCGAGTCTGGACGAGAGAGGTTTAGGTTATAGAATTATTGGTGATTTTTTAGTGCCCAAAAAGGCACATGTACTTCGTTGCCTTTGTCGTAAGGACTTGAAAGTAACACCACGTTGCTGAACTGCTTGAATTTCACTGTTGCTCACCCATCTCTCCAACCGATCAACGACACCTTCACGTGAGTATTCTCAACCCAATGACTCATCCCAAGTCCCTCTTCACTCCCCTCACTTCGAAGCTGGCCTAGTTACCGGCGTACTGATGCATCATTCTCTGTTTCTCTCTTGTGTTGCCATCTTCTGTGGGAATATTTATTACCCCCGCTTCCACAGTCCCGATAAAGGGACGGAGGGAAACTACTTATCGTGATACAAACTCAACCGTCGGCCGATGCTAGGCCAGTTTTCTAATCGACGTCTTGATATGGACACCGTTTTTGACCGAGAAAGCAGGGTAATGAGAGGGGCTCACGAATTCACCGAAGTCACTGGGTGAAGAGGTTGTGTTTCCAGTACTCCAGACATGGCTGCCTCCTTTCGACATGTCGGCGACCCTTACAGTGATAATATTGGGGGGAAGACGTTCAACCGATGGGGGTTAAGACCACAAAGGAATGGAAGAACTTTCGGGTTGATTCACAAAGTAGTGATGAATGATGGGCAAAGCTGAATAGAGGATGGGGTAAAAGAGACAGTATTTACCGCCTAAGTAATTCCAGCAAACTATACCCGAAAACCCACGAACTTTTTCAGTCCCTTTATGATTGCCACGGACCTAGATGTCGGAAATATATGTGTGTTCTTTGGTCGAGACCTTAGATACTCCTCTGGCAGACACTAATGCATTCAAGGTTGCAACGAATCGGAGCGTAAGCAGGCCTAACGCTCACGGACAACTGCCTTATCACTTCTTTATCTCGCAACGGACGCTTTGGTGTTCTTTATTCGTCCAGTCGATAGAGGACACTCGAATTTTCCAAACACGTAATATAAGAGGCTACGTATAATTTTGCCAATTACCATTTCTCCATCTCTCAAAGCCAACCGATCCGTCAGGCAGAAGTAGTTACGCGGCAGCTTTTAGATACAGCCAATTACTGCTCTTCGCTTCCTTTAAATAAATGGCCTCCTTCTGATTGAATCTAACACAGCCAATTTAATCTGCAAGTTATCTTCGCACCACCGGGTTTTGTAGCCTCTTTAACCAGTCAACGTGGATCATCTCAATGCCAAATCTGCCTATTTTTGTTTACTTCACTTTTTTCCATTGCAGTTCCTCCAATGACGAACGAGAGGCCTACACTGACAGCATTTTGGATGAAATTGTTGATTCTGCAGACCGACCCTTCGATGTGAGTTAACTACCTCCTTCTGCTTTAAAGCCCTTAATATCGGAAGACATTGGCGAGTCCTCTCAACGGCGCGCCAAACCTTTGTCCAACTCACTAGTAGGGCTAGGGATTGACATATGCCTCCACTACCGGATTGTGTGGGCTGTAAGAGAAGAAGTCGTCATTCTGAAATGCAGAAGATCTCCTCTGTGCAGCTCTTGATCCACAAATTGAAAACTTGGAGTCTCCGCATTGATCATGAAATCTTGCTGGGAAAAGTGAATGACTCAATCTCCGAATCGCTGTAGTGGACAGCTCAAGGCGCAAAAACGGGGCGTGCCTCCTCCTCCTCTTCTGTCACACTCGGAATCTCTCCTCGCGAGGGTTGAGAAAACAGGACGATAAGATCTAATGAAAGCTTAAACTACTTGTTTTGTTCTTGCATAGGTGATACATCGCCTTGGGGTTAAGAGTAAGAGATGGAATTTGGAAATTTCTTTTCTTCAAAAAGTGGAGGCAAAATTGCATATTTTGGCATTTTATTTTCTAAAAAACTGCATTCCTTCTGTCCAAAATAACAGCTAACGAAGCAATCCCACTGCTGTACGACCTTGAACCTTCAAGAAGGGTGCTTCTTGGATTCGGAAAAAAAGCATGTTTTATTGTTCATTATTTCACAAACATCTGGCTCACTCCTCATCGAGTCTTACAAATCGCTTATAAAAGTTTGACAAAATTGTGAGCCATTCAGTTCACAAGTGCCCTCATTGCATCCCTCTCCTCTGACAAGGTCAAAAATAGACATTCCCCTTTTTGTTCCTTAAATTACGAATGATTGATTGAGACAGATTTTCGACTTATCAAAGTCAAAACAGGAGAAACACGTTTCCCTTCTGGTGAACCAGACGCGGAGGAGGCTTTATGGGGCCAAAGTTAGCCTTCTTAGTTCACTTTTTCTCGCCTTGAATTAAGATTTCTGGCTCCCGGCGATAAAAAGAAAGCCAACCGTAACAGGAAACCGATAGAGGGCGAGGGAGAGAAGTAGGCAAAACACCAAGTACTCTTTCACTTTTTTATTAAAGGACCACTTCCAGTGGCCTTTAGATCCTGAACTTACTCCACTTCACCCGTCGGGTTGATGGACACTTTTGAGCCCAACTTGAACGGCACTTCTGAAGGCTTGCGATGAAGGCAGGAAAAGTCGACGAAGGTTTTCGTTTCCCTACTCTTGTCTGTCCAATCGTTTGAGTCCGCATTCGAATCCGTTCATCACAATCACATGCAGCTATTCCCTTTACTTTTGCTCCGGTTTCCATTCTCTTCTTCTACGCCTTTTTTTAGGGACGGGGTTGGTGGCGTGAGCAGGAGGAGCCATGGCAAACACTCGCATGCTGTCGGGAGTTGGCGGCCGCACTGCGTCACTCTACCTCGCCGTCTACCTACGTCAATCATTTTCCCGTCCACCAGGACGGCTCGTGCAACGGCCTTCAACACTACGCCGCCATGGGACGTGACGAACGTGGTGCCGCGTCAGTCAGTCTGGAGGACTGTGAGCGTCCCCGCGATGTCTACTCTGATGTCACGGAAGTGGTGCGTATTACCTAAATAGGCCATATCGGAAGCATTGCGTCTGCAAACAGGGAGATTTTCCTGAAGGGAAGCGGGACTCGTTACCACTGTTTTCCCTTCTCCTTCTACTCAATAGTAATTAGTAATTTCAGTAGCATCGTACCAACTGTCACTTTTTCGTCCCTTCTTGAGTTAGATTGCTACTATTTTCACTACGGATGGAAATCTACTTAAATAGGTGCTTTGATTACCATTAGTGTTTATAATTTGACCTTCTCTCTCCCCTCTAATCGGTGTTTACCAACCGACACCTATTGAGATGCCATTATAAGTAGTATATGAATGTCCGTTAATCCAATTAATTAACCAACCACAGGTGGAGGCGCGGCGTCGTGCTGATGCCGCTGAAGGCAATGAGATAGCAATCACACTGGAGGGCGCGGTGCAGCGGCGCGTAATAAAGCAGTCGGTCATGACCACGGTCTATGGGGTTACTCTGTATGGCGCAATGGCACAGATCCGTCGACAGCTGCGTGAGCTCCCAATCTTTCAGACACCTGCAGGTGCCGACGCGGATCGGCGTCTCGGACCGGCCTCTGCCTACCTGGCCCAACTGACACTGTCTAGCATTGGCGCTATCTTCTCTTCTTCTACTGCAACCCAGGCCTGGTTTGCGAAGGTGGGCACCTTCATCGGTAATCTTTTAAAGACCTTCATGCGTAGAGTCTTGATGGGAATCGGGTCTCTAAGGGCCGTAATTTCTCACCCACTTTATATCTGCTGCTCACTTTTCAGCGAATTGGTGATCCATTGTGTGCATCGTTCCAACCTTTGATTTTTGTGTACCTTTAATCCGACCAAAGATCTTCTGTTCAGTCCGCCAATTTTCCAACCTGATCCGTTTCCAGAGGATGTCTCTCCAGAAATGTCATTTCAACAACTTGATGTTTTAAGATTCAAAGAGACCTCCCTTTTCAATTTCTGTCCAACCTATCGTCCATTTGTTGCCTGATTGTGCATGCGATTTTTGTTCGCATGCATTAGAAAGCACTTAAAAATGTCAGTCTACCGCATGCCACCCTTCATCGTGATCATTGTTATTTGCCTCATATTTTAAAGCTTTATGCCACGTAGTATTGGTTAGACCTGGTACACGTGCCCTGGATTTGTTCGCCTCATAAACAAATTTGGACTTGGCTACGTAGTCGTGGCAACTTCTCGCACCATTTACTGCATCGCATTTGGCGAAGGTGTGGCAGCAGAACGTACTATCCACAAATGATCTCAGTAAACGAATCAGTTTGGATTGTGAAAAATTTAAGGATAGTTGCATGCTGTTCATCAGGGTCTTCAATTCTTGACAGTGGTGAAAGTAATCTTAATCCTGGGTGTGTGTGTTGAAGGCGTTTCCTAACCCATACACCATTTGGAGAGGAAGAGCTGAGGTGGAGGCTAAAATGACTGGGTGCCATACATGCTTGTTGACTGACTTGCTGTTAGAGTTGGGGTATGTGGTTTAATATTATACAAACCCACCTATCATTGGTTGTTTCCTAGCGACCCCCTCCCTGCTCCATTCTTCGGGTTCGCATGATTATGCTTCCTTTGCGTGTATGGAATTCTTCATCAGATATTTATGGACTAAGCAGCTAATTGAGGTGACGATCTATCCATTCGATATGATACGACTCGACTGTGCATAACTGCTCTAGTAGCCAGTGCGTCAGTTGGAGGGAGGTACTCTTCCCACAGGCCGAGACAAGACCTCATGCCGCCGCAAAGCTGACTCATGATAGTGTCTCTTATCGCATCTCAGAATAAAAGCGGAAGCAAGGGAAGCACTGCGTCATCAAATCCACTGTACTCTCCTCTCTTAATGCCATTCTCCCCAAGCTCCAATAGTGCTTATCGCCTTTTCGTGGGACTAGAAAATTATTTGGGAGGTAGGCCTTGGGATTATAAAATGTGGGATGGAATTGATGATGACTGGAACTAGAAAGGGTTACTCGTTTCTAGAGACCAAGAGGCTTACGTCTCGTCGACAAGGAGTCATAACTCGTCGCAAGATCTTACCTTGGAGGCTGTATGAGTGAATGCAGTTGCTTCATGGTTAGACAAGGATATTGTTTCCATCCTATCTGTAATCTGTAGACTTCATTCGTTTTTAGAAGACGCTTCTTCGAGTCGTCGTTTAAAGTGAATAATTTGTACTAAATGGAACCGATTCGCTTTGCTCGCCTACCAGCTGGGTTGGTTTTCTAGAGTTTGAAATCCTGCTCATCAGCGTTCCTCATTTCCTTTAATCTGCAGTAAAGCTCCCTTTGAATTTTTCACCAAAATGAATGTCTCATCTCCAAAAAAATGCGTAGCTACCGCTTTTGACTAGTTTGCTGTGGTTTTCTCGTTGTTTAGTGTCCCAAAAACGGAGTTGTTGAATAAGGGACGGGAATAAAGTTCCAGGTCTGGTCCTCCTCACCACTGCAACTGGTAAAGAAGTAGATATCGCGTGTTCTCTTTCCATCTTTACATAGGTACTGTAGACAGTTCCATGACGAACTTTTCTGAACGGTTCGTGGTCATTGGCGCTTCAGCTGTCAATAGCGGTACTGCAGAACACTGAACTGGGATAGTTGTCGAGGCTAGACGTCAGTTTCAATTCTTTTGGTAGGGGTCGTCACACATTCTCACATCCACAGCATCTGCCCCGCTAACGCCCTGAGTCTGTCGGAAGACCTGGGAGACTAATAGTCTAGCCCCAAGGTCACGCTGCTCACAAAACCAAAAGGAAGAGTTGAATAAACAACCAAAGTATAGCAGGTGAATTCTCACTTTGAGTGGATTTAGTTGCAGTCTTTTCTTTTTTTGATAGGGATTTCTTTAAATAGAAAAAATCCTCGTCTTGTTCTCTCCTCCCACCCACCGTTTTTGCTCCTTTTTGATATGTCTGTTTCCAAAATCGCACTTTCTTTTTCCTTGAAAATATCCTATTTTTTGCTCTCGTCCTATTACTTGTCTCAGAAAGACCTATAATTTAATGTCTGGCGCTACTCTATCAGAATTTGGGTTAGCGTGGAAGCCAACCAAGGGTAAAAGAGCAGGCAAATTCATCGACTCCCCTCCCGCGCATTTTTAATCGTCTTTTTTGTTTGCGTGAATTGCGAATATCTCCTGTCTTCTTCTGATAGATTTTCGTCCCTCTCCACGTCACCCCACACCCTTCCCACGTCATTATTCCCACCCCTTTCCTCGCTCCCCTTCCGACTCCTTTTTGTCCTCCTCCTCCGCCTCAAAATTCCATGAAAATTCACAGGCATGCGCATTTTAAACATGGCGTTCAAATTGGGTCGACGTGGGCGAAATTACCAGTGAATTCCCCAAGTTGGGAAAACCCCTAACAACACCCATTTTGCTGTTTGACTCATCATTTTCCTACCATCTTAGACGGAAAATTACTCCGTAAATTTTGCCCTCTTGTTTGTTGCAATCTTTCTTCTGACATCTTCTCGCTTCATTTGATGACACCTAAACAAGAAAGAATGACGACTAGAGGCGCTTGCCACACAATTTTATCTCACTGATGGTGAAGTCTTTGGATGCTTATTTATTGCGCTACCTTGTGTTTTCACACCTCAGCTTTCTTAGGAGTTATTTATGTGTAAAAACGACTCTCTACCTTCTGCGATTCCGAAACGAGTGGTATCCAACTTGAAAAGAGTCAGATTTCACCGTTGAAAGACTCATCTTCCCCTAGAAGGGGTAGGATTTTCTCCGTGTAGTCTAGGAGAACGGGCAGTATCGGCTGCTTGTTTTACCGTACAGAGGTGGTGAGAATGGTAGCCTCGTGATTGCTGCCTTAAATGAGCTTGCACACCCTTTAACTAGTCCTACTGGAGGATTGTTGTTCTCGCTTGTCCTTTCAGGTGTGAGGGTTCCGTTCAAGCGTCGCTGATGGGTTTCTTGCAAATGTTAAATCAACCATAAGTCAAAACATATCCACAATGTCTGTCTTATGAATATTAGAATTAGGCGATGTTATGTGTACAGGGAAGCTTGTCTTAGTTTCATCGACGTACTCGCCTAGTCTTTCTCGATCGCGGTGCGAGGGGATCGCGACTCCAATTTTTGTACAATGTTCTGCCTATAGGAGATAAGAAGGACGCGAGTCTGAAAGTCTTCATGTTTACTTCACTTCTGTTTCCCAGCCACCTCGAAAGTTAAAAAGGAGTCAGAATAGTCATTTTGAAGTTGACGAAATATCACTAGGGGAGTGAACACGAAGGACGAATTGAGACTAATTCTGCATGCTTTTGTGTCATGGGTCATTTTTTGCAGCCGCATGAGGCCTGGTTCACTAGTCCAGGCTGTTTCTCAAGAAGAAGATCCTCTTGCGCACCTTTCAGTAGCATCGGGTAGACGGATGTCCCAATTCCTACAGAATGATTTTCTCCCATTTTTTTCCCATTAAAACACCACTCCAACCATCACTGTTTACAACTGTTGTCGTCGTCTTAGTTGTCTGCATTTCTCCGAAATATTTTCAAATTAGCTCTTTAATTTGGATAGGTGATGGTGATGTTGGCGGCGGCGGTGGAGGGGGAGCAGGCGGTCATAATATTTAATCGCGGCACGGCACTCTCTAAATCTAACCTCCACCTCGGCCTCTCCATCTTCCTTTAAAATTGACTTTTTTGAATTAAATTATCCCATATTTTCCTGTTTAACTGTTGACGATGAGTGGGTGGTTGTTTTGCTTCAAACACACCAAAAAGTGGCGTTGAATTTGTTGGTTTTTTTCTCCCAAGTATTCCACTTTGGATGTACGAAGTGACGATTTCGTGAATTGGATTAAGCATATTTTATGTCTTGGAATTGTATGGCCAAAAAGTCCATTTTCAAGTAATTCTGAAGGGATTTAGCAATGATTTGTCTATCCTGATGGAATGTATCCGTCTGGTCCGGATCTGTACATTCATCTGCCTAAATTATCTCTACTTTTCAGTAACTCATTTTGAATCTGAATCACACTTTTATCGCCCGCTTCTTCATGCAATTTTTTCCGAAACTTTTATTATCACCAAATGTGAACTGGCCTCATTTGCACAACTAAGAGACCTGTTTTTGAATAAGTCGAGAAAAGGCGGTAAAATTGTTGCGGTGACGGTAGGGATCAGACGTAGACGCAGTTGGCCTTACTCTCACCCCCTTCCCTCCAGTTTACGAAAAGTAGGGGTGTGTGTGTGTGTGCGTGTGTCTGAGGTGATAAAATTCTCCATCCCATCCCGTTCCCTCCTCGTTCCCTGATTGGTTGGATTTTTGGTTTTGCGCTCCTGTGAGGAGGTGGACTTCAAAGATGGCGACTGTCGCCTCGCTGCTTCGTGACATCTACCGAGTCAGGTTTAATAGCCAGCACTGGACCTGACATTTCAGCCCTCAATGTCGTAAATAATTAGCTTTAATGACTTGGCTTCGATCGAGGAAACGATATGGACAATTGGTTGCGGTGCTTTTACAATTGAATATTTTTTTTTGCCGATTTTCAAAACATTATCAGTCCTCGTCTGAAATGCATTTTCCTTCAACACTGATCGTTTTGGAAGGTAAATCCACGCTTCTAATTAGAGGGAAATGTTTTCCCTTCCTTTCACCCTTCCTACCCAAAGGTCGCACCTTACACCACCAAGTGATCACTAGGGCAACACGAGAAGGGAGGAGGAGGGAGGAGAGAGGAGGGGAAAAGCAGGCAGGAGGTCTGGTCAGTGGGCAAAAATTACTATGCCGCACTCATCACTGACTCATCGTCTCCATGTCCGACCGACAAATCGACATGTTTCCACCTCCTGCTCCTCCCCTTCCCCTTCGTCATCCCCTTCTTCCCTTACTCCTCCTACTTGTAAAAAAGGCCCTGTCGGAAGCCGAGTGCAAAAAATGCACGGCTAGACTTCACAGACTGTTTACTTCTTTACAGAGGAAAGGAATTTGACGGCAATCCCCGCCACTTGACAGCACAATGATATTTGCTTATTTACTAACCCTGTTTGCATATGTGACTGCGTCCATCTTCTCGGTCTCTTGCGCTCCAGTCCCTCCGTCGGTGGCGTGGAGTCTCGCTTACGCCACACTCTCACCAGTAGTCCGTTGGACCATCAAGAGGGGAAGGAAACTCACTTCCAGACACCCTATGGTCCGTGACGTGTGCACCGAAAACTGGGACGTTACCGTGTTATGTGCTGACTAGATGCTGGACATGGGTGTCTGTTTTAATAAGATTGCATTCCCGGGCGGTTGATTCGACTTTTTCTTTCTTTCTGTGAGGCGTTATTGACAGTTCAACAACGTTTTTCATCGAGTGCGTTGCATATGCCGGTCGTTTTACCGCAGAAACCCTTACCTGTAAGCTTTTTAGGATTGTCCTTCTTCCTACTCGTTACTACCTCATTGGTACCTAGCTCCTATTGAGTTCAAGGCGTCCCAGGTCCCAATTCCAATCATATCTTTTCGTTTCGGGCTAATATGGTTTTTTTCAGGCGGTTTTGGTTAGTTTAACTTGGGTCAAATTCATTTTCAACCACGTAATCAAGCCTGCGATCAGTTTATTGGGGTACTGTCATGAATTGTTTTTGATGAGGTTGCCATGTGTAGATATTGAGCCTATCTTGCCGTACTGCCACTAGTATAGTCTCCATTTCACTACTGGGGATGTTATACGACATATGAGTTTACAAAAACACTGATGGATCAATAGCCTAGATGACCCGGTCAGGGCCCTTGCGTGGATGCTGCGTCGCCAGGACTTGAAACGGCCTATGTGACTCAAACAGGCATTAAACTACTGCGCAGTCTCCACCTCAGTGCTACCAGTGGTTTCCCCTCTGCCCTAAGGTCGTTTAAATTACACACGAGAAGTGAGAATGTCCAGGAGATTTCCTCCTTTCTCTGCTAATCGCTCATTTAGATGATATCGGCAGGGATTTCTCCAATATTGCTCTCCCCGCTCGTGGAATTCATTAAAAAAGATGTTTTTTGGTAGCAAACACCAGCCAAACAGGAAGGCTGAATAGACGTTGCGCGAGCTATAGCGCAGTTTCGCTACTTTGCAACGCGGTTTATTTGAAACGCCTTTTTCGATGCCTCTCTCACACACAAGAGTCAGGAATGAATGTGGCTAGAAGATTTCACACTTATCTTTCCAGCGGTTCGTCCTGTTAATGTTCAGTAGGGTCCCTTAAACCATGTCCTCGCCTTCGTGTATCAGCGGTCAAAGCCGCTTTTGAGAGGCGCAATATGATGTGGTCACATGATTTTGGGCTGCAATTTACTTTTATTCGCTGCTTCAATCACCGCTGAGATCGGCGAACGGGGCATATTTAAATCCTTCCCCTCCTCTTCCAGCTTGCCAAGCACATCACTCGCTTTCGTGGTTGCCGCATTAGTTGGATAACCCCTCTGGGTTTGCCTGTCGTGCAACCCTACGTCAGCCAGGCAGACTTCGAGATCGATTTGTGGAGTGGAGAGCTTTCCAACGCCGCCGCCTCCACCACAGCGTGGGCTACTGCACTGACAAAGGCAGCACGTCGCGCAGAGCGGCAGTTTCGCCGTGACGGTGCACGCGACTCACTAGTTGGACTGCCGCTGCCAGACCCAGTGAAGCAGCAAAACGCCTTCCCGCCCAACTTCATCCACTCCCTTGACTCCTGCCACATGATGCTCACGGCGCTGCACTGTCTCCGTGCTGGTGTGATGTTTGCCTCGGTTCATGACTGTTTCTGGACCCATGCGGCATCGGTGGATCAACTCAATCGGGTCAGTTGGCAGAGGGAATGAAAGTTGGTCTACCTGTTTGAGATATCAAACTCTACCACAATTATTTTCTACGCCATTTGAGGGCATTGGATCTTGTGCATAGCTTGCTACCTTACATTTTGGAGTCGCACTTCACTTTATTTCAGTGATACCCATTTGGTCGATTCCAGTTTCTTGCAACTTAGGAATTCCTGCTATCATCTATAGCTCACTAAACCCTGCTACTGGTTACTTTTATCAATGATGTCGACCTTTTTGCTCAATTGTTAATCACTGCATAGAATTTAAGTTGGTAAAAGTTGCCACCATTTGATCGGTCCTACGGTATTATCAAACTTTTTGATTTGTCATCTAACAATGGAAGTCAGATCTGTGATCTTTGCTTGCGGTAGAGTAATGAATGTTGCTACCGGTGTGGCATTCAAGACATCTCCAAAGGCACTATGTGAGGCTAATAGCATGGTTTACGTTGGCCGAGTCCCATACCATCTTCTCAACGACGAAATTGCTTGAAGTTGGAAGAGTCTGGCTAGGAACTTGTACAATTTGAGTTTCACTATGCCGCATACCCCCCCCCCCTCCATCTTCCTTTGAACTTCCTCCGTGGTCGCTTTTCCATTTCAATCACTCTCAGGTAATCATCTATGTGACAGGAATGAGCGGTATGATCAATTTGCGTCGCCGTGAGGAGGTCGTCGGAACAGGCAGTGTGTGTGTGTGTCTACATGCGTCTCCTCGTCCCTCTACTATGTGAGATTTAGGTTTTTTTTGGGGTCTATATGCCATGGTTGTTTTGCCATCACTCTCATCCCTCCAACCGAATCTGTCCTTAAAAAGGAAGGGGAAGGTAAGAGGAGGGGTAGTTAATTTGGGGACTCGGCCTTACCGTGTGGCATCGTTAATTATTGGTGAAGTCTGTCCTCTCATAATTCAAAAATTCCCCGCAAATTTCAAAGTCTGCCCAAAATATGTGCAAGCCAGAGGCAAAATAATCCAGGCAATTGAGAGATTTTATTAATTACTGAACGTAACTTACATACATTCCATCTTGAATTTGGAAGTTTTTCTGATCAAATCGAAGGGATCAACCAGCTCCTGTTGCCGAAAGCGGCCAATTGAATTACTCTGTTTCGCTTTTGATGCAATCCACTGAATAGAACTTAGCAAAAAACTGGCTTCTATTTGGAAGGTTTTCTTCTTTCTAAATCTCTCTCTACCCATTTGTGTCCGTAAAAATTCGATACTTTTCACTACCTCCAGAGACCTTCAAGGCATTGCAAAATCTCACACATTCTGCACCATTTGAACAGAAAGAATTCTGCAGTGATTCCTATTGCTGCATATATAAAGCGCATTTGTCTTGTTTGGTGCAGCCATCAAGATCTTTCTGCTCACTTCTTTTGCAAGGAAACAAGCTATTGCTGGACTAATGGGCTGGAAATGTTTCCTGTTTTAGTTGTGTTGCGAAATTGGCAAACAGCCTAGATTGATGCTGGATTCATCTTTGAAAGCTTCGTAGTTTGGATGTTTAATGAATGTCCAGGATGAACTTATGCATGGAGGTAGTTATTCTTAATTTTTTCTTCCATGAGTCTGTGCTGGGTCGTTCCAAAGTATCGCGAGTTAAGTCGGTGATTCAAAGTCGAATCTATTGTTACTTGGGGGATTTTTCGAGGCGATAGATGGTGCTCTTGGTGAATTGATACGCCTTTTGAATGCGGTAAGTGAGTGCCTCCCATTTGATTGGAACAGTTCTCAGAGCGAATTGAAGCAGTTCACTAGTTCTTTGGTGGAATGTAGAACCTCATAAGGGACTTTTATCAGGTTGTAAATCCTCTATCCCTCGTCGAATATCGCCATGATTGGAGAGTGGCCCTGCTGAGTTAAATTTGAAACAAGGTCACTTCCTATTGGGTGGATCTTCGGTGAGGTCATTGAATTGTCGAACCTTGAAGAGTCGTTAATGCAATATTGAATCTAACGTTACTTGAGGGTCTTATTCAAGGCGATAGGTAGTGCTCTTGGTGGAGTTTACACGTCTCTTGGATGCGGTTAGTGAGTGATTCCATTGGATTGGAATAGTTTTTGGAGCAAGTCAAAATGGTCTAATAGTTCTTTAGCTGAAGTTGACATTCTGAACCGCATAGCTTCTTTTCTATTTAATTCATTGCCAGTAAAACCTCGTGAGGAGCCTTTTATCTCGTCTCTAACCCTCGGTTCCTCGTTGAATCTCACAATGAACGAGGAGCGTTGATAATGCGCCTAAACTTGCATCACAGTCACTTTTAATTGGTGAATTTTCAGCGAAGAAAGCTACTCATTATGGTCGACAGATTTTTTTTCCAATTCAATAACTTTGTTTGAACTCCACCAATTCGTTCCTGCATCTCTTCATCGCAGTCTGGACACGACTTATTTCGCATTGCTTCTTTAGAAACAGCGTCAAACCAACTGATGGAAATACTTGGAGTCACATATGATTTACAAGGACTTGAATTTATTTTGAAATTTGGGCGAAAAAAACGATGTGAAGTGAACTGCTTAGCATTGCTGCACTTTTACCTTTTAGCTATTAATTAATCTTATGTTCACGCCAAATTCCAGTCAAGTCCACACAGAAGTGCCGCTTTTTTTACCGCTGCATTCGAGTTGCTTATCAAGTTTGTATAATTTTTGAAGGAAAAAGAGGGCGCCGGTCGAAAATGGGCGCTATCAGTGGAAGTTAGAACATGAGGCGTTGATCAAGCATATGATCGAAAGCAAACGCATTCGCTATGACATTTGGTTCTGTGGCGTCTGGGTGTGTTGCTCCATTCGTCGCTGAACACAGAAAGGAAATGTTATTGCTTCAAATTTTACTCATTGTTCAAAAGGAAAATGGGTTAACGAAGCTGTAAAGCAGCCAAGTAGTTCCGTACAGTTTGTTCCTTGGTAGGACTTGGCCAAATGGTTCAGCTGTTCGGATAACCACCACTACAGTCTTTTTGACCGAGGCTTCGTTCCTAGAAGTTAGAACAACAAACCTCCTCGCGGTCACCTCCGCTCCCCAATGAACTGTCTAGTCGATTTCACATGTCACCATGCCATCATCTAACGCTGCAGCTCAGACCTAGGAAAGGCAGTATTCAACACCTTGAAGCTGGCGATGGTTAAGAGAGTGAGGCTGGGAATGAGGATAAAACACTGCCGCCTTCCCATTCATTCAAAGGTAGAAGTAATTGCACGACTAAGTTTAGCAGCACCACTGGGTCCTGCGTCGTGTTGTCAAAATAGACCTTCCTTTCGACTCCTTGACAAGCTCCCATTGTTCTCCAAGAGGAAGAAAGTGAGTAGAGAGAAGGCGGGAAAGAGGAGGAAGGGGAGGAGGAGAGAATCGCTCTGCGTCAAAAAACATCTCTCATTCGCTTCACACACATTATAGCTCCTATTACCATTCTTCGCTGTTTTTAAGAAAATCATGTCCTAATAACGGAGGCCCCAAAATGGCTCATTTCAATGACACGGGGAGAAAGTGACCATCGGAACCAGTTCTCTTCTCTCCCTCTCCCTCCAATCCTTGGTGTCCTGACTTGCAAACATTCAGGTGATTCGTAGGCAGACAGACATAGAGGCAAGCGAGGAAATTTGGTTGTGACTAGGAAATTCCTCTTTCCAACTGCATTGAAAAGAGGACGGTGGTGGTTTTTCTTGATGGACTTCGTCCGTAGCTCCATTGGTCACTTATCAACCAGACAGAGGGCAGCAGTTGGACTGCTCCATCTTCCCTTTTAGTTCTCTCCTCAGTAGACTCGATTACTCCATTTGAATAGCCCCTTCCCGTTTTCGTCGAACATTTTTCACGAAAAGCGGTCGGGTGAATAAAAAGTTTGAAAGTGCTTCTGGCATGCTTACAAAAAGAAGAAATTGATTTTCCCTTTCGGCGCCAGAATCAAGTACGTAAAATCTCTGGTTTACTTTCTTTTGAAATAAGTGTGAATTTTGCTCCGTTCTTCCAATGTTACCCGTTTACCGATTGGAAAACACACTCCTGGTCTTCTTCCCGTAACTCCTGAATTAATTGGCCAAAAACGATATTTTTCAAATCACCTTTTTCACACATCGTTATTTTTCGATAAAATAACTTTCTTTTCACAAGTTTCATTCCGTGCTATTTAACTACTTTGCTTTGCTTTGTTTAAGAAGATGTCCCCTGTTTTTGTGTGGGAAAATCGTTTACCTCTGGGGTCATCTTCGTGCTTCACTGATCCTTTTCTTGTCTCCGAAAAAGGAAGTTGATGCAATAGTAGTGGGCATCCTCTGTATTCATTCTTTTTTCTCAGCATTGTTGTGGTCTGCATTTTTCAACCCTGCGAAAGCATCAATTCTATTACTCGAATCGCTCCTCAAAATTTTGTTGCGTACGTTAAAAAGAGTTGATGGATTTTCATGCCATTTTCCTCCTTTTGTGCTTTGAATGAGGTTATTACACAAAATATGGTTGTGATTGTTGCCCACTTCGTACTGTGTATAGAAATGCCAGTTCTACTATTATTTCGTGTATTAAGTAATCAGATTAGGGAATAGATAGTTTTCTAAATTATTTTGTTCTTCAAAGGCTGCCATTTTTTATCCAGTGCTCTCCAGCGCTAAAGTCACACTTGGATACATTATAGTCTTCCCTGAATTCCAAGGAAGGCAACAGTGCCACGGCAGGAAACTTGTTGCCGACATACAGAAGAGCTGGTACTACCGCCATTCCTGCGAAACAAAAATGAGGCGTTAAATTAGTAATCAACCTATTACTTATCCTCCCCTCCCCCTCCAGCTCTCCTTTTGACCATCTTCCCCGGCGCTCTCCTTAGTCGACTTCTATCGTAGGCCATCACAAAGTAGTCAGTACTGAAAGAACCAATCGTACCAACAATCGAATCTGAGGAGATACCAGACTGTAAATTCGCTGATCTCACTTGGCAATTCTACTGGATCTCTCGTTTTGTCCTATTTGGAGATTGTGTTGGGAGAGGGAGGAATATGCCGGCCATCAAGTATGTCCATCTTCAGGATCGGGGACCAAAATGGTTTCGTGGGGGTAAGGTTTTGCATCTAGTCCACCTTGCCACTGTTCTCACTTCAGTTTTGTCTAATCACGCGTATCTGTCTGGACTTTATTCAGCTAGTAGGAGAGTGGAGGGGCATTGTTTGTTCGCTTCATTCACTTCTTCATGCAGGCATCGTAGACAGCTCCGTAAAGAACCTTTCCAGCGAGTTCAGAACTAGAATCGCTTCTGATGGTAACAGCTTTCCTGCAGACTGCCAGATTAGAATAGTTTCCGATGATAGACTTCATTTTCAACCCTTCTTTGGGAGTCCTCACGTATTCCCCCATCTGCGGTGCATACCCCTCTTCCGTTACTTTTAAGTTTAGCATTCAGTAGAGGATATCAGGATCGGGTTCGCTTCCCGCCCCTCAAGTCCTTCAAAAAGGGTGGGGTGCTACTGACATAGTCTGGAGGTTACACTACGCAGCGAGGGGTTGAACAAAACTTAAAAGCATTGCAATTCTCTAAGTGGGTTTAAATAAAGCTTTATTGCCAAAGCAAATGGGCGGGGAACTGTAAGCATGGTTCCAAATTTCAAAAATACTTTTACCGTATAAGCACAAACTTAATGGTTCGCCTATTATTGCAGTACGGAAGCGCCCAAATCGTTTCCCACTACAAGTTTGCCGGCAAACAATCAAGGGTTTGAGACACTTTCCTAACTTGCCTGGAAGAAGGGAGCAAGTAATTGCTGGTCTTTGAACCTTATTGTCTGTCGTCTGTTAATGTCTGGTATGTGACATCCAGTTGTTTACCCTCTACCGCGCCTCTCCTTTGCCGGTGTAAACTAATTATTGCCCAAGGGTTGTTTTTGACACATCTCTAGTTATTTTGATGCACACACACCGGTATGTTATCCTTCTTTTCTGTCAAGAATGGAAGGTCTTCATGGGTGGCGATGTTTTCTCTTACTGCGCCTTCTTCAAATAGTGCGCAGCAAATGTGGCAAGAAGGTAGCTACTGTAGTTCCCGAACCGATGTAAACTAGGTCTGTCCAATCGACAAGCTTGAATCGCTCTCGTCGGGACCAACCAACATTTTTTAATGAGGCTTTAAGTGGTAAAGGTTGCAATGAAGGTCGTTGTATGAATAGACCGATGCATTTGAATGATTTATGCTGCCTCCGTACATTTCATGGGCACTTGCGTTTGACAACGGGGCGCTGCGTTGAGCCACCGCTGGAAAGCGTTTGAACTTGGTTGGTCACAGGGCAATAAAGATTCAGATTTATTCCCCTTAGTAAATTAAGATGCTCCTTGATAAGGGCGGGTGATTGGGCAACAACTCAGAAGGTAATTGCCTCCGGCTGTCCAATCAAACCAAGTGTTCATTCCATTAAGCTGGTACCGAAAAGTCCATGCACTTTTCTGTTATCTGATAACAGAAACAAATGTTTTGACCACTTTCATTTTATGCCATTGCTCACAGCATTTTCACTTGTTTTGCCTTTGTGTCGAACGCTTCAGCCGTGCTCAAGCGAATCACAATGAACTCTAGGGTAAAATAGTGGTTCTTGATCACAGCGAGGTGACTTTTGAATCCGATAATAGTTGTACATCTGTCATTCTCTATTTCATTATTTTCATTTGAACTATCACTTCCCGGCACAAGGCGCAAACACTAAGCGCATTTAATCACTGTTATGAGGGTTACTTCTCACTTCCCTTCCCACTTCTACATTGTGTTGCTACTTGACTTATTAGTAAATTTTGGCTTATAAAAATTGTACAATTTTTTTCCTCATTTCACATGTACCGTCGTCCCTTTTAGCAACTACTTGAATTTGTTTCATCTAGGTCTCATGCCATTACCATCCACGATGTAGGGTTAACGCCAGAAGTCGACGGGACTTTAATCGCTCGAATAATGAAGTTATTAAAAGCCGTCAATAAGGATAACACTACTTACAGAAACGACACAGTGGGCTTTGGAAACTCTGCTGTTCATCCTAATCAATTGATCATTTACCGAATAGAAGGAGGGGGCTCCTTCGTTCACGCAGCTGGAAGTACGTCGATATGCGAAGACAATTTTTTCTGGGTTTACGGAATCGCATTTGGAATTGGCTCCTCATGTCGCCTTTTATCGGTGTTGCTAACTGTAAGTGTGCCCCTCTCCCTCTGGTCCCGCTATCATGTCCGTCTTTCTGTCTGTCGGTTTCGTTCGCCTCATCCTCCTCCTTCTCCTGTATCCTATCCCATTTCGAACATGACTTGTTCCACACCTGCGTCAGCAAAAACAATCGGCAGTCGCCTTTTGTCGGCGTGCCAAATTATTAATGCTAGCATCTATGATCACAAATATTTGCATTAGGATATTTTATTTCTCCTGGTGGATCGTTCCGTCTTTCCCAGGTCAATTATTGTTTCAAGGAAAGGAACTATCACTTTGAGAATGCTCACAGCTTTTGCCATTCTGAGAATGGCCTTCTGCTTGATTGGTAGGTATGGCACTTGGATAAATTATCCCAGAGGGCATCATAATTTACACGAGTCTAGAGGTTCGTATGTTATGGGTCTACAGGAAGGCTGAGAGAGCAGTGATGGAGCTCAATGTTATCAGTAGGGAATCGGTAAGGAAAGGTGTGCGTAGTCAAATGTAAATTTGAAAGGCACCGTTCTGTCGTGTAAGAAATTAGCCACCGGATGCTGTAACAGGTGCACGCATTCTTCGACGCAGCTAACCAGAACTTCCCGTTGTGGCGTGCATGGACCATAAGGCATATGAATGTTTGTGGCTCTCTACCATGTCCTTAACACGTCTAGGCCACGCATCGCTTTGTCTCCAATGCTTGTGTTGTGTGTGATGCACTGCAGGGTCAGGTGTTCATTAGGAACTGTTCACCCTCTGAAGACCAAGCAACAATCACACATGAGATTTGTTGGAAAATATTTTTCTTCCCTTCCTCCTCTTTCCCGCCTTCTCTCTACTCACTTTCTTCCTCTTGGAGAACAATGGGAGCTTGTCAAGGAGTCGAAAGGAAGGTCTATTTTGACAACACGACGCAGGACCCAGTGGTGCTGCTAAACTTAGTCGTGCAATTACTTCTACCTTTGAATGAATGGGAAGGCGGCAGTGTTTTATCCTCATTCCCAGCCTCACTCTCTTAACCATCGCCAGCTTCAAGGTGTTGAATACTGCCTTTCCTAGGTCTGAGCTGCAGCGTTAGATGATGGCATGGTGACATGTGAAATCGACTAGACAGTTCATTGGGGAGCGGAGGTGACCGCGAGGAGGTTTGTTGTTCTAACTTCTAGGAATGAAGTCTTGGACGAAGTCAGAATTTGCAGCCAGTTTGTCTTCTGTTGGGAGGGCATTTTAGTTTAATTATCAGCCTGGCTTCCTCTAATTACTCAGCCTTCATCACGCGAAAAATCGCCCTATTTTTTTAGTTAACTTTGTTTTGGCGGTTTATTGTCCGAATGAGGTAGTGGAAAATGTCATATCGCCCTGTTCGAACTGGATCAATTGTCTTGTTTTTTTGTCCTCCTACCTATTTATTTCCCCTCTCCATGTAAAGTTCGTTTTAGTTCGCTTCTCCATCTGTCTGTGACTGATTTCCTTCCCCTGCCGAAAGGAAGCTATCTTGTTTCGTGCTACGTGTCACCTCTCAGCACATCCAAGGGGTCCCGTATTAGCGATACTATGCGATATGAATTGAGCTCCTGCACAGATAACAACCAACTAATTTAATCATCACTGCTTTCTTCACTTTCATAAAATAACGAAAAATTGGGTGGTTTATCTAATCTAGCTATTACTGCTATTGCCATGGCAATTTGAAGTAAGTCATGCTTACCGAGCAGGATTATTATTGCACGATGCTTTTCTTAGCAGCCAAAACGCGAACTCTATTTCGTTTCTCCCGTTTAAACCATCAGGAGAAAAGGTAAATTGGCCAGTAGTTGATATTCACCCCACCAAACCAAACTATGGGCAATCAAGGGGGAATGTGATGGGGATCAGATAAACCACGCACGCACATCACATCATGCCACATCTCGGGCAGGATGCGGCACTCGGATGAGATCTGGCGTGATAAGGAATCTGCAAGAGTTCACTTGAGGAGGGAAAGAAGGAAGGCAGGAGGGCATACCAATTGTCCCATTTTTCACTTCCAAAACTTTCCGGTTATCGGTGTTTTCTTTTTCGCTGAAAGTACTCCACGATTGGTTTTGCTTCGCTGATGTCTTGCTGTCTAAGACCAATTGGCCATTGCTGCTTTGTGTGCCCAGAAGTCCAGCTTTTGTCAGAATATTTGGGTTTTACTGATAGTAACTATTTTCAGTACTTGTTGATTATGATATAGTCATTGGTGTCTCCAGTTTTAAAGTAATTGCCTACTTCTGTCCCCAATTTTATCCATTCAATCGTGTCAAAATAGTACTGCCTATTTTTTTTTTGCGTTCAGCACAGACCGATCCACCACCCACCTCTAGCCTTCCTAAAACCTCTTCAACAATCATTCTTCGTTTGCCATGAACCAGTTCGAGACTTAATACTTTTTACCCTGCTTCTGCTGATGCATTGCACTGGATTCCCGGAATGTTCTACATCTGCCTCACATCAGCAGGGCACAGTTAGTCCACTCGAAGATGGCAACTCAAGAGAGACAAAGTAAGTGTAAGCATGAGGTTTAAATTTGCTCTCTCGATGCATGCACCCCCTACCCTCAACCTCCACCGGCTGACAAAATGGTGTCCTTACCTCGGGTAAACTTTTGCGTGCTAATTTTGCAGTGCTGCAAATTTTTTCTATTAAACTACAGAAGCAGGCGGCTCGTCAAAGGGGCAGTCATGTGACACCCCTTCGGTGAGGAAAATAAGGAAAATAGGGCGTTCAGATGCACTTGTAATGTCCTAGTCTCTAATGGAAGGTAGTAATTGTCTTCCATAACCGTATTTCTTAACTTACTTCATGTTCATGGATGAGGTTTTATGGATTTTGGCAATCCATTAAGAGTCCTGTTTTCTGGCTCACAACGGGGAAGCGAGGTGTTTGGGAGCCTCTTTTGCACCTTTTGGTGAGCAGTTGCTAGTAGCTATGTTGCCATTGGGACATAACAAAGGGGTCAATAGGGCCCTATTAATGCCAAATTCCCGACGTCAACTCTCTTCTACAATGTCCTCAACGTTGACATAAAATATCGTGCATTAAATTTCCAAGGTTTATGAAAAGAGCGGCATATCTTTTCATCCGGTGGAGCGAACATTTGCATCAAAGCTGTTTTATATGACCATACCTTGAACTACTCGACGTTGAGGAGGCAGTTTTGCTGCAGATGACATGTTGATCAGAGAAGAGTTTATGATTCTTCACTAAAAAATCAAATATTTGCCTCGGTTTTTTTCATGTCCTTCAACTTGGGGTTTGAATCCTGTCTAAGATGTTTGCCCAAGGGTCAAGATGGTTTTCATGCTTGTTTCACCAAAAGGAACAAAGTGTACTTCGTTAGAGAGACTTAACGTAAAGGGAGAAAGGGGATAAATATCTTTTAATCAAATTCAGGTCTTGAAGCGTTCCTGATATTTTCTAACTTCGATGAAATACGCATATATTCGCTTTTCTGCATCAGAATAGCTGAGGTCGCATTAAGGTAACCTTCACCAATTGTCTTGAAGCATAGCTACTGATTATATTTCAGCGTCTGAGTTATCCTCAATAAAGTTACCATTGAAGTAGTAGTATCGCCATGCCAACACCACGAAAGTCTGGTTATGGGAAACTGAAAACTACACACATAAGATGAGCATTGTTATCTTAAAATATGTTATAATCGACAAAGATTATTGCGGAGAAAGAAGAAATAAGTGTTCTACTAATCACGTCAAAATCTTAAACCTTTTCTGCTGTGTTTGATCACAGTAGCATATAAATAGGAGCGTATTTCAACACATCTTTGACGCTTCATTGAAGCAGACACCTCTGTCCGCGCTAGTCCAGCATCTAGTCAGCACATAACACGGTAACGTCCCAGTTTTCGGTGCACACGTCACGGACCATAGGGTGTCTGGAAGTGAGTTTCCTTCCCCTCTTGATGGTCCAACGGACTACTGGTGAGAGTGTGGCGTAAGCGAGACTCCACGCCACCGACGGAGGGACTGGAGCGCAAGAGACCGAGAAGATGGACGCAGTCACATATGCAAACAGGGTTAGTAAATAAGCAAATATCATTGTGCTGTCAAGTGGCGGGGATTGCCGTCAAATTCCTTTCCTCTGTAAAGAAGTAAACAGTCTGTGAAGTCTAGCCGTGCATTTTTTGCACTCGGCTTCCGACAGGGCCTTTTTTACAAGTAGGAGGAGTAAGGGAAGAAGGGGATGACGAAGGGGAAGGGGAGGAGCAGGAGGTGGAAACATGTCGATTTGTCGGTCGGACATGGAGACGATGAGTCAGTGATGAGTGCGGCATAGTAATTTTTGCCCACTGACCAGACCTCCTGCCTGCTTTTCCCCTCCTCTCTCCTCCCTCCTCCTCCCTTCTCGTGTTGCCCTAGTGATCACTTGGTGGTGTAAGGTGCGACCTTTGGGTAGGAAGGGTGAAAGGAAGGGAAAACATTTCTCCTTTTTACTTGGATGAATTTCCCCCCAAACGGATGCGCCTTCAAGATTATAAGGTGACTGGATTGCGGTTAAGAATCGAACGGCCCTACAGGATAGCACAAAGGTAATTGCTGTGGAACTCTTATCCGAATCACTAAGGTGTGTGCTCACCTCCGTTGAATAAAGTTGGCTCTTGAGAAGTTACTGTCTGCTAGTCGTTAATTATTTTGAAGGCAGACGTTTTGATCTAGTTAGTCATAGTCGCGGCCATTAGGAATGAAGAGAGCACCTTAGAACCCCTTCGCGGCTAATAGTTGAAGCCATCGCTTGGGAAATCCATGTACCATGAATCATGAGAGCCATTAATTTAGCAGTTCGGAGGCCTAAGCAAATGCTCACGGAGTAGCATAAACGTTATCATTTGGAGGTGTTTTATTTTTGGCACCTGGCCTGGTGTCATTATATGGCAGAGGAGGAAATTTCTTCCGAAGGTAAGGCGATGACTATGAGGAGATAAGGCGGGTTAGATTCCACCAGGCTATTCTTTGAAGTTGTGCTTTCTCATGCGCCCTCTCTCCGTTGGAATTCTTCATGGCTCGAACTTCTGTCCTTTTTTCCTTGCACTAACAGAGGAAGAAATGTCCCTTGACACAAGTTCAACCGTTTTCGTTTGTCTATTGCGCAGCTTTCGGCATCTTTGGCTCGAATCTTTTCCCCGGCCATACAGCCCCTTCAATCATTCATAGGGGCGCCGCACTTCAATTAGCTCTTTAGGCAGTTTTTTTATCATATCAAAAGCAATCGGGAAAAATTTGTTATTGCAGATTAAACCTAATTAGGCCTTGATCTGGCGGGCGAGATGCCGGATGTAGTGGTGGCAACTGTTGGCGCTGGCAAAGTGGATGTAACGAAGTACCAAGGTGTCCGTGTCATTTCTGTAGTCGCATGCTTTGAAGTTTACTTTCTTTCAGATGCGCGAAATCAGCAAACCATCCAATCAGGTGGGATGAAAGTTTTCTATTTCATCGAACATGATGTGGTATGGAAGTATTTTCTGCCTTAATTTTTCGCACAGAAGGGAGATTTAGATCGGCACATGACTTAGACATTAATAGGGAGGATCAGAGCTGGGTGAATGGGTCTGAGGTAGTTGAGTTAATGGGAGATTAGGGCAACCATACGAATGGATCTAGAGTGGATGGATAGATCCGAGTTAGACAGAGGGATGGATATGGGATGGATGGATGAATAAATTTGTACATCTGTGGTGAGCTGATCTTGAATCTGGGTGTTGCAGATCTTTACGTTATCAAAATCTGCTCTCCACTAGCCTCATGTAATTCAAGTTTCATTTTCTATCTCCTGCCTCCACTCCTCCTTTCTCAGGCCAACTTCTATCCATGCCCAAAAACCGAAACCGCTGGTCCCCCCTTTTTTCCACATTGGATTGGTCGCCACATCAGGACCGCATACGAGGTGATATCATGGACACAAAGTGTCCATGATGTGTGGTTTGGGCGCCTAAGACCTGAGCAAATTTATTTCCATAAAGTCGCCAATTACTCCCCCTCCTCCATCCCCCTCTCCTGCACTTCTATCCGCTGCACACAAATCCAACTTTGGCTGGCGCCTAGCAAAGAAAAATTGGATTAAGTTCAGCGAATTTTTTGTCGAGGTAGCAAAAAACTACCATCTGGAGCTCATTTGTTTGTGGAATTTGCGGTGTGGGATGATATCTTAGTTCTTTTCAGTGGGTGATTGGGTGGTAGGACCAGGTTAGTGTAAATTGCTGATGTTAGGCTTCAACACTTTTAGCAGACTCCCTGAAGGTTATTTTTTTCCCTTTTGTGAGTTTCTCCATTGCTGAAAGTCGTCATGTTTTTTTTTTTTCGTTTTCGGTGACATTTTATAGTAATTTCATTATCTATTGGTTAGTAATCTTATTGGTTACTCAGCTGCCCTCAGTCGATACTAAGTAATGCAATTTCATCAGAGAAATATGCTTTTCTTTCATTCTGCTTGAACTTTGAAATTTTTTCTTAGCTTTAAAATGTGGCAAATTTTAAATAAATTTTAACGCCTCAGCATTCCATCTCAGGAATTGGATTGACTGAACTGTGGTTGTCCTCCAAAATGCACCACCAATACTTTTTTATTGCTTTTTAAGAAATTACATCTAAATTTATTCGGTGCATTTAATCCACTGATTTGAGTTTTTTGTTCTCAAAGCTGGAACAAGAACAAGGTCAGCCTAATTCACACAGAGACAAAACGCTTGGCAGATGTGAGTCGTTGATTCACACAGCACCTGTGAATGCTTGTGACTAACTGATTCGTCTCTCCCAAAAGCCTGAAAACGTTCGCGGCATCTTTGTTATGCCTTGATATAATAATTTGAAACGCATTGGGAACTTGTGAGATGTAATTGTTCGTAGACAATGTTCTCTCGCCTTGAGACCCACGTCATCAAATGTTGGTTGAGCCCGGTGGATGCGATTCGAACTCGTCTGCTGCCTCACGAATCGTGTGTAACTCGGTTTCAGTCTGCCACTACTCCAGGTTGATGCATCGATTCTGACACCGCTCGAAGAGATGTAGAAGGGAATTTTTCGTTCCGAAACAGCGAGGATAGCCATAACTAACAGATGAGTTGAAAGATCATGCCGTATAAGGCCTCCCAGCGCCACCCATCTTGACCAGAAGAAAAGTTGTACTTTAAGACGAGAGAGTGGGGAATTCTGCCTTATCGTTCGCATTCCCTGATGGTATTTCTCCGAGATTCCTTTAATTGCCATCCCCTTTCATGGCATTGGAAAACCACATGGCCATAGACGAAGTAGGATAGATAGTTGGGGGGTGAAAGTGAGATGAAAGCGGAGGTGGTTTGGAAAAGGGCATGTATTAACTTCTAGCGGCGGAACTTTTTGGACCGAGGATACTTGCAAATGCCTGTCAATAAAGGTGCTACCGTCCCTCATCTTTGTCGCAGCACAAAGTTACTTAATATGAAGTGGCTAGCATTCATGCCTGCATCTTTCCAGTCTCCCTTGATCTGACATCTGCACTGATTGCATCAATGTCTACCATTAGCACTGCTAATATCGCGGTTCTTTTGTGCCTTACTGATACGGCTGCCTTTACCACTCGTGTCTTTTGCGTTTTCAAGTGTAACTCTTGTGACACTTTATTAGTTACAACAGGCTCATTCTAGGTCTTCCACGTGAATGTCACATTTACATGACTAAAATCGCTCGTCATAGCAGAATTTATTACAATACGAGCGCCCCAGAATTATGATACTTATTCCTCTCTCACTGGAAACCTGACTACCTTACAAAAATTTGTTAGCAGGTTTTTGAGTTACTCAACATTTTAATGTTCCTTCCAGATCTGTCGCGAGGAATTTGTGGCTCTACACTCGGAAAATATCTTGGAAAACCTCTCCGATTACCTTCGTGAGAAGTTTGAATACTCTCAGGCGTAAGTAACATGCCTTTTCGCAGTGTTTAGTTGCTTCCCTAGGATTAAAAGTTGCCTTGTCATTTCTTATGTCAGTTCAAATTTCCTTGTTGAAAGGCCCGAAATGAATGCAAATCTTCCTCAGCATGAAGTTGAAATAAGCGATACTGGATCTGAACTTCAAATCAGAAATGCTCAACCTCACTTTTTTGGGAATTACTTTCAACACGAGTAATTTCCTTCGAAAGACTTTCTCTTCTTCTGGATCCGAATAGGCATTTTCACGTTGTGAATCCTGCTCTGCAAAATGGCATGTCCCCTTAATGAAGGATGATTGTTTCGTACCACACCACGTTCATTCCTCCACGCACAAACTGTGCTATCAATAATATGGAGGAAAGAACCTCTCCTTTCCTAACCTTACCCAAACCCCCTACACTTCCACCTCTTTTGACAACCATCAGAATTTCCCTGGAACATTCTTCGTGGGCTGGCTGTTCTTTCAATCAGCTCGCTACAAAAGTGACGGTACAAAAGATCAATTTTTGCTGTCAGAATGTCCCTACAACCAATTTTACCCATGTTTGGGGATGAAATACTGCTGGTTTTTCTCCTCCCCCCCCCCTGCTTGTCTTAAACGAACCAAAGCAGAGCCGATAATTTATGTAAAAGCCTGTCGTGGTGTATTGCGACATTGCGACTATCTTATTACCATCCAAATGACACCAAATGACATTATCTTTCGGTAACTTCGCAAATGCTACCTCCAATCTATTTCTTCGTTGGACAACCTGTTGGGAGACAAAAGAATTAAAGTAGATGGCCGTTTTCTGGCCTCTTTAAAATATTTCTTTCCTGGATGTACAAAGTTTGTTCCTGTATCGGAACTGTCTTCCCTTGCCAATCTAAGAAAAGCACTTCTTTGGACTACTTAAAGGTAGTGCTTCTAAAGGGCAAGGACAAAGTGGGAAAAAATTTGAAGAAGTACTTAATCGGACGATGCCATGCATGTATGTTACACCGATCCACCTAGACTGAGGACCTCAATTCTTGTCACTTCCCACCTCTTTACTGACATCTTGTTAGCTTCGGTCATGGTGCTTTTGGAACAGTGGAAAAAATATGGGCCACTGCTGCAGAAATGGGTCAGAACACAGGGAAATTGCTGAGGTTGATGCGGTGGAAAAGTGGAGGTGTTCAATCAGTTCCAATAAAAGACACTCCTCTTGGGCCTTTTGTTTTAGGGAATTGGAGAAATTGCCGGAGAAGAAGCGGGACGAGGCGGTGAATTTCAATAATCTCCTGAAACAGTTTCCCAAAAGAGGCAAGTTTAGTGTTCTTGTTTTCCCTGCATTGGAATAAAACACTCATGTAGTAGTGTTTCAATCCCTATTTTTCTTGTGAAAACAGGAAAACAAATATGCTATGTCCAGGTGGGGTGGATAGACACCAAGTTGGTTCTTCTTTGTACCTGTATTGGCCATTTTGTGAAACGTTCGGTACGGAAACCCAAAATCCATTGTTTGAAGCATGGGGACATCGCATTTTCTTCAAAAACTTGGAAAACAGCTGCATTGGCTCATGTTTGTTTATTAAGAGGAAGTAAATTCAAGGCTGATTCGAGTTTTTCCCCGTCATAGTGAACCACAGAACAAAGTAAAAAGGTCATGTTACTTATAAGGCCTTGTCAAATATGTGCGCTCTAAAGCACTGACCTACGTCAGCCTGTCGATGCGCCACTCTCATTGTACCCTCTCCCACCCTCCGCTTGTTTTGAAGCCTCAAATGATATGCCTCGGTTGAGTGAGCTTGGTAGATGCGATTTGGCTCTAAAGCTGAGGTTAGTTTCTTGTCAAGTTTTTTATATCTCATTTGCAGAAGGCGTGATGGTAGTTAGTACTCTTCAGAGGCACTTTAAGTAAACTAATTGGTTGTAGTGATTAATTGTTCACGTTTCGCACCTATGTTAAGTGGGAAGGGAAATTATGGCGAAGAGTGGGAAAATAGGTCTCACCTGCATTAACGATGACAGGAAACAAGTTTCACTTCCTTCTGGATTAGTTGCTGACTGACGCGTGACAAAGACTGGCTTTCGCGTTGCAACGTTAAGTGAACAAAAATGTCGTCGGTTCTCCTCAAGCCATGCATTCACTAACGCACTGACTCGTACCTCGCAATCCTTAAATCCCCCATTCTCAAACTCCACATATTCAGATTGCGTTTTTCTTCGTCTTTCAGAGTCCTTCGGTAGACTCTGTCCCATTGCATTGGTCCAGTAAAAAGGACATTGAAACGACTTTCCTTTTCTATGAAAGCTGTTTTGAATCGTGTTCTTGTAAAAGTTCCTTTCTTTCACGCAAATCTTGCAGAATTGATTGTCTTTTTAAGCTTTCCTTTAGCCTCAAGCTGCTGTTTATAACGCAGCAGTGGGATTATTTCCCCATTTCGCATGGTTATGAATGAATCCGAATGCACGTCTAAACTTGTCAAACCACTCGTGAACGACTGTCACAGAAGTAACTCTGTAGAGCGTACGTATCGACGAGGTCGGTGTAATGCACCCAAGACAAAAAGTGTATGACGCACCAATTTTTCCTCTCTCTCTCTCTCTCTCTCTCTCTCGCTGAATCAATTTTGCAGACACCTTCACCTTGAGGCGATAAGTCACATGGAACAATAAAAAGGAATTGGCAATCACTTTTCTCGCTTTCATTGTCTCCAAAGCGAATGCCAAACTATGTGGTTGTTTTTGTAATTGATAGGCTTTACTGCTTCTCATTTCATCCATGCACAAACTCTTTTTCCTTTAGTAACAAACAATCGCATTTTTTTAGCAATAGAATGATGCGTTTCAATGTCTGTGTTTTGTAATAATCGTACATTTTCTCAGTCGTTGTTGCAACTTTAAGGTTGCAGTGTGGAAATGAGACGTAAAAAATTCTATTTATTACTGATGTACAAATTCACCCACCTTTATTCGTTACTTAATTGCCTGTTCAGCCTCAAGCTTCCACAATCAGTCCATTCGCCTCCTTCCTTTTTAGGCAACTTTGACCTCTCCAAAGTTCTTACTTCGACGTACTTCTTCAGTTAGAACTGGGAAAACCGAAGAATTGCGCCTCCCAGCCTTCCGTTACTTCCCTTTCTTCCCCGTCTACCTTGCTGATTGTACATGCTGTAAAAAGCCTGTCCAAAGAAGAGAGGAGAAATAGAGAGGTGGAGGAGAAATAGGAAATACCTCAGGAACACCTCTGGTAGCCAAACAGCTGCCCATGGTGTGCATCCGTCAACTGCGTTGTTTCCTGCTTTTTTAATGCATTCTATGGAAGGAGTGAGAGAGAGAGAGAGAGAGAGAGAGGGAGGCATAGATATAGGTGGGACTAATAAACAAAGTACAATCTTCTTTTTTCTCAGTGGATCAGATTGTTGTGTTGTGTACCATTTGAGGCAAGTTTGATATTGTTTAATTTAAAAGTAGTTAGGACTTTCAATAAGTCTGATACAAAGTGCAGTTTTGAGTCACTTCAACCGATACCATCGCAGCGAAGCAAAAGTCGCGCCTATTAAAGAAACATAGATCTGTCAGTGACGGCCTTCATGGGCCAATGAGATTACGGATTCAATGGTTGATTGGACAACCATTGTAAGCCAATGGGTGACTAGGTATTGAATGTTTAATGATTAAGTCACCAGGTCTTTAGCTGTTTCGCACCGGTTAAATTTAATCTGTAAACTTGATTTTGAATAGAGTGTCAACGTGGACTGGGTTCAGATTTTAATTCTCGCCTGTTTAGCCGAAGATTTGTAATGGATAGAAGTACTAGTGATGGCCCTGTATCACCGTCTTCGGGACCCATTTTATCGTTAAATCCCACCTAGCAAATTCCAGGGATGGATATTAGGACAGATCCACGTGGCGCCTTCATTCATTCTTTCCACAGAGTCAGGTTAATCGTAGTTTTATTTTAGACCAAATTTCCATTTTCCTACTTTAGATGAGCTTAAGTTTATGAACCATGCACCCAGTTGATAGAGACGCCTCTCTTCAAAGAGATTGCCTTGCATTAGCATTCGATCCTTGCAACCAGCAAGGTTGTGGTCAATCGAGCCATCATTAAGCACCTGAATAGTTGAAGGCCAGTCAATGATACCGATAATTTATTAATTTGTCTAAGGTGGATTAAGTTGGGAAATGTGTTTTTGTTTACCACTTTTTAAGCGTTGGAAAAAGGGAACTTGGGGTTTTCGGCATCGTCGTTGATTCTACCTCTTTGATGTATTGCGTGGGAGTGATAGCACAGATGTGTGTGGGGATGACAGACGAGGTGTAGTCTTCTTTTGTTTTATTGACTAGGTCCTTCTGCATCTTACCCCAGGCTTGCTTTGCATTGTAGGAACTGAAAGGAGTGCACAATTATGAGGTTGTTATCACAAAGTTCATTTTAATTGTTCGTGCAAGAGGAGAATCCTTGAAAAGATGGTTCAATGAGAAATTGGTTTGATTGACCAATGAAGCTGCAGGAAATTGCTGATTATTGACCGCTTTGCTGGGTGAAGAGCCATCGGGTTGCCACGCCTATATTCACCTCTCAGTGAGTAACTTCAAGCTGCAAGTAGTAAACGCCGCATAAGTGTGCTTACACTTGCGTTTTCGATTGTTGCCTGGCCAGAAATTTCGCTTTTTCAACATCAGATGGTAATAGTGGTCAAACAGCCGCCTTGCGTGCTCACTATCGCCTCTGTCCAGGTCTCCTACTTGCTAGGTGCATTTTGTAGGAAGTGAGAGAAATAGATGGAGGCGACGTTAATAAACAAAGTTCGTTCTGCCGCGCTTTCTGTGGCAAAGGTCGGTTTGTTGCATCCTGGGTAGATATCGCATAGCATACTTGGAGATTTCAAATTGAATGTGATAGATGTTACTAGATTTACTCCCTTCAGCTACCCCTATCAGACCAGATTGGAAACCTTTTTTGGATGAACTGTCAATCCCATCGGGAATTATCATCGCTGACCAATAAAACTGTAGCTAAATGACTGGTTACTAATCATTTGGATAGATAACGGACTGCCGGGTGAACTCCATTTCTCCATGCAGCGAGGGCATGGCTCTAAATGAGCATCGTTGAAGTTTCGTCATTCGGCAAAATAGAACTGTACAATTTGCATCCATTTAGACCATCACTAGTCGTCAGGCGATTATCTGCTGCTGGCTCAAGCCTTTGGCATTGCTTCCTCTTCTGTTAAGAGAAAGGGAGTGGTCCAGCTGAGAAGCTAAAGCTATTAAAGTGGTGTACCGTTATGAATAGCTGTGACTTCACTTCAACCTTCCATTGCATAAAAGTAATCGGAGGCACCCTTGTCCTCACCACTCTTTTAGAGATTGAGGAGTATAAATGGATGTGGGGTCGGTTTTTGGATCTTAAGTTAAAACTTGGAGTAAGAAGCTAGTACAACCGTCCATTTTTTAAATGCCTAAAACGAAAGCAATATTTTTGAAGATAAAATCAACCCATAATATAGCAGCGAAACTAATCAGCCGTTGAGGTCAAGCAATGGATCATTTTCCAACCTATGAAGCAGTACCGGATCGTTGCGTACTTATTCACTCAAAATTGGGTTGCATTTAGCTCTCTCATTGCAAACTTGTCGGCAGCATCCGCATAGATAAGCACCTCTTGGTAGTTAGAGGCCTCGTGTCCCATGTACGAGGGTGGTAAAGGCTCCGGCCTAAGTACACGCATACAAGATTACGGGCAATTTTGGTGTGAACGAGAATATAGTAAAATATGCCCATAATGAATGACATTTGGCAACAGTCTCTCCCGAAGCCTAATCAACCTCAAGATCAGGCCCTTAATGTAAACAGGATTTCATTTAATGATCTAATCACTAAGCTATGCATTTATTCGATGCTTAAAACATCATCAGGCGAATGGAAGTATCATAAGCAATTGAGCTTCTACGAAATCATTAAGTGGATATGTAATGCCAATTAATTGGGAGATTTTCTTCCATCATTAATGTGGCAATACAATAGTGCTGTACCGCCTTTATTATGACCTAAAAATCTGTAACAGTTGAAGACAGTAAGAAATTTAGTGAGCACTAATAATAGCTTAAGAAGGGTGAACTCCTGCCATGAGATTTTGATATTAAGGGACAACAAAGGTCATGTGAAACATCCATTCAACAAAAAGCGCTTCATTTTATCATCAAACCCAACCTAGATGGGAAATCAAATTATTGACAGGTTGCGCTCACTTGAGCGAGGAATGCATTCACTTTAATATTTGGATTACTCAGCAACTTATCAAGTGTGGAAGTTTTAGCCAAATAGCTGTCTGCTGTTCAAGATTTGCTGTAAAATTGCTTTTGACATTAAATAGCCCCTTGGCACCCAACAGATGTACCCTAGGAAATGACAAGCTGAGGCCTAACAATTTGGCCTCCCTGGTAAGGTAGTTGCTCCACCATTCTCCAATTATCGCATCCAAAAGATATTAAATCAGTAGGATCTCCCTTATTTTGAATCATCCTGGCTACTTCAATTAGTTCGTGGCAGGTGCTGACGACTTTGCTTTTGTTTGTAACTAACCTCAATGACAGTTCCCAAGGTCATAATATTTGATCTACAGAAGACAGATCGATCTCAAAAAAATTGATTGAAATTTTATTAAAAATGACTGCTGTCCCATCAGTACAAGCAACGCCCTCTCTAGAAAAATTACCCACCACCTTCATTAACGGGTGAATGTAGTTGCTTTGCCTTTTGTGTAAATCTGTGTTTACCCGCCCAAGCACTTCAGGCTCCGCGTGATGTGCTTCCCCTCTGCCCCATGGCTTTAGGACCCTGGTAATAGCCTCCTGGGCTTCCTCCACGCCAGTGGTAACACGTTCTACTGTGCCATTGTGTCTTGTTGCGACTTCTGGGGCAACTCGGAGGGTTAAGTGGGAAGGATTTCAGAGTCGTTGTTGTTGGCTCTTCGTGAAGGAGAGTAAATTTAGCATAGTTTAATGAAGCAACTTTATTTTTGCCATAAATAACCCCTAATTATAGGTAATAATTTTTGATTGATGCAGGAAAGGTACGTCCATGACCACCTTCCCGAGGCTGGGAGAGGAAATAAAGGGATCACTACTAGGGCATTTGTAGCTAATTAAGAAATTCTTATAACAAAGAGATGAAGGCTCGATTTGGCGTAAAATCTATTGCTCCAGATGCCTCAGGAGCTTACGGGGTTTTATTGAAAACACCTCCTTTTTAGGTATTGAGATTATTAATTGAACAATAAAATGGAGCATAATAACACAAAAATATGGAGTCAACACCTTTTTGACAGATTTGAAATAGCGATTGCATTTGTGCCATTGAACGGGAAATTTGTTCACCTACATAAGAAGTTGTAGGTCCCTGGGTCCGCTAAAAAATTAGGTGGATTTTTTGCTGGTTTGATTTTATCGAAGTGTGATATTTTGTCACCTTTTTTGAACTGCTTTTTGATTACGCGGGCGTCATGGCCTTTGGGCCACACCAGCAGTCCCTCAGCCCTTTTGTGCGGTGGCAATACATTTTCTGTCCTGGTGCAGCTCACCGCCATTTCTCAGAACGCGAAAAAAGATATAATACTCGGGCATAGTCCATACATTTGCTGTGTAGAATGGCTTGGCAGCTACTGGCATGTTCCGGCGTTTAGGCCGTTCAGCAGAGATACAAAGGCAAAGCCCTAAATGGCCTGCTACCAAAAACGAGAACCAAACAATTGAGGCATCGAACTGGTATTATGGTCCCTTTATAATCCGGGATAGAATCGGACCGCTGCATAAAGTACCCACCGAAACAGACCCAGGTGAATTTAATGACAAGTGAAATTGAGTAAGTTTAAAATAAAAAACCAAATTAAGGAAATTCTAGAGTTAAGAGATTAGCTGGAATAAAAAGAAATATTCAGGCGATGCCACTGACAACTTTTGCTGTTTCAACTGATACGCCGATAATCGTTGTTCTCCTCACAAGGAAAATGTAAGTTGCACACAATTTTTTGCAATTTTAGAGGAGGACCACACTTTTTATTAAAAAGAAAGATTTGACAATAAGTTGGTCAACCTTATTTTCTGTCTTAAAATGTTTGCTAGACTTGTTTCAGAAGGGTTAAAACGTGAGATACAGCAGGGGAGGATTTCACGCATGGTTGAAAGGTTTCCGCTATGGTCACTTCCGAATGCATTTAACAGAAGTTTCCTGCCCAGTCCAAATCTAACCACCAGAGTCGTTTGAGTGTTACAACTCATCCGTGTAGGGTAGTATTACGACAAAAAAGCTATAAAGGCTGCTTTAACAGGTGTGATTGCAAACTGACATCACTGGAGAAACCAAAAGGACAGATAAAATACCCACCCTAGAATGTAGCCAAAAATCCACTTTATTACGGCTGTGCATTTCCGATTGGATTGTGATTACTCCATCCATCTAATGGATATTCTGCTCCAGCTACTCCACTGACCGGAATCGCACGCCATCGTTCCGAGAATTAAAAATTCAAAGATGTCTCCTTTATTCCTCCCTTTCCGGTGGAGTTTGCATTGCCACCGTTGTACCCAATTGAGCAGATGAGCTGCTTCCAGTGCGCAATGACTTCACCCTTGGCTGACCGCTTCCCGCCCGTTCCATCGTACATTTTGCATTTGTAATTGCTGACTAGTTAGTAAATAATTTGCAAGTATTGACAAAAAAATAAAAACACTTATGTAGTCTCAAATACCAAATAAAATGTACATGATATAAACCTCTACTTGGGGACGAAAATTGTGCAAAGTCTACAAGTTCAGATCGGGACTTCTTGCCTAGGAGGGTGATGCATTTCGTGAATGGATGCAAACTGCTATCACCGACTTTTACCTCCCAAGGTCCAAATCAACTTTATAAAGCCTTGTTATTGCATTTTGGTTACAATAATTAAGTTCTATAGCAAAAATTTATCTTAAGAGCTGGATTTACTACCATTGGAATGGTGATAAAATCTAATATTGTTCACTGTGTTTAAAATTATCACAATTTCAAAAAAAGCATACTTGGTAGCTTAATTATAGTCAAGCTTACCCACTTTTAAGAAAAAAACTTAGCTTAAACAACTTCAATTTTACTTAGTGTTATGACTAAACTATCTTAAGCGGCCACAACCAATCAGGAATTCAGATCGATTAATCGATCGCTAATTTGATTGGTCGAGCAAAGCATGAAATGTAAGCAGTTGAAGGAAGCTCTGTGCATTAAGGAAGCAGGGCCACCAAGACAAGTGCCAGCCAGGCGAAATGTAATAAGCCACTAGAGGGCGAGGGCGAGGGCGAAGGAGGGGGAAGACGGGAGAAGGCTAAGCAACTGTTAGACTAGCAGTGATGGGTGAGAACAGCTGTTCCATGAACAGCAGTACCAGTAGCAATAACTACAACAACAATACCAGCATCAACGACGGCAGCAGGACCAATGAAAGGGGACTCCGTTTAAAGGGATGGTTGTATGTGAATCTCGTCATTAAGGTGAAGGTAGAAATGCGACCTACGCGTTACGCATTCGAATTCTCTAAATTTCCAAGACATTTAATGCAATGATAACGAGGTATCTCACAATACGCGCCTGTAGAAGAAGGATCCAAGTAGAGATTTTAGACATCAGCTCTATTTCATTCTGAGAAAGGCGGTATTTGTCTTAGCTTTGTGTCAATTACAAGTTATACTGGGAGGCTTAAAAATTCCCCCAACTCTTTTTTTTGAGGAAATGTCAACAACGTGAAGAGAAACTTTCTCTGTAGTAACAGTTTCCTTTCCTGTCGCCAGTTATGCACCATTACTGACTTTAACACGCAATCGTGCTGATCCCAACGGTTTGGGTACTGTTGTTACATATAAAAATACCAAAACAAGCTGTTCCAATAATCCTCTAGGAGAGACGATAGAACGATCACTTTGGGGACTAATCGCGTGTTTAAGTGGGCAATTATATGACCCGTCATTTGGTGAAGAAAGTGTGAGTTTCATTTAAGACAGGGGCTTTGAAAGAATTAAGTAGATTTCAAACCTAGCATCCATGGAACGCACACGTTTTCAGTCTCTGTCATTTCAATTCCTTTCTTTGTTTTGTAGCTCTCTGGCCATGTCCGCGTTCTGGTTTGATGTGACGATGTATGTGTTCCGAGCCAATTCAGACACCGTTACTCCGGATGTCAGTGTGTGAGAAGCAGATTCACTGTGGACGAAGGCATCATACCACCGGATACCATCTTGTAGCGAAGACCCTTAGCCGCTCATCCGTATGACATTTGGGTGATCATGCCAATGACTCCGACTTGTCTTTGCAATGGTATTTAGGAGGTAAACATTACAGCTTCGATGTCAAATCGATGCAGACTCGGAGAGAAATTAATGGTATTAAGGCTCCAAGTTCTAATTCGGCTCAAAAATTCTTCGTATTTTGAAAGTATATGGCCAGTGTTATTTGTTTGCTGTGGTCATCTTATGCCCTTCTGACTGACCGATTGATTCAAACTAAACGGTAGCCTGAGTCCAGCAGCAGCCGAAATAGATCCTGGTCCAGAAGTTGTTAATATCTTTGGCCATAGACTCATAAAACATGCTGATGCTTTTCAAGGGTTTGGGAGCCTCACCATCAATTTGTTTATGGCTTTACCCTCCTCCCTTAGGAGTAAGTTTTATTCTCGAGGTTCCCACCTCAAATGAGCCCTCTTTTGTGGCCCCGTTAATTCATGAAAGTGAGACAGCTACTCATACGGCTCGACTCAAGCTTGAGAGGGCTCACTGACGCTTCAATGTCATCAATACCTTTATATCAATGACACATGGACAACAAAATTCACGGGTGAAAGTCCGATGACAGTGAGCCCAAAGTCACTTTGAGAATGCACAGCTGCAGGGCAATAATAGAGTAAGTGACTAATGCCAGCTCCCACTTTGCCACAAAGGAAGTTAGCTTCAGTAAGCACTTTCCCAGAAGCGGTGATCTGTATGGCGCAAAGTGTCGACCTCCATGGCAAGGTAGTAGTTGAATAGAATACGAATACATTTTCAGTCACACTTAAATGAGTCTGCTTTAGCTGCTTTGTAATCCCGATTTTTATTGATAGCCAGATGAATAGCTGGCTTCTGTCAATAATTGTAGAGGAAATTCCATCATCCCGAATGGCTATCTAGAGAACGTATCACAGGGAAAAGAGCAGGGTTCCTTAACGCACGGCAAAGTGGGAATGGAAGGTATGCTGAAAGCACAAATTCATCTCGGTTGGTATACGTTCCCGGTACAGGCCAAATCACTTCTCAGCGATTTCTCTATGGGTAAAATGAATGTCCGAAAATATTTCATTTGTCGTGGCAGATGCAAAGCGCTCCTCCGAAAGAGATGGCTTAAACCGTTAGATCTCTCATTGACCTTAATGATGAAAATGAAGGTGGGTGTGCAACCAATTAAAGGGTAGGGAGCCCTAAAAGCAATCCCTTCGATGCATAATCCCAGCACTCACTACATTGTCTTGAAGGGGGGCGCAGATTTGTGTAGCAGATGGTCAAAAGAAAAGCCGCAACACATTCGACGGAAGAGTTGCATCTTATAGAGTGAGGAAGTTTCACACGCCTATCGAATCGAAGTTTTATGATGGCTGCTTCCTAAGCCGCAGAAGAGTATGCGTTTGAGCCCTGCCTGGAGGGTGGAGCACCTACCATAACTGCACCATGTCATAATGTGTTTCGGAGAGAAAAAAAGACTTCCTACCTGTTCTTTGAGGAGCAAACCACCTCAGCTTAGCTGTAAAAACCAGCAATGATTACTGCAGTGCTTGCGCTTTCTTGCATGTGACATCTACGTGTTAACTTGACCTCGCTGGATGCAATCTGTTTGCGTTAAAAAAACACAATGCAAAGCTTGTTATTGAATGGCAAGTTTCCCACATTGTAGGCAACAATTATTCACTAATTGTCGAACAAATCAAGTCATTCTCAAAGGTTAACGTTTGCTTGGCTGATGGATTAGAATGCCATTATTTCAGCATGTAACTCTCGTGTAGAATTGAAACAAAAATGTTGGCAGCAACTTTTGATGTTACGAAAGCACCTCGATTCGAAAGTGAGGAATGTGATACGTTAGCCTAAGAGCTGTGTAGTGAAAATGGATTAGTTACAAGGAGGGCATTTAATGTGGAATTGTGTGGGAACACTTCTCATTTCCCATTTCTGTCATAAAAGGAAACACCTAAAAACCAAAGTTTTTTTAATTTGCAGTGGAGGTAGAACTACTAGTTCAGTGCAAATACCGTAAATACGATTACGAATCGACTGGCCTGGTACCATTTGCATTCAAAGGGTGGGGAGAAATTATAAAGGGAGTGATTGATTGCAAAACCGGTGGTTTGAAGTGCAAGGCATTAACGCGATCCTGGTGCCCTGATCATGCGTACGAAAGGTTTGGACCAGGAGTCAAGAGGTTAGATTAGCGCCCCTTGAATCGTGTGTGTTGGATGAAGAGAGAAAGGTCAAGCCGAAACTCGAAGACACGTCAGAAATGGTTTCATTGATCTAAGTCATGACCAGCCGCCTCCACTGAACATGACAAGACTATTCGAACTGATTTGCAGGAATGCTCCACAATTTCTCCGACAAAGTCCCTTCCTTTGCTTTGGGTTTTTTTACCATAGAGGAAACATTTGGCAGAGTTCTGAAGGCCCTTTTTTGGTTTCTGATAAAAAAGTGCGTTGTAGACAATTTCAAAAGCACTGTAGCCAGTGAAATGACCTACCATCAAAGATAAAGTTTTTTTTCTTTGCAAGGTTATCTTCCCAAACAGCTGACTCATAGCATAACTGAATTTTGAGTTGGGTTCACCTCTTTCTACTTGGGTGTCATTCACTCCACCGACCACCAGTAGTGATTCACAATGTAGGCCCATTTTTAGGAGGAAAGAACAAAAATGCAGAAATTTATGGACCCACTCATCGGTTGATGTTTGTACAGATTTGCGGTAATTATACCGTTCATAAAAAGCTCAAAGGGAACTGTCTCTAAATCGGTACTAAAAAGGCTGTGCGATACGCAGTCATCCACCCATCCATTTACTTAACTTATGACTTATGTTTGCATAATACAATCATAATATAGTCTCTGCCAATGATTGATGCGAACGGAGCAAGCGACTGAGCAAGGCAATCCCCCGAAGGGCAGGGGATTAAGTCCTGTGTTAGCCACCACAAGGCGTGTAATCGTGATAATACAAGCGCAAAGGTATAATGCGTTTTATCTGCGCAGCCCTAAAGCTGGGACAGACCCTTGGTGATGGTGATAGACGTGTGTTGGCAAGGAAAACTACATGAAATCAAACCAAAATTTAGGTAAAGAACCTACAAGATTATCTTTAAGGTATCTAACAAAACAAGCATGCGTATTGTAGTAAGTAATGGAGTGGATTCTCAGTCAAAAAAGGAGCCCTATTAGCCATCCCTCAGACCGATGGATGCAGTGCGCTCCTGACCCCCAGGGATGAAGACAAAATAACCCTGGGTGCTTGTCTTTCCCTTCTACCTCCCAAATCAGGCACACTTTACCTTATGTATGCCTGCGATTGGCCTCTTAAATGGCAATCTTTGCTTGTCCCACCCGTACGATACCATCTATTTAGCTGGCTAGTCTCAACCTCACAAGCTGACTTCAAGGGATTCAGATTTGACGGAAAAAACAGCACAAACCCATCGAGGATTAATAAACCTCATACATATGTATAAAAGACAGAATAGTCACAAAGTAAATAATCTAACAGTCAATCCAAGTCATATAGACATAAGTAGTTACATAAAAACGCCTTAGATTTTCCTAATTTCCTGACATTCATTTGGATAGGGAAATATATCTTCTGACTCGATACCCCTATGCCAAATCGAAACTTACACATTAATCAACACATCTAGCTGAAACTGTGGGATTGCAAATTCAGCCCACAGGATTTGCACATAAATTCTGCTAGATTGTTCGCACTTTAACGCCTGCAAGATGAGGAGGGGATCTCAAGTACCCCAAGTAATAATTTTATTGATAACCCAGACATCGAATTATGCCTTTTGAATAAAAAAAGGAGGTATGAACAACCTAAACCTTGCCTTGCCGCCTTTAAAAGCATTCCTTATGTTTATAAAGCATTGAGTCCTTTCGAAGAACATTCTTCAAAATAACTGAATGGATTTAGGCGATTCCAACACAAAATGGGTTAATTTATCACCATGATTGGCTAGTGAGTGTTGGAAATGTGGCCTACATGAAACCTTTACACGCACCATTTTAAAAGCTCGGGTACCTCAAGCCCACACATAAATCGATGCGAATTAGGGGGTAGAGTACCACAAACAGCATGATGAAGTTATTATTCGCATCTCCATTGGTTCAAGTGTAGCCAATTGTGGATGCGATCAATAAAAAATCGATTTTAACCTCTGGCGCCAACGTCATTTGGAAAACCAGGTGGTTTTCGCCTTCGAATTATTCGTTTTTAAAAGAGTACATTAGATTTTGTGGGATTTTGCAAATGGTAAATGCTTTTTGCAAACAATCGCCAAGTTTCTTTTCATCCAAAGGCTGTTCTTTTGTTTAAAGCTGACTTGAGCTTTTTGTAATGAACAAAGCAAGTTACTTTTTTCTGGACTGGGCGGGAAAAGCTTTTAAACAAAACTAAAACGGTCATTTCTCTTTCTGCGGTCAAACCCTTTTCTAGAATGCAAGAGTGACGGTAGCTAAAATGCTTTCTTTTGATGCCATTGAGATCCGCAAAGGTTAATTAGGGGCATTAGGAGCAGGAATTTCAATTAGTAAATAAGAATGGAAGATAATCGGAATTGAATAGGCATACCAAATTATAACAAAGCAGGCAGTTCCATGGGGTGAGTGATGGTTTGAGGTGACTTAAAGGCGGATAATCAGAAGATAGGTCACTTAGCATTTAAAACGCGCGGTTAAAGTCATCTTACTGTACAACCATTATATGAATTGGATGCTACGAATCTGAAAAGTAAAGGCCAGCATTGCTCCCATGATTCAATGAGAAGGGGAAAGATCAAACTATTTCTGTGTCAGATTTCCACGTCTAAGTAGGCCAAAATGCAACTTCAATTTGACTTTCTTTAGACCGAAGTAACTGATACCAAGGTAAACTAAGGGGCTAATTTATAAAAACATCTTAAAATCGTTAGAGAAGGTTAAGCTCCATGAGCCTCATCCAGAAGGCAATGGGCACACGTTGACCTAAGTGAGTTCGAATAATTCCATTTGCTGGCTTGGGAGACAAGGCGCACTGCCCTATCACCAACAGATGGCAAAGTGTCCTCTTGGAGTCACCCAAAACTACATGACTATTTTAGCGTCCAGACATACGTCATTTTTTTCCACGCATCAATGTGCCACATGGGGAGGAACTCGGGTTATGCGTGCCCTACATTAATCGAGGTTTCGAAAAAAACTGTCTAACGTAGCAATATTTCGAGTTTGGCTTCTGAAAGCAGGTAGATCAAAATACACGTTTATTTCGTTTCAATGTACACAATGAGACACGCGATGGCAGCCACATACCGTCGGCAGAAATAGCCTGGAAAGGAGGACAAAGAAGAAAAAAGGAAGAAGGTATGAAGAGAGGGTGACAAAAGGTAGGCAGACAGATCTACGTGGGCTCCTCCATGCCAGAGGGACCCTCATTCAAAGATGTCGGTTTTATCATCATCTCCACACCCCTTTCAGCTCCGAAGGTTGTGGAAGAATCGGGAGACACAGTGACGATGCCAGAAGAGGGCGAGGTGTTGGAGTTGGCATTAGTGTTAGTGATGGTGGTAGCGTTGATAGAGGTGGCGGAGGACGAAGGGAGAAGGAATCCTGCGTTTGCAGTGAATGACGGCACAAAAATGCGGTTCCCCGTGAGGGGATCGAGGATGGAGATGGAGGGTGGTGGATTGGTCGACTCGGTCACCAAGGCATAGGCATCCGCTGGTCGTTCCGAGGAATGGTGGTGGTGGTGATGATGATGGTGAAGGAGGAGGCAACTGGGCGGAGAAGCCTCCATCTTTGGTGTCTTCGACGACACTTTAGTGGTTGTAGTGGCACAAGGGTCCACGAAATGCACATTTTGCAGACAACCATCCAATTGGCAGTAAGGTTTCAGGGTCACGTAGGCCTCCGATGATTTAGGATCGTTGGTCCAGATCTCGGTGTGAACGACGGCCTCCGTGGGGATGGGGAGAGTGATCAACTCCGTCGTGTTGCGCCTCTTACCCAACGATTGTGGACATCCAACCAGTTGGTTGATGCACTAGGGAGACAAAAATGAGAGTGACATTCTGAAATAAATTGATAATGGTCTCAACCTGTCTAGAACTCTCCTCTCCTCGTCCCTAAATTCGGCTCGTGACTATCTGCCATTATGCTTGCTCCCTACGAGAGCTGAGTCTCCAAGGCATTTGGTCGCGTCAATTAACTCAAGCAAAGGACGAAATGTGGGACCCGTTCACCTTTCAGTCCACCGCTGCTTGACTTAGGACGCTGCATGACATTCAACTAGTTGGGTGGCACATGTGAACTCCTCCACCAAAGTCCCCATTTGTGAACCAGTCCCATTGAATCCACACATCAAACCAACAGCTCTCAAATGGAACCCAACGAATGGAAGGCATTCATTCACAAGTCTGCTACGGCATAAACATTCATGATCCCAAGGCCACAATTCTCGGCGCGCACAAGTCTACTTAACGTCTCCTACGAGTACCCACTTATGGATTCGCCTAGCGACACTTCTGTGCATCACTTGCCATCTCGACCTCCTCCTAGACGTCATGGAGGAGCACTAGTCCAGGCACCCCGCAACGTCGCACCCCTACTTTCCGCTCCTCCACCTGCGATAGCCCGGTTCCACTCAGTCAACGCGTCTCCACACCTTCAACCACCAACTGGAATATCAATTCGACAGTGATGGTTGAATGTTGATGCTTTGGAATGCGCTGTCGGACTGTTGGACTCCCCGAGGTGCCAGCCAGACATGGGCGTGTTTCGTGTGATTTATGCCTTCAGCCACCTCGTGTAATCCCACCGCCTGACCACACGCGACTGAATTTGCAACGGCGGTGGCCAGCACACCTCGATTTCCGCACTCGCGTTTCTACCGCGAGAATTTCCGACCTGTCTCCCGCCACTCAATAGGGTGCAGATCTAACCGCAGAAGCCTTGCTTGATTGCTTATTGTCGGACCCCATTCACCTAATCTGAGCACATCTCGCCAAGCTGACCACATTGAAGCGATTGGGCGCACGATCTTGAGTCAGGCAAGTGGAAGTGGTCGCACAACATCTCTTCTTTCTGACACACAAATGTTTGCAACAAACGAATTGAAATTGCCCTCCTCAATTCGTTCGTATGAACAAATCCTAGCAACCACTTCGACCTTGTCACTCAACCCTTTGTCAATCACACGATTCACGTCCATTCATGCAACCACAGAGTGCATCAAAATCATTTACTACTGTGCTAGGCTGGACACAGAGCGACTGGAAGTGCCGTGATTGTCCCTTCAAAATGTGATCCACCTCTGCGCCCATTTGCCGGACCCCTTCTGGTGGATGAGAACTGGAAAGGCTAGCTACAATTACAAGTGATCCTCCTCCAACTGTTGACGCCACGAAGGGATGTGCGATTTGGGTGGAACAAAGCGGCTCACATATTACTTTCACCACTCAGCCCTAGACAACTCCACTTCACAGTCTCGAAAACGAGAAAGTGCTTTGCGTGACATGTCAAGAGGTCTGGCACCTTCGACTGCGCCCGTTTGCTCAGCAAATTCATGGAGGTCACGTTGGAACCGCTAGGGTGACAGGGTTGAACAATCGCCTCCGTCGTGACCATTCGTACAACTGCGGTGCCACGACGCCCTTCAAACCCTCCACAGCCCAATTCCCCTTAACACTGCTTCTTTTCACACCCAGTGATCCAAAATAGCCTGAACCGATTTGGCTGGAGGAAATGCGGTATCGCCTCCACCAGTAGACACCCTAAGTGGGCACCCAACGTCGTCGATTGCCCACTGGCAAGGCCAACATGAATGATGTGAGGTGCATTCCACGGTTGACTTTTGCAGTCCCATTTCGCCTACCCCTTGGACTTCACTACCAATTTCTGCTAATTTCCACCCTGTGGTTGAAGGAAAACTTGGAGTGAAGCAGCCCCTCTTCACTGATACGAGGGGTGACATTTGACGGCAAATATTTTGGCCAACAGACCAGTCAGCTCTAGTCCACATAGTTTGGGCTAGTTTTCTCTAGAATGCTTAACACTGGATGATTTTGCTTCCCACTTACTTACGCTTTTGCACGCTCGAAAAATGGATGTTTTGTACAAAGAGAACATGCTTGGAGGCGGTGAGCGCCATCGGATGATGGATTTTACGATCCCACGCCATCTGCGTCTTAGATTTCATTATTTAATGGAAAACAGCGCCAAGACTGCTCTGCTTTCCTCTCTTCCAATTGAATATTAGTACTGGATGGCGGGACCATTCGAAAAATTGTTGCCACCTTTTCTCGAAATAACCGATTTGGACGAAGAGGGCAGATAATGGTTCCATAAATCATTGTCGAGTGATCCGCCTATTCCTCTATGGGTTTTTCAGGAGAGATCAAAGCTGATCCAAAGTGGAAGGGGCAAGTACTACTTGAAAAAGACCACGACCTTTCGGTCGTAGCCAAAATCCCACACACACAAACTGGTTACCAACACCGTTTTGATAATGGACTGAGAAAGACACCTGATTCCATACATATTACTGCCAAAAGAACAAAACCATTTTCTTTGGAAATTTTCGTATTATTTTTGGATTGTTTCACTGTTCTATTCATTAGTGGTAGTTCTACACTATGGACAATAAGATACGTCGTAACGGCAATTAACAGTGGGTTCACTCACCTAATTTAAAAGTTGGAGTAATTACTTTTCATGAGTTAAACACAAACTTTTTGACTAAAAAATAATAACAAATTCGTGAATAATTTATTTGCAACGCGCAAATTTCTTTCTCTACCAGATTTTAACAGGAAGGAAAGGGGTTTCATAAACAAAATACAGCCATAAATTTCATGGAACATGGCTTATGCCTATTTTGTGAGCTTGACTATGAGGTTTTCAAATCTGTTCATCCTAACTCCCTTAGCGAGATTCTTCCCTTTCGGATCCACATTCATAGACCCCAAGAAGCCCGAGTATCATGTCAAAAACCACGAAGAAAAGGAATTTACCGATGTCTGAGTATGAGCAGGTTCACAACGGACGACTAAACAGAGTTGCGTTAGACTTTGACAATCACCCTGGAGGAAATGCCTACAATATTTGCATGACACTGGGATTCTAAGGAAACTCACAACTTCCCCATCCCATGAAGCCGAGACTAAGTCTGAGAGACAGCTGAACGGTACCGAGGGGGGAGCAAGGTGGCAGGGAGAATAGAATAAGGAGGGCGCCTTCTCTAAGAGCCTATTTTTAGTAATGGGAGCAATTGTGATAGCCCATCGGCAGACACTTAAGTAAAATCGTTTTCATTCGTTCGTACAGACTAATTATCATAACAAGCCTAGTAATGTTTATGCAGCAAACATTGTGTGAGTGCAGAGAGCCTCCAAAGATGTTTGATCTGATGAGGTACTCGACGGCTAAAACGGGGCAAAATTTAGCTAAAAACACCACTTCAATTAAAAATTTTACCTGATTAGGCCAAGAATACATCTTTTAATGGAATATCTCACCTTTCAGCTCTCTATTCCTTCCAAAACAAATTGCCTATCAGTCCTTGTGTACTATTGTAGATTGGTTTATTTCCACGAAAAGGCATTCGCAATCACCTGGAGAGATAAGGTCAGAGAAATGCGGAAGATGAGGATGGGGCAGCATCCCTCTTCCTTACTTCCTCAAGTTTCAGCCCTCTCAGCCATGGGTTGTGCGCTAGATAATAAGAAGTCTTGTAGCATCCTTTCTGCTAAGACAATTATTAGCACCTCCTGAAAGTTGATCTTGTGAGAAAGGAGGAGGTTTGAACTACGACTCGGGGTAAAGTTAATCCCTGTGGTTACTTTTCTGCCTAAACTGCCCTTTAACAGTTATATCGCTTTTCTGCAGGCCTTTACGGCTGACACATGAGGCATTTAAGCGAAATCAGGAACCCATTGTTGACACAAAAGAAAAAAGTTGCTTAATAAGAGCGCCGAATTGCTCGCTGCATTACACGAACACGGATATAAGGTATGTGGGTACCTCTTTTACAGCCCAGATCCTGTGTAGAGTGATTTCTACCTCAGTGATCAGCAGTTTTGCACTGGTGATGAAGAATAACGGGAAGTTCAAGGAGCGCTTAGTCACCGTCACATTGGAAATTTTTTAGGGATTACTTAATGGTGCTGGGGCTGGTTCAAGAAATAAATGGATACACTGCTTTTAAAGCACTCAAAGTTCCAGTTTCAGTTTAATTCGAACGTGACGTTCAACGAACCGTAAATGAATAAGCTAATGGTCGGCCAAGGTAAGCTCTTACCGCTGACACAGGTTGTCCAACCAAGGAAGCATCTACAGAGGAGGCTGAAGACTGCGGTAGAAGGTAGAAATCGCCACCGCCCACATCATTAACACCATTTACGGAACCAACAGTGCCAGAAGCAGCAGTGACAGCAGCAGTTACGGTGGCAGGTGTGGAGGAGGAGAGGAGGTAGGCAAATGCGGTAGGCGGTATTCCCGGTGTTGCAGAAGTTGTTGTCGTCGTGGCCGCGGTTGTGGGGTTGCTAGTAACCGGACGGTGCCTGGGGAGAGAAGTCATACGAATAGTATAGCAGGAGGATTCAGTGAGGTGTGATGGGATCTGGTGAATCTCTGTTCTTCCATTTTCGCGCGTCTTAAAGTTGTCTGCTTCGCTGTCATCACAGTCGCCACTGTCATAGTCTAAAGGGAAAAAGAAAGACAATTGCAGCGCTTTGGACATTACGGCTAAATCCGCAAAATTAGAGTTTCTAGCTCAAAAAAGTGAATTTTTTGGTAGATACACTCAATATCGCTGTTGCCGGCCATCTGGATTAACAGGTGCCTAAATTGATTTACGGCAGGAGCGCCGAGATCCGCGATAGAACGCATTTGGCATCCACTACCGGACGTTGCATTCATTGAAAACGCTGTTTTGGCCAAATCATGCTTTCAATGTTGATTTAGAAGTGAATGTGAAATCATGAGTTAAATTTGGGAGACGGGAATCAGTTGACAAACATCATGACTTTGCTGTTAATCATCCTCCGAATCTGGGTGGTGCATTGTTCAAACGCAACGTGAGAGTCAATCTCATCAACTTCTACTATCGGATTCAAAAGTCTATTTACTCAAAGGCGAGAAGACAATTTTACCATCCTTTCTCTCCCTCTCTCGCAGCGGATCAAGACTCGAATGAGTGTTTTACGAGGAATAACTACTGAAGCGTATCACAGATGGGATTCTACATTGAATGAAAGTAAATGGAACTTAGTGCATGTCTAATGTCCTTCTTAATTTTATCTCCATAGTGGTAGCTTTGAATTTCATATCAGCAATATGAGACTCAGACACCAGTCATCCTTCCCTTCAATGCATCTGATAGAAATTGTACATGACTTTGTAATGTCATCTGCAACACCTCAGGTGGTCACATCTGTAAAGGTCTATTAGCATACATTGTCATATCAACAATAATATTACCTAAAAAAGATGCCATTCATTAGCTAGGCACTTGATGCTCGCATTTCTGATTGGAAAGGAATTTTTGCTTTAACAGGAGAATGCTCTTCGCTGTCTCCTCTATATTTTGCGGTCACAGCATCAAAAACTGTCGTCAGTGGGAGGGATTACGGAATATGAATATTTTATGTTGTCAAAATAACCATCACATCGGTGACTAAACCTCCGCCCCAGAGAGAGTAATAAGGACGATGAAATTCGGGAGGAGCGGATAACCTTTCCGAAATGTAGGAATTTTATTCGTCCTTACATCAAAATTCCAAATGTTTTTTTGCGAGGGAGTATATTTCACCATGGACTTTCAGAATGAGAAATGGGATTGTCGCACAAAGTGACGGAAATGACGGGAGAATAATCCAATGCGTGGTGTTTAACGCATAAACCTTAAGAGGCTTGTTCTGTTACCTTGTTTTTAAAAACCAGCGCTTATTTCCCTTTGTGAGACATTGAAACACCAGCCTAAACCTCAGGCTGTTGTGGTTGGGACTCGAGTGAGTCCTCCGCCAGTTTCAGCTTTTCAATTATCTACCTTCAACTGTCACTTATAAAATAGTTTCACAGTTTTCTCCTTAGCTCCTTGTCATCGTGCCCACAAATGGTTGAACGTCCATGGCACTCTGTGTGCGTCTGGTCAGTAGTGACATTTTCCAATGAATGATTTCACTTCTTGTTGACTCCATGAGAAGAAACTTGTTCTCCTAGTAAGTGTAACTTAAAGTAGAGATAAATGCATAACTCAGACATACAGTGCCTCCTCGTAGCACCTCGTCTTCGTTCTAACATGACAACTCGAGCATTAAGGCTCTGGGATAATCAACTTTCCAGACAGTAATGGGCATATGGTACCTTTGGATGTGACAGTTGCCTCGCCTTAAGTCTCCGCTAGTCCTGGGGAAATATATGGAGTGTGAACTTTCATTTTGGCCATCCCTCGTTTGAAATTATTACTTGTTCATGCGTAGAGAGAACATCAGGCCAAACTATATGTTCGCTTGCAAATGCAGTTTGAGTAGAGTAAGACTGCCTAAACGAACAGGACGGATTGAAGGCACAAAGCGAATCTCTCAGAGATCCTACTGCAGTGTTTGCTGATCAAATCTACTACGCATAATGGGTATTCAGCAAGATGGCAGAAAATTCACAGGAATTAATGCCAACTCAGTAACAGAGATTTCCTCGCATGACCTCCTCACGCAAATGTGCCAGTGATTGCCAACAAATGCACAACATCGCAACTGCTGCCCAATCCTCAAGCGAACACCATCAGCTTCCGGCCATATTGGTTTGGACGGGAGATGAACGGTTGAAGCACCCGGGCAGTTGTAGGGTAAATCAAAATTCAGGCGTCGCCCTCCCTCCGTATTGGTCCTTTCTTGTTCCAGCAATATCCCTAAGCGCAGACAGTTTAAAAACTGCAAAGCGCACTATCAGCCTCATCATTGTTCGTGTCAGTGCAAGCATTTTTGTCAAGAAGAGGTCATAAACCGGTGCATGTGCCAATGCCCGTCTTGGGTGCAGTAGAGCCGACCAGGCGATACCAGAAATTCGGTTGAGGAGCGAAGTCCTTTGAGAGGTTACTCATGTTACACCACAAGTATATTTCATCATAAACAACCATCTACTTGTTACCAATACTTCAAACAAATGAACTGTCTTAATATACCAAATCAAAGTTCACAATTTTTGATTGAAATAACTCTTAACCCCGATTATCTCAGTCAAAACCGTTTCTTAATATCTTAACAATCTAGTTCACATTAGAGGTCATGAAAAGGCAAAATCTGCTGCTGTAAAACAGGGCAGATAATTTGATTTGGAAAGGGAAAGAAAAACACCAGTGCCGTCAATTGCAGAATTAGGCATGATTTAATAAATTAAATCATTTCGAAGAGGTTGCGAATCCAGGGTAAATTTAGTCCTCAAAACAGCTTTGACTTACCTCGCCATCATCCTGTTTCTTCTCTTCGTATGTAACGCTAGTCTGCACTACTACCTCTCTCTTCTCTTGCCCACGTTCAACGAGGTTTTAAGACACTCCTCCCAGTTATATCTCAAATCACTTGGTATGCTTGCCATTAGCGTGGCACATTTGTGACGCTCTGATTTTCCCACTTTAGCTCGGTGTCAAAAGCATGCGAAATGCGCTCCTGGTCAGGCTACTTCAGCTGACTGCAGGGAACTCTGTCACGAGCAGGCTAGTTGAACTCGTAACAAGGAAGGAGGCATAAAATTGTATTTAAGTAAACAATATAATCAATCCCACTTTTTCGGTTCCAAAGTAGCAGTTAGGGTGGTCCGTGTTGGCAACATGCCTTAAGAGCATAACAGTGGAAGGCGGTTATGCCTCCAGGAAGCGTCTGATAAGGAGTGCCTTCAAAAGTCTCACTCACTACATGTAAATATTATGTCACGAGGTGTTCCCCAAAACACAAAAACTTTCAACAAATATAGACTTTTATAATCCTTAGCACCAATGTGGAGGTTTTGGATTCAAACAACTATCCTGATAAACAGAGACGTCAGTCCTGTTGCCCCGGCGGTCAATTATGATAGTCAAGCGAATACGGGTATCCTAAACGTCACCAGATTTGTGGTGATTGCTAAAGGGCAGGGATTTTGTGTGTCAAAAATCTCAACGTATTATTAGCAAAAGTAAAATGAAATGGTGAAAATTATGCACTTTTTCTCCATTGGAGAAGTTTTTTAAGACTGAAAATGGACTTCAGGAAGGCTCCGCCTTAACCGCTCTGAAGCAAATGGTTGAATGTTTGCATAACCGTCTCCCAAGAGAGTTACAAACAGGTGTGCCCGCAATGCTGGGGGCACGCTGTTGTTTGGTAGGAAGGTGGAAGTTGAGACCTTCTTGAGGGCATAGCCTTAAAAGTCATCATTTAAAGAGAGGTCATTATCGTCCATTTCCCCATGACTTGAGAGAGCAATCAGAGGAAATAGATGTCAAAGGTAGAAAACCGTTTACCTCTATGTTTGTACCCATTCAGGGTCTTCTGAAAGCCCTCCCTCGTGTTAGCGTTCACTTCCACGAATCCGTTCACCTTCGACTCACTGCTTTGCCACTGTCCCTGCTGCTGTCGTCGTTGCCACTGCCTCTGAAGTCTACCCTGACGTGCTCTCAGACGTCGGCAGAAGACAATGATAGCAACAAGGAGAGAGAGTGAGACAAAGACCACACCAGAGATCACATAGACCACCACCATCGTTTCCGTGCCGAGGAGATTCATTCCCAGGCTACTTCCAGCGCCACCAACACCACTGACTAGTCCGTCATTTGGTCCAAGACCCAACAAAAAGTCGTTATGCAGACCCACAGGTGCTGAAGCGTCAACGATAAGGACCACGTCGGTTTGTGAGGTCTGTGGACGTGTTCCATGATCTCTCGCTTCAATTCGAAGCGTGTGAGTGCCCTGGAAGAAGAAACAAAGACCTCAACATTTGATTATTTTAGCGCGTTCTGCTACCAGATATTTTGGGAGTAAATTCCCTATAATTCGTTTTCCTTTTAAAAGCTATCTTAGTCCCCTTTACTCAAGTGCGTCAGATGTGTAGGGTGTGGAGCTCAGATAAGATCGGGTGTCACATTTACGTGACGCTGGTGTCGAAAGCTTGACAGCCTGAAGATTAGTGATTTTTTAAGGGTCCAAAAAAGAATACTGAAAATTCGGTTACGCATTTAGGTGGTTTTGGAGGCAACGTATTCACTGCAAAAGGCATAAATGTTGCCACATCTATTCAAAATGTTTGGAAAACCATTAATGGGAAATCAACATAAGTGCAGCATCCCTTCTATGAAGATGCCAATCAGCCTCTGAATCGTGTGATATTTACGCAAGGTACTCCAGGCGATGAAGTCTTCATGACTCAGGACACATTTGGGTTAATGAAAGACCCTCAATGCTGACTTGGTCTATCGGGACCTCAGAGGATGCTCGGGAAGCCAGAAAAGTAAAACAGAATTCATTCATTTTCCTCTTATGATAAATGTTTCATCCTTCTTTTTCTGAATTAATTCTGTGAAGACTATCTGGATGAGGTGTGCGATAAGATCGCACAACTTTGTCACTCATACCTCCCGCCAGTGCTGGGGATGTAGAAGTGTAAAATTTCTCATATTGCAGTGCATTTTGCATGCATCAAAGGTGGGGAAAAATGAGGGCTCTAGGGCAGTTAATAAATCAACTAATTTTTCTAGGCCCCAAATATCCCCGGGAGAGAGCGAGTAAAGGGGACAGTTCGGAACGCGCGTGGAGATTGGCGGAAAAAAAGGAAAGAGATTCATGTGCAGCTAAGCTGAATGTTTTCCCCGGAGCACGAATCCGTGGGGGGACTCTTCCAAAAAGAGCTAAGTTCTAACTTGTCGAGAAAGAGTGTTTTTGTGGTGCCGATGTCCAAAACGTGAACAGAGATTGGACGAACATGGGAAAGGACCTTTCAATTTCATATGATAACGAAAGACCTTGGTAGCGGTAAAATGACACATAACGCCTAGTCACATATTAACCGTCCCAACAATCCCAGTAACCTCCAAACTTGACTAAAGTCTTGGCGTGGGTTCTGAAAATCTATTATTCTTTAGTAGTTTAGCTTGCAAATTAAGCCTTAATTTTTTCATCTATGCCAGCCCCGAGATCCTCACTGACCAAGGCTTTTTAAGCGTGCACCAAAAGGTTAGAAGGGAACACATTTAAAGATGAGATCTTGTTCCAAATGGTCAACTCAGGTTGCCATCAGGGAAGATGGAGCAAAGTTGCATCCTACAACTTTGTATAGGATCTTCGAATCAACAAATCTGTCTGCAGCAGTGCAGCTATCCTGAATCCTAAGTCTTCGGACATTTCAACCAGACTCTGCCATTAGACAGTCTTCCAATTTTAACTTAATGGAGTACTGCTTGGAGCACCGTCGGGAAAGCCGACCAAAACGCCTTGCCAACACGGCTGAAAACTCCTTGCTCTTTGCTATTGAGGAGGGCATGGCCGAGACGAAGAATTTTAACAGCGCCACTTCAGAATTCGCCTCAATCATGTTTCGAAAAGAATTTGGTCTCTTCTTGAACAAAATTCTGCTACTTTAAATGCAGAAAAGGCATTGAAAATGGAGACAGTAGGTCTAATGTGCAATTAAATACCTAAAGTGCTCCCGCAGTTGTGCTTGCCGGTTGTAGGGCTAGAGCGTCATGAAGACATAATCCACTGGTACAAAAAGCCCGCTCTTTCTGATTTAAAGTTACCAAAAATGCAAGCCTGGGTGCTAAAATAAGAACCTTTGCGGTTTAAAAATAGGCTTGTTTTTCTTTTCGAAAGGAAATGGAAAAAGAGATCATGGAACGTTTAGGAGAGAAGGAGGTACTACTTGAAGTCATTAGACTACATTCAGCAACTGATTGTATGCTTCTCTGCAACCGCTAGACAAACAAGACCCAAAGCTTTATTGGTTCAGGCATAGTTTAAAATTTCTTTCAAGGTTACCCGAAGGTCGCGCTGCAAGTACAGCTGCAGGAATGATTTTATCTGCCATTGGAAGTACCAACTTCAAAGAGATTTATTTGAGAGGAATATGACATTTCTCTAAGTGAATCTACAAATCACCAATTATGATTAAGCCCCAAAAAAAGGAAGGAAGAGAGGTTAAACTACCCACTGGGGGGAAGATAGATGAGTGATGCAATTAGCAAAGGTTAATCGAGATCTTTGGTCTCCTCTCCTCTAATAGACATCCACCAGTTTCGGACAGTTTGGGCACAATAGCATCGGACAAAATTTTTTCCAGTTAAATGTTTCTCTACCCTCAACCATCAGGCTCCCTTTTACCCCTCCTCCAACTTAATGGCAGCAGTGATTTATTCAAACCCTGTTAGACACTGTGCATGTCAACTTCCTGCAAGGAAGAATAAAGAAAGGGTGTAAGGGCATGAATTCATACAATCCACCGGAAGTTCTGTGCTCTCCACAGAGTGAAATGAGGAGAAAAGCCTTATAAATACCGAAAATTGAACAGCAGCATCTCTGGCTTTTAAGCACTAGTGAACTCAAGAAAGTGAAACGTAGCAATATTTTAATTTCTTGGTGTGATTATATTGTTAAAAATACCAAATTCAAGTTTCAACTAAATAGGGGATCTCACAAAAAACCGCCGCAGATAGGCCAATAAAGTAAGCCATTTCGCTCCGAAACACTTCTAAGACAATGGGGCCGATAGAGAAATTAAGGATAAAAGTAAAAAACTGATGTTTTTAAAAGAAATTGAGGAAGGATTATAGCTGATGATTTCTGGCCAAAGATTAACGACACAGGAAATAGTGACAGCCGAAGCTGGACGGGGTAAATCTACCGTTAATTTGATGACTGGACCGGGAATCTTCTTTTTCCATCTTGTTTTATAAAAGCAGACATCCCGAACAGAACTGTGGCATCCACAAAACTTATATTTTCTTGTTTTTATCGCAAGAATGGTAAGCGATTTCGTTGTTTCCTCTGCTGATTTTACGAACTACTTTCCTCTCGTTTCCATTTACGTTATTTTTAATTTAAACATTGTCAAATAATTCCTTCTTTCCATTCATCCATTCAACCGGTCAACCAGCCAGCCAGCCAGCCAGCCAGCCAGCCAGCCAGCCAGCCATCTAACCAACCAGCCAACCCCGAGAGAAATGATCGGTAAAGCGTGAAGATGGTGGTCGTCCCTAGAGTGGAGAGGTGGAAGGTACTGAAGGAGACACAAGCAAGCAGAAGTAAGAGGGCGGTCGGAATTGAGTCGGGGACTACCACACCATGTGGATTGTGTTTAGGAGGAATAAAAAAACCGCACAAACAAGCAAACAAAAATAACTGCCAGAATTTGGCCCATCAAGGGGAGAAGAAAGGAAGGGGAGGATGAAGCAATCCAATTGCTGCCCTCCATCCGGTTGTTAAGTGGCCAGTGGCGCTACTGGCGATGTCCATCAAGATAACACCCCTTCACTCATTCTCTCTGCTGCTGGAGGGGAAATTTCCGTCACAATTAAATTTCCATCCAGGTTGCCTGTCAGCCTGTGATCGAGATGCGCCTGACTGCCTGCAAGTCTGCAGACCACTCTCTTTGACAAACGAATCTCCACTTTTTCTTTGTCCTCTTAGTCTGAAGAAACTTTATTAAAAATAAAAAAAATCAGCCGTACTAAAAGTGCTATCAGTTCAGCCTAGAAAAGAGGAATGTTTCGTACCCTCCGCACCTGGGGGAATAGGCTGAATAGGCCAAAAAAACGTCTTTTTGCAAAATTTAGAGGAAATAAGAACAAAATAAGGACATCGCATGTGACAATCTAGTGTACAGGTGACTGAAAAAGGTTGAGGCAGTTTTTTGGTTTGGTTCGCTGCCTTGTAGGGACTTGTCAAACACGTGTGACTGTTCATCTGACTGCATTAATAGCATCTATGCGTGAAAATCTCTCGAACCGATGTTGTTGACTTAGCGGTTATTTTAAACTTTCGTAGCATAAAATGTAGATTGAAGCAGATAGAAGTGATTCCAGCTTCTAGGCTTTATGAAACGTGTTGAAAGTGTTTCCAGGTCTAGTGAAGGTGACTTTTCCTCAAATTTGATGTAGAATATTCGATGAAGGTGCAGTAGCAGAATGCATTGCCCAGGAGAGCCTTGAAAAATTCGCCTTATTATATATGTGAATTGCTAAAGGTCTGATGTATTACATTGAGGAATATGGTCTAGCTTTGGTCAAGAATTCGGAGTTGATATTGATACATTGCGGAAACTAGAGAGTGGAGTGCCAAACACAACTTCTAGTCATATTTGTCGGTATGTGGGGCTGCGACGAATTCTTTACATTTACATCAGCTGGGAAGAGAAAATAGTGGTGAATGCTATGATGCGAACAGATGCCAACAGTTTGTTCGTCATTACCTCCACCGACGTTGAATTAGTACACTGTGTAGTTTAGAGTGTTTTTCCACCGATTGACCGACTCTTCGACTATGTGGCTGACTGACTCGTTGGCAGTCCCCACACTCCAAAGTCATTCTTTACTTTGAAGCCTGTTTTGTACGTTTCTATGCATGTGGTGGGCTGCAGATCCATTTATTCAATTAGTGCCAAGTGTTGATCTTGCCTGACACCCATTCGTCGCACTCAACCAATACTAGTCGAGCGTCTGCATGAAGAACCTCTTCCCCTTCTTCTCTGGATAGAGTGATGGCAATATTTGCTAATAGTTGTCTCGGAAGACAAGACCAGACTTCAGGCCCCATAACTCAAAGTTAATTATGCGAAGGTCTGTAAGTGAGGATGGGAGTAAGGGAGAGATGGTGATGGCCTTTGCTCGGCATTAGAAATCTCCAAGTCGTCATGCGAGCTATGAGAGATATTTCATTCAGGAAGAAGTATAAGGTGGGTGTGGGTTTGAATATCTCTCTAACCGAATGGAGGTTTTCTTAATTAATCGCCTTCTTGTCTCTTGTTAATTGCAAAATGTACAGATTGAACATTCCCCTCCACCCGAAGACTGAGGAAACAGCTATCCGAGTTGGATACCTACTGTACAGTCATTCCTATTCCAATGCTCAATGGATGGCATTACAAAATTAAAATGCCCTTTTCGAAGAAAAATAATTAAGAATGAAATAAAGGTGGATATCACTGACCAGATCCTCGACTTCACTTCCACTCATTTATCGATGTCTTCATCCGAACCTTTTTTCTGACAACTAAAGATCTTCTTCTGGTGGTAAAAAGTGGTATGCCTTAAAACAGCGGCGGGTGCCATATAGGCGCGCTTCTAATTGCATTTGTTAGTTCCGTAAAGTTAGAAATACTCCAAACAAAAACATTAATGACACCAGATTAGCTAGTGCGAGAGCGAAGTCAGTTACTAAACGGTTTCAAAAGCAGGTTGTCCTTTCAAATTTTAGAACCAACCAAACTCCACTTTTACCCTCCTCTTTGACCCATTAATGCGTCAATCTCAGTTGTTATCGATTGCTTCCGAAACTGCCGGGGGCAGGTGACAAGAGGGCGACCGATAATAGTGGAGTATTTGGTCACCTCCCAGGCAGCACCCTTTGATATTCATTTGTCACCTTGAAAGAGGAGGAAAATTACTGCAGCAAAGTTCCCTCGAGTATTTGTCCTACCAGAGATATTGACCCATTTCCTGATAGAAGTACAAATATGGAAGGGCCGAGATGGGACAAAGTTTCTCCCAACAAGCTTAGCTGTATCCAGACAAGACACAAGGTGGGTGTGTAATATCATGCAAATCAGTGACTGCATCTTTTGCCATAAATCATGTACTTTTACCTTCACTATTTTCCCTCAAAAGTGGGACGAATTTGATAGATCATCGCAGAATTTGTGACTTTAAGGTAGAAGTGAAGGATGATAGGCAACTTGCGTTCCTATCCTAGTTTAAAAATTCCCGTGCTCATTCAAGAATTTGACAAGTTGTGAAGATCTTCTCCATTTTTTTAAAATAACACATGCGACTTAAACAGAGGCATCTTTTTAGATCCATCTTCAAAGGTCTTTTTAGATGTCTCTTCCAGGGAACCGCCCCCACTAGGAGGAACCGCTTGTTTTCCCCAAAAATCTGACAATAAGTCAAACAAGTCAGAAAAGGGGAATTCCTCACTCAAAATTACTCAGAAGGGGAAAAATTTCAATGAAATACTGGTGATCCGTGATGTGATTGAAATTTCACCACCATTCATTTGCACATACCAAAGGAGGGGCAACTAAACAAGGCAGGTGACTTCAAAAATAAAGTTTTAAGGATGTTTTTCACAAATGAAAAGTTAGACTGACAAGCCGTCTGACATTAGTGCTAAGTTTTGGACTGCGAGGAACCACTCCTACTAACCCATAATTTCAAAGTAAACTGGCATCCATGATTAATGGGGCGGAAGTCTGGCATTGACGACATCTCCACTTTATCAGATCGTCAATCAGTTCACAACATCAACACAGGATTAACAAGAGGCATTTGGAGACCATTTGATAACCCATATCTCACTCTCTTAGTCTCTTTCTCCTCTGTATTCAGACATTATAGTTTAGCCTTCTCTCTAACTCCGTCCCATGGCTTGACATCCTCAAGCCCCACATACTCGGTAGCACAGTACTCCAGTGCAGACGAGAAAATCTCCCACAATCTACAAGATTCATTGCAGATTTTATGAGTGGTAACATTCATCCAGTGGAGTCCAACGGGCGAGGCCTAATACGACCTTTGTTTGTGTCTAATTTGGCTAGGAATAATTAGAAATCCTCATACTCACCACCTGTTCAGGTGCCATCTTCTTGCCAATGTAGAGGTCGCCTGAGTGCTCTCCCAACTTAAAGATTCCGTGATGATTGCCTCGAACAATGCGGTAGGAGACCGTTCCATTGTCCCCATTATCCGGATCTATCGCTACCATTCTGGTGAGCACGAATCCCACATCTTCTTGAAATGACACTCGAATCTATAAGAATACAAGGTTACCGAAAAGTGTGCTCGAACTCAACACCTTTCTTGCTTTAAGTTACCACCACTTACGGGAATGCTGGTGTTAGCTGGATGAACAAAATGTGGGGGGTTGTCATTGAGGTCTTGAACGATGATACTGACGGTTGCTGTGGCGGTGTTGTAAGGCGTGGAGAGAAGAAGGGCTTCCGAGGTGTATGCTTGCTCATCAGAATTCTCGTTCCCAATTGGTCCGTCGGTTGCTAACACACGCAATTCATAAACTGACTCCTGTTCTCGATCCAGACTTCTCGTCGTGAAGATGCGTCCCTGGCTGTTAATCTAGATAAAGGCAATTCTCATCTGTTTCGCTGGTGTCTCTATCAAAGGCGCTGCATTTGTGTGCGACTGCTTAAGGTAACTCGTGAGATTTGTACACACCCAAGCCCATTTGGTCGCTTCCACTGCTATATCCAGGTTTTACTGTCCACGTTCTTGCAGTCCACACAAGACAAATTTTACCAGGACCCAATTCTCATCTACCTCTTACTGGTTGAAGATACTTTACCTCTGCTTTACGGTCGGTGGACTTTCGGACGACTGTGCAAGCCTTGTGATGTGAAAGAGCACTTCATTTTTCGAACTCACAGGCACGTCTGTTTATTTATGCATAATTAACCGGAAAAGAAGGCCATTTTCCTTTAAACGAGAGAACGTAAATTATTCAACGAGAATGGGAGATAAACACCCACAAAATAGAGAGAGGGAGGGAGTCTCATTAAATACGCATTCACTTTTTGCTAGGATCGGCCTCATTAGTATTACCAGAGATGTTAATTTCTTTGGTGGTGAAAAATAACATTGAAAAAGCATATAAATTCCCTGGAAAATGACTCCTTCTGAAATCGCTTGAAAACAGGTTCTTACACTAAAGAGATGGTATGAGTTTAGGAGAAGGTAGACGACGCGATTGAACTCAGGACCATCGCAATCGGTGGCATGGATACTGCCAACGAGACGTTGACCCTGAAAGGCTGTGGAATAGTCCTCCACCACCGTGAAGTTGTAGACACTTTGAAGAAAGGCCGGAACGCAGTCGTTTACATCGAGAAGGGCCAAGTGAACGCCAGCTGAAGCACTTCGGCTGGGAGTTCCGTTGTCCCGGCAAATGACCTTATGATGGAAATGAGAAAGAATTTGGAGGTTATTAGCCATTCAACTTCTTACTACAGGTAACGACATGAGTTCTGTGTTTGCACTTCTCTCTCCCTCTCTCTCTACAAAGGATAATTATTTGCAAATAACAACCTCATGTTTACCGAAAAAACAAGCATCATTGGTAGACAAAAGCGATATAAACTCTGCTCCAAATACAAGTAAACGAGGTTAGAATCTCCTTGGACAGCCTTGATGCATCAGTGAAAGTGATTTGCGGGGATCTTTGCAAGCAACTCTGAATCCAAGATGAACTCGTAGACACCAGACACATCGCTTACCACGAATAAGACATTTTTCCTTGAAAGAGAGGATCTTTTTTCACCCTTTGGAAAACTTGCTAGTGTACACTGCGAAGGCTTAGTTAAATAAAGAGTGATGGTAAATAGCTCACATTGGATTCCCTTCTGCCTTAGAAGGAGAGCTACCTGTTAAAAACAATTTGGTCAATGACATGCTTTTAATGAGGACCTCCTAGCTAAACCCAGGACACACATTTGCAGAATAACATTAAGCTTGGCCAAGCAGCACAAGACATTGAATATGAGAATACAAAGTCAAGATTGCCCTTACCTTTTCTTTCTTTGAGTTAGGTATCGGTCAATCAAACTTAAAGTCGAAAACTGGCCTTTTCTTTGATTCCTCATGGATAGGATGTTTTCTAGGTTATCCGTGGTGTACCACTAACCTCCTTCACCCCTTCAAGATTCGTTTGAATTGTCTTTAATCGCGGATACTCTTCATCCACCCAAGGCTTCGATCGTTGCCAATTTGTAGTGTTAATCCATTCGTGCTTCTTCTGTTGCCATTAAACTAGCCCTTATGTAAATTTACGATAGAGTTTTATGCAGCCTCATATGCCTTTTTAAGCCCTTAGGGAGTGGTTAGTTAGATGGTGGCAACTTTAATGTCACTCCACTAAGCTTAAATGCGACACGAGGAGGACATTTTGTTGTTGTGGATAAATTATGCATTGACGCCAAACAAAAGGCCCATTAAAGCCAGGTTGACATTTGGCTATCCTCACCCTCTCGTCTTCTACGCTTCGGCAAGTGCTAACTGAGGCGAGACTCGATTTGAGCTACCTCTAACGTCTATCACATGAGACTGTCGAAATAGGCGGTTAACTAGCATCGAAATGGGAAGAAGAATTAAAATGATCTTATGACAAGTGGAGATTGACAGCTGATTTACACTAGCTGTGAAATGTGGACCAGTCTTGGGCGGCCTCAAGCCACAACGCGGTTGTCAATGGGGTGTAAATCGCCTACGTGGAGCAGTAACCCGCACCTAAGGAGAGAGGGGAGGAGACTAGCAAAGGGGCACATCACTACATCAGAATTTTCGAGTCCCGCAAGTCTCGGTTACAGAATTGTTATTGTGGTGTTCTCTCCACATCCGTTTTCGCCATCTCATTTTGACAAAAAAGAAGGATGCAAAATGTCCAAATGAGGTGTAAATATAACTAAAATGACATTTTGCGTTGGCTAAACCTTCTTATGTAACCTGTCAGCTAAGAGAAATGTCTTTTGCTGGCAAGAGCACATAGGTAAAAAAATAAACCCATCAAAGTTGTGTCAGGCAAAAGTGTGGAATTGCATTTCCCAACATCAAAAGAGGCAAGAAATTGTCTAGCTAATAGAGGATCTTGCATGTTTGTACAGCAGGGTTCAAGAACTCTACTCCAAGTTATGGGAAGCGTGGAAACGGTGTTGCGGAAAAGTTTAGGCGAAAATTTTACACTTTATTGTCATTTAAAACGCGGTTTATTTGAATCCACCGAGAATGTGTAAAAGACGATTTCACCACATTCTCGGCACTTTGTGGTCTCACTTTTGCGACTTTATGTTAAGTCGCCCGCCTCAACCGGCACTAAATGTGCGGGAGAAGAGAGTGAGCGGAAAAAGGAAAGTTGATTTCCCTCCTCCTCTCCTTCCTCCTCCGGTCTCTGCTTTTGTCCCTACAAACTATCTTTCCCAACCAGTTAATATCCTTTTGAAAGATGCATTCGTGACCAAATCAGGCCTCATTGTTGCCGTCTTTGCAAAAAGTCGTTTAGGGAGCCAAATAAGCGGATTAACAAGCGGTGGTAAAAGGCTATTTTCACGACAATATAATGGGCTCAAACAACCCGCTAGACGTCTGAGTGCCAGCAAAATATGAAAATATCATTCCTTCACCACAGTGATGATTGGCGTTGGAGTATGATGACAGACAGCGTTGAAAAGGGATGGGAACCACGTGACAGAGTGACGTTTATGGCAAAAGTCGTCATGGTGCTTGATTTTACCTCCCACTTCATGCAAATAGAAGCTTTTCTTGGAAACCGACTGACAAATTCCCTTCAATAGAAAAGAAGCATTAAGAAAACCCAAAGTTTCGTTTTCGGAAATTAAAGGGGAAAGGTAAAGGTGAAAAAGTCGTTCCAAGGACAAAAAAATGTGGAAATAAAGTGGATGAGGAAGAGACTTATTGCATCCACTGAATTTTAGAGAAGCCTGTTAGGGCTGAAGAGCAAACAAGGGAACTTCTTAGGACTTACGAATAGGTTCCAACTTAACTGTTAAAAAGCATTATACTTTCTACCTTATAACAGGAACAATTTCTACTTCCAACGGCAGATTGCAATTCAATCCCCGCGCATTTGGCACGAGTTCAATAAAACAAGGGCGGACACGTGGTTGGGATCACTTCCAATGATAAAGGAAGCCCCAAGTGACAGTAGATATCGAGGTAATTACGACCATTGTCAGTCATCAAACCACTGGGGGCACGTTGAGGCAAAAAGCGAGGTTTTAAAAGCCTAGATTAAATGCTTTGTTTTGAATAAACAAGTTGCCACAAAGTTCAGCATTGTTTCCCAAAGGGATCAATTTTTGGACAAAACCCAGTCATTTTAGGATCGTGAAAAGACTAAGGGGACAACAAAAGCCATAATTGGCAGGGCTGTTGGTGACTCTTAATTCTCAACCCATGGGACGATTTTACTCCAAGGTGCTTCGAGAACTCACATGAAATGGGAGTTTGCGTGGCACATTTCATTACTTCAAAGTGTTTCCTTTTTACTTTTCGACAAAAAGTCACATAAGAACAACACCATCCACACCAAAGACAGTTTAACCAAACCAAATGGCGGCAATTTCGGTGGTAGTTCTCAATTAGTACTCTTTCAAGGTTTCTTGACTATTTCTCACAATTGTCCACAGTTAAAAGTTATTTATTTTATTTGTTGTGAAGTTTCAACCATTCCCATAGCCTTCAGGCTTGCATACCCATTGGTATGTCCAATTAGCCTAGTCGGGATGACTTGTGGTGCTGCGTTGGTGATAGCAGTGAGCAGATCCCATTCAAATAGGTACAAATCCATATTTCAGAGATTGGACACCACACTTAGAAATGACAGAAGAAAGGCATCCATTGCAGATTGATGGATCCGTGGAAATTAACTGCAGGCAGAAGACCGATGTAAACCGTTTTCCCAAATTCGACATCTAGAACTCCCAACTAAGTGCGCAGCAAGTATGGCGATTAATTGTATCGTGACAACTGAGGCAAAGGGATGCCCACGAGAACCACCCTTCTATCTTCGACGTTCGACCGCTGCCTTGGTTTTAGACCATTCTTGCCTTGTGGTCTATTAAGGGATGATATGGAGGTGAAAAATAGAGCGACAAGGTAATGTCTTCGCGAAATGAGTTTCCGAGATTAATTTTTACTGCCAAAAGAAAATGCTTGATACCCAAAATTCCTGAACAGTGGTAAGTATTCCAAAGTATGGCTAATAGGCCTTTCAACTTTGCAACGCCATAGAGACCCCGATTTTCCATAAAAAGGATTTATCATAGTCAATAATTCAACATGTGCCGTTCTTAGTTTGGTGTGTTCAAACAAAGCAATGAATTAAACAACAGGTCAGTAAGGCGAGAGGGGGAAACGCTTGCGAGGGAGAAGGAGCGGGCGAGAGCGAGCACGAGCGCGAGAGGCAGATTATCCTCAAACATAATTTATTCGTGCAGCCAGAAACGAGCAAACGGAGGTGATAAATGACACGTTATAAGTTATGACCCAATCTGAATCCACCAGTATTTCTTTCTGACATAAAAACAAGCAGGAATCTGCTTCTTCTTCTGTAATCAGCACAATTGAAGACAGTTATGGGGAAAAAGAAGTTCATATGTACTTTTAAAAAGTCAGAAGGAATAATTCATGCCACAAAAGTGCAGCATTTAAAGGATAATTTAATTAGGAAATTATGAGAAGCGAGGTCACTCGTTTCGTCTGCCTGAAAATAGGTTACCACTTTTAAAAACAATTTAATCTGGTGATCAGCCTCACATATGTAATTTCGGTTTTCGTTTATTTTAATTGCCCACGTAAATACTTGATTCTTCCTCTCTCAAGGCCTTGAACATTTGTGCTTTTTCTTTCAGCAGATACTGTTCTTTTGCAAGTTCCCTATGCCATAAGACAAGCAGAGAAAAGGCTAAAGCAGACTTTCTCCAAATGCGCGGTGGGAAGTCCAGGATTTTTGAATATTTTGCACAGATGATAAAGGCAAAAGGCAAAAATGGGACAACGGGTACTGTGGGTGGCCGACGCGTCCGTTTAGAGGGTAGTGATACGATTTCGGCAATGTCCAATGATTTCATATTAAGGAAGGAGAATTACTATTTGTTTGTCATTGACAAGGAGACTCAAAAGTTCGTCGTGCGAGACGGCATCGGCATGGCAATAGGGCCGCCTTCTGAAACACAGACTAAATTTCAAGTAGTGAAATCCCTCAAGGCACTCACCTTTTACTTGATGAAGTAGCAAAGACACTTAGGTCTTGCTTCAACTCGTTCAATCATACCAACGAATGCATTGCAATGCCAATGACTACAAGGTAACGAGTTTAATCATTTAGTTGAAGTTTCAGGCCCCCAACCCGGCCTAGTGGGGCTATAGTGTGGACACGAGAAGTGTCACGACTTTTTGTCCTTCACTCATCTATGAATACTTCAAACGCAGTTGGCCCGGAAGATAAACAAAAACAAAGGTAAACAAAAATTGAATCAAATCAAAAGCCACCAAATTTAAAGGTGGGTGTCGTAGATTCTAAAACCTCTTAGTTTATTACTGACCGATAAGGTATTGAATTTATCCAAAGAGAAGCCAAAATTGCATATCGTAGATAATACTAGACATTGCGGAGAAGGCAAAGAAGACGTTTAATCACAAAGTATAATTTATTTCTCCCAATAGAGCTTGTAAATGAGGGAAGGAAGTGACAGGAATTGCGAAGATCCTTTCTTTTGAGCGTGGCTGACGAATTAACTGAACCGGGAAACGACTTCCTCCCCCCACGCACACATTCAATTAAAACACTGTTTCAATTCAAAGCATCGGAGTTCAAAATCCCAATGAAAACTGACTTCTCAAAGAAAATCGAGGTAGAGAGGAGGAAAAAATAGGGTGATTTGACGGGCCGCATAAAAAATGGCAAAAGATTTTTAAAGGAGGGGGTTGTTAGTACCAAAAATGTAAGTCGGATTACAAAGAGGGCAAAGGTTTGACGGGTTTATTAGTGTTTAAAATTAAAACAAATTAATTATTCAACAGACATTCGCATCAGCCATTTGAAAAAAAGAAAAATATCCTTGTAAAGTCGTCAGAGACCTCAAGGCCACAGCAACTATCCGAGTTTGTTAAACAGAGCTCAGAGACCAACGAAAACTTTAAATCGGGTTGGAATAGTTTAATATTTTGACAAAGTGGGAAAAATACAAGGACTGCTTAACGGGTATGAGGGGGCTTAATAATACCGGTCATTTTCTCAATAAAATGACTATTATAAAGTACTCAATAAACTCGTCACCATTAGGCAAGCATTGTCAGTGAAAGGGCAAATCTCACTGTAAGGTTATATCCAAACGGTGCGCTTTCACGATCTAGTGGGATTTTCGCAGTCAGATTGCCGTCGCGATCGATGGTGAGCACCTTGTCGGCGGGTCGCGCGCCTTTTGGCCACTGTATCTCATAAGAGAGTCTAGCCGACTCCCCATCATCTGCGTCTGAGGCCTTTACTTGACCCACAACAGTACCTTTCACTTGGGCCTCCTTTGTCTAAAAGGGGAAAGGGGATAAAGTCTGAGGTCGCCCAAATCGAATTTGAGTAGCATGTAACTTCGACTTGAAATAAAACAGTAGGAATAGCGCAGTAGATGTGCGTACTTTCCCCCAAACATGATTAAATATAACCGCAAAAATACCATGAGGTAATAGAAACAATTTTTGTCTTTGAGATGTGATGTGCACAAGGAAGTATGGAACATATTTGTTGACAGTTTGGTCGGTAGGGCAACAATGGGTGGTGCGCGAAATTGCGACAATTGAAAAGAAATATATGTGTGCCCATTCAGCTTTGGCAAAGAAATCACATTCACCATCATAAAACGTTCAGCGTTCTTACTTAGTACGTCTATGTGTGGAGAAGCATTTCCCAATGGACAAATGGCTAAGTCCGCTTTTAAGCCAATTTTTGAAAAAAAGGAATATTTCCAAAAAAATTTCAGCAAATTTAAGGCAAAAATATGGTCACCTTTTAAAGAGGAATGAATTACCTTTGCTAACAGCCCAACAGCTGTGTGTGAGCTTCTCTGTCAGCGTTTGTTTAGTCAGGCACTTCACTAAACTAATGGCTACTAAGAATTGGGAGATGAGCTAACCAACTTCTTCCTGTAATCTCCTGCCCTATCATTATCCCCCATTCGGTCTTTTTTTCCCGATGAGCTTCAAAATATTTTCATCCTCTGTGTGACTGGTGAGTTTGTGCTGTCGGAACACACACGAAGAGGGAACCCCTTCCCTTCCCCATAGAACAGTGTACAAGTGAGTTGGACATCACTCTTCAGCTCATAGCTGCAGTCGACTTAGCACTAGTCTGCCTGAGCAGCTAACTTACCATCTTACGTCCATCTACGACTAATAACTTGGAATGCATATTACCTTATCAAAATATACGAGTACGGAGAGCCCTCTTCTTGTTCTCCTTTCCAAGAAGAAAATTTTTCCTCAAAGCACGACCAGAGGCTGAGCTAATCGAATTTGGTAAAGAGCAACGCCGTTATGATGAAGATTCAACCCGATTCAATTGTCTCTTTTCAAAGGCGATTATTTTTAAGCTTGACTGGAGAGATAATTGGGAAAAGAGTTGGAGCAATTTGACAAGTGCATTATTGTTTAGTGAACCGGGGATTTTGGGATCCACTCCTTCTAAAATTTAGGCAAAAATAGGGCAAAAGGGTCGTTTAGATTCTTTAAATTTTTAACTGCATATAATGAGAAAACGAACAGTGAGAAGGTAGAGTCCTGCTCTGAATGGGTTTAAGAATTTGGAGGAAAGAATGGGAATATCTAGAAGTGGGCTTCTTGTGTAACATTCCAACACCTGGAGGCATCCTTCTATCTGCTCTTTCTTTGAAATGCGAAAAAAACTAAAGAACAACTTGGCTCCTTCAGTAAAGATTAACCTCCTTGAATGGCCAATCCTTTCAACCAGGGACAGGTTTTAAGGCCGCTCACAGTGCAGAGTCATTTTTAAATAGTGAGTGTTGGGGATTTGGTCCCTAAATCAGATTTATTTCATTTTAAATGTCCCACGGTCCGGCGAAACAATGAAAAAGCATTAACAGCGATAAACTGAGAGTAAATTCGCATAAATTTCCATTAAATAATACAGACTGCTAAATAATGCGGTTCTAAAGAAAGTACAGATTATGAAGTATCTAAAAAGATCACAAGAAGCTTACGCAAGGCTATTTGCCTTAGCATCAATTCAGGGCCTGGAGACTTAGTTATTGACTTGACAGCGGACCCTTTTTGGGTGATAGACGCTGGTGACAATCTAATGGGACGAAGTTTGAGGTACAGCTTGCCAAAAAAAGAAGCCTTTCCAATTTTGGAGGTGCATTTGAGTTCCGTACAATGCGAGGGTAGGAAAGCACTGGAAACTGTCTAGAGCCACGTTGACCATTCGAGGCGAGAGCAAACATACCCAGGATTGAGTCGGTAAAAAACAAAGACATTTCAATGAACAGGTACACCTGGATGCTTAGAATAAACTATTTCTTTCCTCCTCTCTTTCCGCACTAAGATGTGATGCAAAACTCGGCCAGCAACCCTGAATTCGGAAGGCTTGTCTTGTAGAATATTGAAAAATTCCTGCATCGTTTTCATTCTCACCATGTTTTGCAATCGTATCCCCACCTTTGAATCGACCAATGAACACATCACTTCAGAGGAGAGGGAGAGTTCCTTAAGTCCGTTGAGCCGCGACAAAAATTGCTGATGTTTCAGTTGAAATGAGTTGATCTGCATTTGCACTTAGCAGTACGTAAGCAAATTTAGCCGAAAATTCGACAAGAAGGCAGTGCTTTTAAGCGACTTGAAATTTGTTTTGCCACTTCTAAATGTCGTCAAGTTTTAAAAGAGGGAGAGACCTTTTTAGGAACCATAGAGGCAGGCAAAGGATCACTCTAAAATGTCAGACGAGTCGATTCCACCTACAGTTAGGCAACAAAAGCTGCAATTTTTGATTCACCCTCCTCTTTGGCGGATCAAATGAATTGTGACGTTTGGAACTAAAACGTAAATTTTCTCATGCCTACGGACAGGCGTTTTCGCTATCGTAAACTAGGGGAAAGTCATGCCATGCATGCCTAATTCTCCCCTCCCCTCCCCTCCACCCCCTCTGTAACACACCACATCAGTGTGTGTGTGTGTGCATGTAAATTTCCGGAATAAGGATAAATTTTTGTGAAAAAGAGGCAACTAATTCCTTCACTAGTCACCCTGCTTACCATCCAAGAAGAGGCAATCTAATTAGCCCTCTATAAAGCTGGATTCCTCAATGAAGGGACAAAGAGTGAAGGGAAAAAAGGAGATAACACTCTCTCCCTCGTTGTCCCTGTAAAGGGTGTTTAGAGGAGGACGCTTCTATGGAATAATTTTTGCTAGTGGAAAAGCCTTTCAAAATCCAAAACGCCCAGTCCAAGTGGTTTTTGAACAGACGCCCATTAACGAATGAAGAGGGCCATCTACGTTCTCACCGCGAATTTAAATGCAGAGAGTTAGGAATGTTGCCTCCTTGCTATTTTAGGCCTAAGAATATGTAGGTAGTTGCTAAAGGCCCTTCTTCAAATCATGGAAGCTGACACTGAGTAGTAGGTAGTATCTAGTGGAGACGACTTTGATGCATGATACGTGCCAAATGAAGCTGCTATTTCGTTTTACTGCACTTCCAACAACCACAATCTCCACTCATTTGGATATTCTTTTCGGTCAACCTGATTTGTGATTAGTTTCACCCAAGCTTCGTCGTGATTCGGTGTTTACTTCAAACTGTAGTGCTTCTGTAAAGCCAGTACCTCTTCACAAAACTTCTCTCGCATAAGTTTTTGAGGCACTCGGTAATTGGTGTTCAAGCTGAATAGCTGTTCAAAAATTCGCGCATTTTTTAAATCCCTAAAGAGATTTTGTTTCGTGATATGGATCGGATAAAACAAACAGTCAGGATGAAGCGGTCTTCCTGAAACCCTTGAGGTGACATGAATGGGTATCCAAAAAGGGGATTGGCAATGAAGGCAAAACGAGACCATGCCAACTCACAGTTAACCGATAGAAGGGGAATTCAAAAACCGGACTGTTGTCATTCTCATCCTCAATGAGAAGTCGAATCTGGTGGTTGGAGGAGAGGCGTGGACTTCCCTTATCCTCACAGAATATTCCAACACTTCGAATTTTTCCCGCCTCTCGATCAAATGTGCCACTCACAAAGAGGTCGTAGATCATTACTTGAGGCAGTTGACCTTTTAAAACCAGGGAAAAGTGTCCCGCGTCTTCTGATCTTAGCGAACAGTCGAATTCACCTCCTTCACTCGTATCTCTGTCGTTCACAGTCACTGTGGCTAAATGCTTCTTCATCAACTTCACGTTCTCCCGAATGCGGACTGTAGTCACGTCCAAGTCCTCCTTATTGTCTTCTTGAGGTCTGTGCAGCATGGATGATTGGATACTAATGCTAGGCGGGTGATTATTAGCATCCTTCAGTTGAATGGAAACCTCTGTGAATGAAGAGCGTGGTGGTCTCCCGTTGTCTGTAGCAACCACCTGGAAATTCCACGCTATCGGACCGTCGTCGTAACTCAGAGGACGGGCCACTCGAAGTTGACCAGTATGACTATCGATGCTGAAGGCCTTTTGGGTCTCTAGAGGTGTTGAACGCGCGAAAGAGTAGTACACCTGCCCATTTGCACCTTCATCTGGATCTTCGGCTTGAAGGTGATTCACTAGTGAACCTGTAACTCCGTTATCATCAGACTGACGGGAACTAGAAATGGGTCGCAGCTGGATGGTACTTCCAACAGGTGCAACCTCTGGTAGCTGAGCCACATAGCGTTGGAATGTAAAAATCGGAGAGTGATCATTGTCATCACTAACTCTGACATGAACCTCCAGAGCACCAGTGTGGTAGGGCGGACTCCCATCCATTGCTAGAAGGGTCAAATTTATCCATGGTAGTTTTTCTCTGTCCAGAGGTTTCAGGAGAACCAAAACTGGACTTCCGACTGAAGAGGATGCGGATTTAATACGTCTCTGCTGATCTCGTGTCTGGCGCAACTTAAGCGTGGGAGACTGGAATGGGTTGATTTTCAGCACAAATAAATCCTCATAAGTTGGAGGCGTGATTAATTTGTACTCCTTGATGCCATTTACACCATAGTCTGGATCATGAGCTGATGATAATTCTGTGGTGAAATTCGGAGCACTATTCTCAGGAATTGTTATTGTTACAAAGGGGACGGACCAGGAGGGAACATTGTCATTGACATCTTCAATATGTACACGAAGGGAGATATAATTACCTTTATTATCGACTAGAAAACTGCTCCATTCACAGATCTCTGGAAAGCCCGGCTCTCTACAGAGCCCTGGGCTACCCTCACGATCCAAGAGCCCAGCTACTAAGAGGGATCCTTCGGAGTCGAATTTGAAGAATGGATTCTGTGGAAGGGAGAATTGGAATCTCTGATCTAGAGGTAAACTGATTTTGTCATAGATACTTCCAATGATCTGACCCTGTTCTGTGTTCTCTTCCACCCGAAACATAACCTGTGGAAGGTCTCTGCGCCCAGTCCTAGTACTGTCAAAATTAAAGGACATGGAAGAGCTGAAGTGCATCGTTAGGACCAGAAAAAGCTGCAGAGAAACCACTAATCCAGCAGCCTGAATGAGCATTTTAGGAGGAGACCATGGAAGGCGATAGGGGAACTCGGTAGATCCATGAACAGCCAGTCTCGATCAGTGCTTGCATTCGAGACGGCGACCCGAAACATGCATGAATAATGTGCAGAATGGAATGGTCATGCCCTCGCCTTCCAGACACAACCGCACCATCCAATTGGCCCATGAGGTGACCAATAAGTGAAGGGCTTAAAGGCTATTGGCTGGCGGAATGTGGCGTTTGGGTAAGCGCATCCTTAGTCAACCCTCAAAGGCTTTCAGGGGGTTTTTGTGCTGCGTTTCGGTTTTATTTTGACAAATTACACACACGCACACACACAGGCACATATACACACATACACAGAGATTTTTAGCGTACGTTGCAGACATTCAGGGGTGTGAATTAGCCGCGGGGCTCACATGAATTCACGACTGTCAAAACTAACAAACTTCCTTTCATTTGGGTACTTGCAGCAATGAGCTGGCAGGTGGGCTTTATAAAATCCACAACTGTTTGCCTGATTTGGCTATTTTTGTGTGACCTTTTGTGTTAATAATACAAGCTTTTCAATATGGAGGCCATGGTGCCTAACATGATCTCTGTTTGCGAGATTTGCATTTTGAAATAGCGCTCTATCAAATTTTATCAAGTGAGTAAAAGTGCAGTGCTACTAAAAACAAATTTGTTTGTGAGGAGGTAGGGAGAAGATTTCACAATAACCTTTTCCAATTTTTTAAAGAAACAAATTGAGATGCTTTGTACATTTAAAGAGAGTTGAAATGGCTTTCAACGAGAGCATTATAGTTATTCAGTTTAATTTTTAAGACAGATGGGCCTTGGACTCCACATTTATTTTTTTCAAGACTTGGAAGGGGATTTGAAGTACCCAGAACCCCATCTTAGCGTCCTAGACGATTGTGTTTGAAAGTTAAACTTTCTCTCCATACCTTAATGCTTTAAGACGTTTCCCAATTCGTCTTTTTTGAGTCCGCTTTATCGAATGATGTAAAGTGGGGATAAACCCTCCTATTCCTGACAATCAAGGCAAGGTCAATCGCATTTTAAAATGGATGTTAACCTTGTACTGGTCTCTTTTGTTGGAGTTATTTTAGTGGAAATGGCTGCGCAAACAAACACGCATCACAATGGCTAGAGATTGTGAACAGAAGCAGTCATGGCGGAACTTGGTCTCATAAGGGAGTAAATGGATTTTATTCTCCCCTACCAAATTTGACATCAAAAGATGGAGTAGAAGGATCATACAAGATGATCACGCACTTTTGCGTGATTTGTGGTGACAAAAGGTAGAGATTAGTGAACATCTTATTCGTGGCGATAAGTGCCATCACAGGCTGTCATTTAATCCTTTCTCAAGGCGACTCAAGGATCCCGCGAAGCATGCTGTTTATAAAGCCGCGTTTTTCCTCCAGAGGCAAAAGTTCTGGCCCAGGCAATCTAGTTCTTATCCGCCTCTCTTTAGTCCCAAAAGAACTGTCCATTCCCGTATCCACTTGTCTGGTGCCGAAAGAAGGTAAACATCATCAATCGAAGAAATATCATCAGGACACTGAAGCGGGAGTGAAGTGTGAGACGAAACCTTTTCCCTTCCATAAGTTAAACTTTGTCTTGGGGCAAGTTTTGCTCCCTAAAATGTGGGGATTTGAGTTGTTGGTCAGAAAAACACCATCCACCGGCTATGTCGAAATAAGTAGCATTTCTTTACAAACTTTGTGCTAGACTAAATTGCACGTACTGAGCAGATAGGCCGACTTCCGACGGAGTTAGCATTCTGCCACGCAAACACACAGAGTTGCTAGAGCCTTCTGGAGTGGCGATTGAGGTGAGTCCTTATGTCTGTGGCCTTGTGTCATTCGGCGAACAATGCGAAACGGTGTGCTCGGTGTGAAGTGTGAATAACCTGATTGCTAATGAAACTAATTGCCGTATATTTATGGATCCGTAGCCCTTTCCATTTTGATGCAGATTAAAAGGAGCCGCTGCAGTATCACGTCCTCTTCGATGGGGGAGTTTGTGTTCTCGTCATTAGCAGTAACAGTATGCCTCCTCAGGTCTGATGTTCTGCCATCTTACACCTCCTTCAAATGCTCCACAAGAGAATGGATGAGACGGCACCGACCCACTAGGTTGGTTTGTTTTATGCTCTTTTTACCTTTTTAGCCTCTGCTAATCCCACTTATTTTGTCTGAGCGTTCAACATTTATTCCGGACTTGCAGATCATTAGGTCTTATAACAACTTCTTATAATCGCTGCGGCAGCCGATTTGTTGGGACCAAAGAAAAAGGGGACGCATAAGGAAGGATTAATGGGTTCCAGCTCTCCTACTCCTGTCTTTAGTGTCAATCTTTGAGCACTGACCATGACAAAGGTCCCAAATCAACCACAAAAACAAGGCAGAAGATCGTTTTACTGATAAGTTCTTTTTATGCTCACTTTTATTTCCCATGATGGTCTCTGGTTAGCGCATTCCGGGTGCGACTCACTTTGTGTGGAAGCATGTGCTCTGAAGGAGGAATGACGTCTGACTTTCCTGATTTTTTTAGAAAGTGGGGTTCTTGGACGCAACTTTCCCTATGGTCGTTGCTACCTAGGTGCTGATTGCGCTTTGAAGGAAAAATCCCCTTAAATAATAAGGAAAGTCAATAGTAGTAGGTTCTCAAAGTTCTCTTCTTCTTTGACACCTTTTAACTACTGTTTAGTCATGTGTCCCCGATATCGTCAACATCTGACACGCATAGATTTCATGGTCCACAGGTATACGTCAACCTTCACTGATCCAACATCAAAATTTTAGGCTAACTATGCTTCCTCTATGGGTCTTCACACCTTCCAACACCCTGCATTCGTGGCATCTTTCTGGGACATGTCTTGCCTTCATTTGGTTCGAGGGAGGAGGTCTCCCTTCCCTTCTCTCTCCTCAAAACGTAAGGGTATGGGAACACATAAGGACTGAGGGATCGAGGATGTCTCCATTCCATCGATGCGGAGGTCTATTTGGGGAAAGTGAAAAGTTTACGGGACCCTTTATTATCGTGTAGTGTTTGAGTTGAGTTGAAATAGCATTAATCCCACTGTTGGACGATAACTTTTCTGCCAATTAACTTCCTGACTAAGTGTGCAAATATTAAAGAATGGTGTGTTGAAGGATAAATTTACCAATCACTTTGGGGAATAAGCGCAGAAAGTCCTGGATTGGAATGATCACATTCAGATTTGCTTTCAATTCATTGCCTTAAAAATTCCCGAATGGCTACTCAAAAGCTGCTTCACTGCCATGATTACACTTTGAGGAGCTTTAGGTGTCACCATTGACCTAGTAGTCTATCAGCGATAAATTGAGATGAGATGAATGTGTAAAGAGAAGCATATTTTCAAGCGTTTTTAACCACGAATAGGTCATGGCTGTTGCCAGCCCGTCAATGTGCTTCATTCCTGATCCCAGCAAAGCTCGTCAATTCGATTAGGAGGTTCAAATCAGACACCCCAAGGCTCTACCATGCACGAAACATCTGTTGTGGTAATGAAAGGTGGATTGAGGAATACTTGAAGGCTAAAAGTGCATTTTTACGAGAACAAATTTTGTCGTGGCTGTGTCATGCATAAGAATAGCTATATGGGGCTTATGGCACAAGATGGTCCTAAAAACTAATCAAGATGCCCTGTCACAGGGTGTAGGACATGCAGGCCTCAAACCTGTAGGATTAGCATCAAATCCGTTTATGGTTATTTAAAAGAGGAGGACAAGAGGTGTAAGAGAGAAAGGAATTTTAACCATCAGCTTTGGGTAAAAGAAAACGATGAGATTTAAGGCAGTGTCCCATGTTGTAAAGGCCAAAAATGATGGATTCCAATTTAACGCAAGCAACCGCCTGCCTTTCTACTTGCCTCACGCTCCTCAATGGTCTAATCCCTCTTTGCACATCTGAAGAGAGCTTCCTCTGGACACTTTATGAGACTAGTCCTGTTTGGTACACCCTCGAATTTTGGTGAGTAGACGGATTTCAACGCTAATTACTGCTTGGTATTTTTCGAGTTCTCACTACACTACAGGTAGAGCCCAGTCTTGCAGAGTTAAAATGAGAGGCTTAAGCAACAAAAAATGGACGGTAGGGAGAACCGATGCTATTTGGGTTCACCTAACGCAGTAAAAATAGCAAAACGCCATTTCTCATCACAAGTCAGTGAGTGATTCGGTGTGTTTTTATAGCCTACGATAAAGAAGTGAAAGATCGCTTCCCAGTCCTTTAATGGAAACCAATGCGAAGTCCGTTAGCTTAGCCTTCTCGAATTTCCCTTTACATTGAGTGTAGATGCAAACGAGGTGCTTCAGTATCAATCACTTTTACTTTCGTTAAAAGCTTTTCTTGTCACTACCATCCGCATTCCTCGGCGGTAGGCGAAACAGTGGATCCCCGTCACGCAGAAGTGGCAATCACCTCTGCGAAACTTCAAACAATTGTAAACAGTATGTTCTGCCACCACACACATTCTGAAATGCTCCACAAGTGAATGGACGAGAGTGGGGCTACCGCAACTTTTTCATCGACTTGAACGCCATTGTCAAGTAGGCGGACCCGAACCTTAGAATGAGGTAAGGGGTTGCAGTGAGTTGAGAATAGCCGAGAAGGCAATCGGGGACATGGGACCCACGGCAGACTGAAAAGTTCCCACAGGCTATTACAGGCTTGCATATAGCTGTTTGTATGTAGACATGTCAGTCCATGGTCTTGATGGTGCTCTCTGCCGCCTTAGTTTGAACTGTCATGAACTTGATGAGCGTGACCCAAGAGTTTCGATTTTGCAAACCGATTAGGAGTCGGATTTACATGAAGTTCGTTTTATCTTATTGGAAAGCGTTGCAGTGCAGCACGGTACGGTTCTCCTTGCGGTGCCTACTTTAGAGATCTAGTCCAAAACGAGTTCCAAGGCGGAGAAAGTTTCTCAGAGTTTTGGCTGTTAGTATTTTAACAAAGATAAAATGGCAGACCCTGTCTTTTATTCGTGTGGTACTCCGCCTTCAACCCTCTAATCATTAAAAGTCGATCAAACCTCATTCATTCACATCTAAAGAGTATGGACTGTTGGATAGCAAAGGGGAATTACTGCTCGATGCTAGCAATCTGAAGGCTATGCTGAATTCCATCTACTCGACATTAGCATAATTCAAAGACGCACATCATCAACTCCTTCAGAAATAGGTATGACTGGCCATTCAGCAGGGAGAAGGAGCAACACTTAGCCGTTTGCAAAATTTACACCGCGTATGGGAAGAGATCACCTTAGTTTTAGCATTTTCAGCATATTTAGCCAATCTCTAGGTAAAAAAAAAACACCTTTTTGTGCCATTAGACAACCGCACGATTGCATGCGAAGTAAAACAGACGGTTGGAGCATAAGGCGGTAACGGAGACGAATGCAGCAAGACCGCTTACTCCTTGAAACGGAAGACACCTTTCTTCTCTCTGGGGAAGAGGTAGGCTTCAACGAAGAAAATATTCCAAAATTCGTATCTCCATGTGACTACTCTAACTTTTCTGGCAACTTGCAATTAATCGTCACGTGTGATCTTTGAATCTCCTTCGATTCTCTCTTACAGTTAACTGCAGTTCATACACGAATCCGTTTCGAACGAGGATGGGGAGTGATCACTACACAGGTATTTCAACTCCCCAATTTTTGCTTAGGTCTAGTGACGTAGTCTCCTATCCCACTTTCGGGAAGACTTACAGCACTAAAGATTTAGCATCTATTAACTTTCCTAACACGATTATGAAATTACTGTGGCGTATGGTAGGTCACCTGTAGATGAAGTTGCCCCTACAAGTTACCTGTGATCTTGAAGTGAAAGCTAACCGACCCCATGCGAATAGGAGGGGGACGACGGTTGTTATGTTCAAAGTCACTCAAATGGAGACTTTCCCACAGTTCCAAAGTGTTGTATTCTCTTGACATACCCAGCATTATATGCTACAAATCGCTGCAGCCTAGAGAAAGGCCTAGGGGATGGGGCATGAACAGGATGGCAATCGAATGCAAAAATAAATTAACACTTGCCTTTGCAACATTTACACTATTCTAGACTGTGGGACACTTCTCTGTTTGAAGTACTAGTAGGTTTGAGTTTTATGTTTGCGCTGATCACCATCCACTGCCGCATGCAAACGCATCCTGGACAGGAATGAGCAAGACGAGACTAGGCGAACCATAGTAGCTCATGTATGACGATTCTATCGGTATAAATGAGCATACTTGCCATGTAGTGTTCCACAAAGGCCTCTCTTAACAAGGTTTTCTTCCCTTTGTCTTTTAACCTACGACCTTTATCTTCTCAAAATCTGGTCAGTATTCCGGTTTCCTTTAAAATGTGGAAGGATACCCATCCATCTGATGATGGAGTTCTTCTTCGAAAGGGTCCTTCGCACTTCTATAAGAGGTGTGGCAGACACTGTAAGGCATTTTTTCGTAGGCGATGACAATGACGAAATTTCACTGTTGGTTTTGTGTTTTCGTCAACTCTAAAGACCCACACTGTCTGTTGCTGGTCCTTGATTGCCCTCAAAGAAATTTACTTTAATCTCTTGGCTGCGTAAAAATCAAGCTGTCTTGTTTCCTCTTCACTTCTCCCTCCTAATTGTCTGTTTTATTACTTATGTAATTGCCGACTTTCCTCCCAATGAATAAACAGTCTTGGCTGTTTTCGAAAGACAACTTTATTTAAAATACTCTCGAGTTGATAGATCCCAGCCGTACCTGCTGTATGACCTTCTGGAAGATCTGGTCTTATGCGGAGGAAGTGGGACCTTAGAAGTATCTAATGGACATCTAGTGGATCGTTTGAAGACAGGTAAGAACACGATCATTCATCCAGACAGTGAGTTAACAAGCGATCCGCCTAATAAGCTTTGATGCTTTCTCTCGCCTATCAATGGACGGCGTGTGAGATCTGTTTGTTGACGTGAATTGGGAACTTTCCGGACATTTTGGTCTTCAATTAATTTTATGCACCAATAATGTCATGCAATTCTTTACAAGCCTGGCCGATAGACAACCTTCCTGCTGCTCTGCCCATTAGCTTCGAGCCGAGATACATGCCATCTTTGAGGAGGGCAATATGCATGTCTTCCTGCTTCATATCTCCTACCGGAAGCTAATCCATGAATTGCCTTCTAAAAGCCATCAAATAGCGTTAAATTACTTCCAAAAATCGAATTCTGAAACTCTCCTTTTAATGTACAACTGAACCGCATGTTTTGATACCATGGATGACACGTGTTTAAACGAGGTAAGAAGTTAAAATGCATTTACTTTGCGAGGAAGAATGCAATCTGGAGGGAGCATAAAATTGGAATAGAAAAGGCGATCTTTTTTGCAGATCGGCAGTGTCAGGAGATCGGGCGAGAGGGAGGTACGACGCCGCCGTCGGAGAGGGATGAAGGGGAAGAGGAGGAAAAGGGATGGAATAGTTTTTTATTTCAATTTTAAAAGGCCACACCAAACACAAAGACATCACGCAAACTGTCCTTTAAAAAGGTAATTTGAAGTTAATTTGAGCAATAGTAAAGTGTTTTAAGTAAATAAAACACTTGAGTAGCGAGTAATTTCGGGCAGATATTCTCCACATCGGATGAGGAGCTTACCTTGAGTGTCGAATTTTGCAAGGGTTTGGAAGATTATCAGTGCTGCTGGAAAGTCGCACCAATCTCATTAGATGTCAAAGAGGCACCAAAAGTACCGATGGAGAACCTTTCCAGAGGTAAGTGTGATTATGGCAAACACAGAGAAGAATCACAACACTCTAAGCCCCCTAAGTGGAATCCTCTAGCGTAATAGTTAATGTCGAGAGCTTCATTAAGACGACTCTCAATCCTCGCCTAAACAGGTCTTTCACGTGGAAGACTACCGTGGAAAAGAATCACTTTGCAGCAATTACTTTCCATAAGCCCTTTGCTTTTGTGTGGAAAACTCTACCTCATTTCAATATGAGGTGGGGACGACATTTGATCTACTAATCACTGTACCAGAAATTTCCAGAAGTTTTTTCAGATCTTACCTACTAACCGCTCGTATGCACAATTCTTTCGTAGCAAGTGTTCACTAAGTTGACTTCTTCCTACCGCATTTAGTTAATGAAATGATGAATTTTTCCCGTGGGTTTGATTCGCCCGCCCCCTGCGGCCACTGATACAAACTCCTGGGTCATTGCCAGATAAGAAAGGGGACAAAGGTCGTTTAAAGCTAAGCTAGAGCACTTTATTTCCCCCAGGTTACAAAAATGAGTTAGTAGGACCGAATATATCAACTGATTATTCCCAAACTTCGTGTTCTTAAAGGGATTGTGAGGTCACCAAAGGGCCAACAGACCATAATTGAAGGTGGTAGAATAGGAATTATGACCGTTTTCGGGTCCAACTTAAAAACCCCACAACTAATCCCTATTTTTCGCCTTATAACTACCTTCAAAGCGACTTACCTGAGGAAAATGTTTTTCCTTCTTTGTTAATTAAATGATTTAAGAAATAAGATGAGAAATACAATGGTTTGAAAGAAGGGGGCAAAAAAATGTCTAGGACACTCCATGAATGGAGGTACCGCTAATTTCCGTCAGTTTTTTAGATAGCTGAGAGCCCACGTACACACACGTAAACCCATTTATTTGTCCATAATTTCTTTCTCCTGTGTGAAAGCGACCCCAACTTGTCAATGATTAGGCATTCTCGAGGTGGCTGGCACTGTACAGACCACCACCTGAACAATCATTCTCGCTTTTCTACCATAGTTTGCGTCTATCTGGTCATAATTCTTGCCTTTCTCTGCATTTGATTGGTCCATGCGCGATTTTTTAGCATCTGATTGGTGGGTAATAACTGATTATGGTCCAATAAGAGTTGAGAACCTACAACCACTAATGCATTAACTCCATCTAAGGTACAAAATTTTTTGGGTGGGCTGCAGGTGTGTTTTTTGGAGCTTAAATATGTGGAAAAGTGTCAGAAAACTGTTTTTCCTCCCTACCCTTTCATTTTACGCTTGAGCTGCACTAGAGGATGGGAGATCCACTTGTGGAGCATTTGGAGTGTGACAAGACGACTGCTGCTGCTGATCAGCTGGGTGCAAGCACTGTAAAGCAACATTTTTTCTTATGGCAAAGTAGTAAAAATGAAATTGAAGAATAGAAAGAGATTTAATGAGTTTGAGACAACATCTGAGGCGCTAAAGGACTTAAAAAGTTAAGAAAATGACGGTACACCACCTATTCGGAACAAACTTCAGGTTGCAGTTTAGCGTTGTGTTAAATAATGAGGCGAGGTCAAGTTTTAATGACTGAAAGATATTCTCTCAAGGACCAATTGCAAATCGGATATGAGCGCGATGAATCATGTAGTGATCAGCGGAGGTGTTACCTCACCGCGGATGTCAGTGATTGGTGTGCGCGAAATGGTCTAGCAATAAAAGTGACCTCCAGTATTTTACACTATCTCCCATATCAATCTGCCTCCGAGGCAGTTTGTCCCCCAGAAGACACGCTACTCAGGAGCCCTAGGCAAATCCATAGGAATTAATGCCACTATATAGATCAGCTTTGTCCGCGCATCTCATAGCAGAATGCATTTCACGAGGAGATTCATACGAAAGGCCACGCAGAGTTGTGAAGGCAATGTACACATTTAACGGTGCATGCTCCCCCTTCCCCGCTGTCCGTTAATCACTGTGATGTCATGGCGTCCCGCCCATGTCATTGTCCTTCATAGCCGTCTCAGAATGGTATACTTTACCACATCTTTGGCGGTAATTCGGGACAATGCGTTGAGGGTGACAGCAATTGAATCCGGTGTGGGTCATCATTTGCATTCAACGCAGTCAATGTCCACTTCGGCCAGTCTTTCCAATCTCCCCAAGAAGGCGAGTCAGATTTGAAGTATTTTAGAGTAGTAAAAGTAGTAAAAACTTCTGCAAGCTCCTTTTCTCAAACCGTCTAGAGCATTCTACATTTGATCCATCCCAATGAGATTCTCTCTCTTTTGTGCCATATTTGGGCATTGGATGTCGGCATTAAAGATCTCATTATTTCTAAGACTAATCCCTCGGCTACATTGGTTGGCATCTTGGTAGTCTTTGTGCTCACACAAGTAAACGCTAGACAATGAAATTCTCCTTGAAGAAGTACCTGGAGTATCCTTCTCAAGTTACCACCCTTGATTTCATCTAAAGTACCTCAGGCCTTCTGCACCCTGTTGATAAATGTTAGTGTCATTGTCGCGTATTCGGAGAAAGCTGGGGAAGAAGCGGCAAAATTTGCCTTCGTGGTTTCTCCTCCGCCTTCCTAAGAGGGGAGTTCAACCAGCCACCAGAAACTATCAGTGTCTTTCCAAGGAAACACGAGTTTCGGGGGCCTGTCAGAACAGTTTAAAACAGGAAAAAGATGTACGTTTTTCAATGAATTGAAAATTGCCCTAACTAAGCACGGCATTGGAGGGATCAAAGAAAGCCAAAGGTGAGTATGAAGTAAGTTGGTCCTTATTTTAATACTCGTCTAGCTGTGGAGGCTCTATGACTTCGTGAGATCTGTATTTGTTTTTCCCACAGTAGGGAAGTGGAGGGCCAACTCAGAAAGGCTGAAAAGCACCCACTCTGGGCAACTCTCAATTTCCAGATGTGCTGAGAGTTCAAGTTCCACCCAATTCCAAATGTCATCGACGAATGGCTCACGGCTTAGACGCCTTAAAATGCAGTCTGGAAACATGATTTTCCCCTCCTTCTTCCTGATTTTGCTCTCCACCAAATCCAATCATGAATATATGTATAGTCGCTTGTTGGTGTTTCCCACTACGTCTCGAGGTGAAGATGGTAAAGAGTAATGTGAAGCAGGCCTATGACAAGTGACATTACGGAGAGATGATATTCTCCTTCCAACATGTAGGATGATAAAGTCATCTTCGATGTCTCTCTGAGGTTGTTTGTAACTCACCTATGGACTCTCCGCTCAGTGAATGCAGATAAGTGATCACAATGAGCTCAAGATAGGGGAGTGATCCCATTTGGACGGTTAGAAGAGACCAGATTCTGCAATGTTCTAGGTGCCACATTTCATCATCCCTTCTGAATGAATGAAAGCGTAAAAAAAGGTGTTTTTGGTCATGCATCGAACCCCACTGCAACTTAATCATGTTCCATGGATCAACAAATTGGGATGGATACCGAATGCACGAAGAATAGCTTTTTTGCTCTATTGACGGGATCTCATTTTGAGCCTAACAACTTATTTCTAGGCCTCTAAGGTGGAACTTTTAAGAGCCTAAATAACTTCCTTAAGAAATGAAACTAACAGGGCAATTTTTTCCAACTTTTCTTTGAGATCGTCTAAATTTGGTTGCCCCACACTGCAGTGTCGCCAGTTGTTGCGACGGCGACACTCAATGCAAATGTTTACGTTTCCTAGGCGACATTATGATTTGGCTATGTCTTCTATGACCTTAGGCTGAGGTCACATTATCATTCAACTTCCCCGCACCGATGTTGCTAAGCCTACCATGTCCAATTTTAGAGAGGTGGATTAATAATTGATTACATTTACCGTTATCTAAACCTTTCCTTCCTCCCTCCGTCCTATTATTATTAGCCTCTCAAAGCTCCTCCGCGTCGATGGTAAGTATTTCACTTCCAAAATTTAATGCCGCGCAACATCTCCGAGGTCCAGTCTAATCAATCATTGTCGTTCCGAAACCATTGAGAGATGGCAAAATTGTTGAAATAAGGGGAATAAAAAGAGCTACGATGACGTTCCTCCTGGTCAAGACGATTTCTCTTGGCGAGGCACTTAGCAACCCTTAAGTTATTCTAGCCATGGTGAGGCTGCGGCGTGACGTGTCGAGACGCGGAACGGAGGCGAGGTGTCACAAGAAGCGCAAGAGGAGGGTAAAATTAGCCTTAAAAGGGTCATCCCCACCCATAAAAATGCCCAATGCACAAAAAGAAGAGGCCATTGTGGGCAATTTTACCGATTTTATCCCGTGTCTGATAGAGTTTTGACTTCTGTAAATGAGAGGAAAGCGATAATTTTTACAAATTTCTAAAATCATATTTTTTTTTCCGTTTAAGCATCAAAAAGCTTGTAAGCAACGTCACTTTAAAACATACGGTTCGATGCTATCGAGTGGCCAAAGAAGTTGAACTCGCCTTCGAGATGTCTTGCAGACCTGCCAAAAGCATGATTTTGTTTTGCTGCTTACATTTTAAGGCACAGATAGACAAGGCCTGGTACTCACACCCACCACAAACCCGTCTTGCCTGACCGCAATGAATGTGCTTCAAGCCATTAGCTTTACGATTTAATCTGAATCTGGTAAAAAGGTTGTAGAGGCCATTCACATTAGAGAGTAGGTGGTTCTGGTGGGTAATCACTTAACAATTCATTCTTGTAGCAAAGATTATCTCTTCCTAATCATTAATATGTGAAAATTAACGCACCAAGACAAATTAATCCACACCCACCTTAAAGAGGAGCCGTTGAAGCCGGTGAGGAAATAGGTACCACCCTCGTGCCATTCACTAGCTGATGTAAATACACTTAAAAAATCATCAATGCGTTCTTTGCTTATCTCTCGCGAGTCATAAAAGTGCTGCGTGCATTTTATAGTGCTTACCGACTGACTAGCCTGCTGGGAGAAATGTCATTTGGGCTGCGGTTCGGCAGCTACCCCCACACACCTACTCTTAAGGCACGAAAACTTCATCCTCACGAGGAATCGTGCCCACTTTGTTTGCTTCCTGAAGGTCGAGTGATTATAATCATGACCATTCCTCGATACAAAATAATCCGACACACTCCAAAGGGTTTGGAGAGGTGATGTTTCTTTCAAAATGGTTGCAATGGCCAGACTCAGGGCTCAGAACTTCGTACAGCTTCACCATTAGCCCATTTTTTGTGAATGGAAGGAAAATGTATTCTTACTCCTTCAAGCAGTTAATGTAATTTGCAAGGGTGACTAGAGCGCTGAGAAGATGAAAGCGGGGTGGAAAGTGAAGATTTCAAGGGATAGAGTTTAATTCTTTTTTTTTGAGTTCCAGGGATGAAATCTTCCACAAATTTTTGTACCTCCACAGCCGCCTTAACCATTAGCGTTGTAATCTTTAAGATAAAATGAATTTGACAAGTAGGAGCCGAGGCTATCCTAAGCCCACTTTGGCCTAGCAAGGTTGGTTTAACAGTTGACAGCTTGGACGAATGAATACTGAAATAAATCACGACATTTCCCACTTCGGACTGGATGCTCCCCTCAAAGAGACATTCCTTGCTCAGGGAGTTATTTGAAGACTTCAAAGTGCGTCTGCAATGAGGGTCGACCCGGAACACTTCAGATGGTTAACCACCTGCAGTCGCGATCAAAAGGAATGACGAAAGCAATGAATTTCAGTGTAAATAAATGGAAAGTAATTACAAATCATCAGTTCCAAAATGCTTTCGGGATGAACTTTTGCTGGTTGATGCGACACCCTTTCCCACACAGGTAAGCCCCATCCGGGATTTTAGTGATGACTCGAGGTGCTAAATTGGAGAGCGTCGGTAAATGAAGCTTATCCGACCCAACAATTGGTCATAACTCATCAGTTGGATGCTCACCATTGAGGGTTGTCAAAACTAGGTGGACACCCAACATTCGTCTACCAATGATAGGACAAAGTCAGGGTTTAGAAACTATAAAAGGTCTTTTTTTCTAGTATTTGCAAAGATTTAAACAATTGACTGAGAATCTGTCACTCACCTTCTCATTGGTGCTTTTGAACAAATGAAGGACGACTGGTGCAGACCTTTGTCTAACCTTGGCAAGGCTTTCCTCTAAAGCACAGGTCAGTGGAATCAAGAAAGTGACCAGGTGGAGCGCCGAGGTTGATGCCATAAAGAAAATGAGACTACACTAGTGATAGACCGCTTAATAGATTTGGCTTTTGTCACGCAAACTCTTTAGCCCCCACCACCTCAGCGTCGTGATGCTCATCCCCCGTCTAGGGCCTTCCTAGTACCAGAGTTGCATGTACTTTGTGCATTCAGTCCACTGATAGACCGAAAGAGATTATCATAACCTAAGGGTCCAGCTTTGTGTGATTGGCCTCCTCAGTGTCAGTGCTGGTTGCAATGCCTTATTGTGATTTGTTGGAGTTGTTTTAACACCCCGAATTACTAATGTGCGCCACTCGGCCGTTAGCATTGTCGTCTACCATTCCCACCTCATCTTCAAACCCTCGGGTGAAGAGGATTAATCTTGGCCTTTAACTTTACAGGAGCTGGTTTTTGTCCCACCTGTTGTAGTGCGATAGCAAAACGTTCCACTCTGATGGTGTGGCAAATTCAACCCTATCAAAAATCACTTAAAGGTACATCCATCTGGTGATCTTAAAATCGGCAATAATCGCGTGTTATTACTGACACAGTGTGGCAATAGGAGATGTAATAGTAAAATGAAAATTTGCCGTGCATCCGAATCAGTTGAGGAAAGGAGATCGTAGACGCTAAGTTAATAGGTTCCATCCAGATGCATTCACGAGAACAGGTGGCGATAAATTCTTCCCTTCTTGCATGTGAAGACTGAGCGGCCACCGTAGTGGATGACTGCTGCGATGGAGGGCTGGGCACTGAGTAGTCCCAGCCCACCTTGTTCGCAACATCTACACCATTTAGATGTCCTACCATCGAAAGATCAAATTACCCATTGTCACAATGTACTGGACTTGAGGTTTGCCCCGCATGCAGGTGTTCACGAGCGCTGTGCCTCTACTCTATCAGAAACGTCATTAATCACTTCAAAATATTGAATCAACACAGGCGGTAGCACTGTCCTCTGACATCCTCGTGTGAACATCCAACAGGGTTTACAATATGGGCACCACTTGCAATACCTACTCGATGTTACGCCCTAGCAACAATCTGAAGTTCCGAGTCGACTTGAACCCCTGTTCAGTGGAATCTCTGAAAAATTGGGTCAAAAGTCGTCAGGACCGTTGAATCGTCTTTTTTGTTAGCTTCAGATCAAGGCTTATCCATAATCAAATGTTTTTGAGCATCCCTGACCTTGGCAAGACTGGGGAGCTAGGAATATTTGCAGCCCAAATCACCAACTCATTTAAGGGGCATATGCTTCCGTATCATTTTTTTAAAGATCTAAAATAATGGGAACACAAAACCGAGATTTTGTGCTACATGAGAGCAGGGTCAAGGGAATGGAGAAAGAGGAGCGAAGGTCAGTATGAGGTCAAATACATTTCTTTGTTACCAGTAGTAGTAAAAAGTAATGACATTGTTGCCACTTTAGGTGGGTTGCTAGCTTCAACTGCTGAGATGGCAACAGGCTGTTAGGTGAAACTGTATGAGGGAAGCATCTGAGCACCATGGCGGGGTGGCGGGTGAAGAACCTGCTTATTCAGTTCGCACTTTTGGGCATTAAAACGCCCTTTTGTCCTGTTGATTGATAAACGGCCTTCGTCTCTACCTCCCACTTTCTACCAAAAGTTGAGCCAAAATATTCTCTTTCTGTTATGCTTCGCGATGGAAATGTTAATACACGCGATAAAAAAAGGCGTCTTTAAGTCGGAAGCTTTCCAGAGGGTCTGAGAGATTTACATTATTTGGTGAAAAATGTCTTTCAGTTTTGGTTAATTTTTGCTACTGGCAGAGTCAAAACAAGCGACGGCAAATTTTAGGCTGACAAAGAAAATTTCTTCATTAAACAATAATTGGTTTTTGGGCTTCCTTTCTACACTTCTCGCACAAAATAAGTCCCTATTCTCCTAAAAATAGGCAAATGAATGAAGAATAGGGGACCTATCCTAAACAATGTTTGTAATGCGGTTGCCTTCGGTTCTCACCCAAATGATGTAGTCTTTTCAAGTAGTACTGATCACTTCATCCTGAATATGAGTTGACCTCCTCTGAAAAGCCTTTGGCAATAACTGATGGAATCAGTGCCCGCTAATCTCGTCCAAATCTACCACTTCACAGGAAGATGGCCTTCCCCAACTAGCATTGATGTTCAGCTTGGAAGGGAACAACAGAGCGATCCTAGCATCCTCCTCGACAAGAACAATGAATTCTGCGTGTCAGATGAGGTGGATTAGCAAAGCTTATAGCCCAAGATAAACAGTCCATTTTTTTGAAATTTCAAGCCCGAAAATAAGCAAATATGGGAAGAATTGGAGTGCTAAATCACTACATACCAAGCATTCTAGCGAAAACTAGCCCAAACTATGTGGACTAGAGCTGACTGGTCTGTTGGCCAAAATATTTGCCGTCAAATGTCACCCCTCGTATCAGTGAAGAGGGGCTGCTTCACTCCAAGTTTTCCTTCAACCACAGGGTGGAAATTAGCAGAAATTGGTAGTGAAGTCCAAGGGGTAGGCGAAATGGGACTGCAAAAGTCAACCGTGGAATGCACCTCACATCATTCATGTTGGCCTTGCCAGTGGGCAATCGACGACGTTGGGTGCCCACTTAGGGTGTCTACTGGTGGAGGCGATACCGCATTTCCTCCAGCCAAATCGGTTCAGGCTATTTTGGATCACTGGGTGTGAAAAGAAGCAGTGTTAAGGGGAATTGGGCTGTGGAGGGTTTGAAGGGCGTCGTGGCACCGCAGTTGTACGAATGGTCACGACGGAGGCGATTGTTCAACCCTGTCACCCTAGCGGTTCCAACGTGACCTCCATGAATTTGCTGAGCAAACGGGCGCAGTCGAAGGTGCCAGACCTCTTGACATGTCACGCAAAGCACTTTCTCGTTTTCGAGACTGTGAAGTGGAGTTGTCTAGGGCTGAGTGGTGAAAGTAATATGTGAGCCGCTTTGTTCCACCCAAATCGCACATCCCTTCGTGGCGTCAACAGTTGGAGGAGGATCACTTGTAATTGTAGCTAGCCTTTCCAGTTCTCATCCACCAGAAGGGGTCCGGCAAATGGGCGCAGAGGTGGATCACATTTTGAAGGGACAATCACGGCACTTCCAGTCGCTCTGTGTCCAGCCTAGCACAGTAGTAAATGATTTTGATGCACTCTGTGGTTGCATGAATGGACGTGAATCGTGTGATTGACAAAGGGTTGAGTGACAAGGTCGAAGTGGTTGCTAGGATTTGTTCATACGAACGAATTGAGGAGGGCAATTTCAATTCGTTTGTTGCAAACATTTGTGTGTCAGAAAGAAGAGATGTTGTGCGACCACTTCCACTTGCCTGACTCAAGATCGTGCGCCCAATCGCTTCAATGTGGTCAGCTTGGCGAGATGTGCTCAGATTAGGTGAATGGGGTCCGACAATAAGCAATCAAGCAAGGCTTCTGCGGTTAGATCTGCACCCTATTGAGTGGCGGGAGACAGGTCGGAAATTCTCGCGGTAGAAACGCGAGTGCGGAAATCGAGGTGTGCTGGCCACCGCCGTTGCAAATTCAGTCGCGTGTGGTCAGGCGGTGGGATTACACGAGGTGGCTGAAGGCATAAATCACACGAAACACGCCCATGTCTGGCTGGCACCTCGGGGAGTCCAACAGTCCGACAGCGCATTCCAAAGCATCAACATTCAACCATCACTGTCGAATTGATATTCCAGTTGGTGGTTGAAGGTGTGGAGACGCGTTGACTGAGTGGAACCGGGCTATCGCAGGTGGAGGAGCGGAAAGTAGGGGTGCGACGTTGCGGGGTGCCTGGACTAGTGCTCCTCCATGACGTCTAGGAGGAGGTCGAGATGGCAAGTGATGCACAGAAGTGTCGCTAGGCGAATCCATAAGTGGGTACTCGTAGGAGACGTTAAGTAGACTTGTGCGCGCCGAGAATTGTGGCCTTGGGATCATGAATGTTTATGCCGTAGCAGACTTGTGAATGAATGCCTTCCATTCGTTGGGTTCCATTTGAGAGCTGTTGGTTTGATGTGTGGATTCAATGGGACTGGTTCACAAATGGGGACTTTGGTGGAGGAGTTCACATGTGCCACCCAACTAGTTGAATGTCATGCAGCGTCCTAAGTCAAGCAGCGGTGGACTGAAAGGTGAACGGGTCCCACATTTCGTCCTTTGCTTGAGTTAATTGACGCGACCAAATGCCTTGGAGACTCAGCTCTCGTAGGGAGCAAGCATAATGGCAGATAGTCACGAGCCGAATTTAGGGACGAGGAGAGGAGAGTTCTAGACAGGTTGAGACCTTTACCAATCTAGTTCAATATCTCACTGAATTGTCGTCAAAGGCACCAAAGACGGAGGCATCTTCGCCTACCTGCCCCCTCTTTTGCCACCACCACCATTCAACAGAACGACCAGCGGACGTCTACGCTTTGGTGACAGAGTCCATCTTCATCCTCGATCCTACCACAGGAAACCGCATTTTTGTGTCACCATTCACAGCGAACGCAGGATTCCTCCCCCTTCATCCCTCACCGCTACAGTCAACATTAACGCTAAAGCCAACACTTTCTGCTGACGATGAAGAAACCAGTCTGTGAGGGAAGTCCTCTCTGGCGCGGGGAAGTCCACGCAGATCAGTCTACAGACCTTTCAACTACCCCCTCTTCATACTCCCTCCCCTCATTTTTTCCTCTCCTTTGTCTTCCTTCCTAGGGTACTTCTGCCGACGGTATGTGGCTATCGTCCCGTCTCTTATTGGATGACTTGACCTTTTACCTTTTACCGTCGAGTAGAGTTTATGAGAGAGGTACAACCAACCACAGGGCGGCATCGAGGAAGACTTGATCATTCTGCACTTTGCACAGATCAAAATTCTTAATTACGCTACATCGTTGGTCTGCTCCCTATTTTAAGACAATTCATTCGAGAGACAGCGACAAGGCCTAGCCAACTCTCTCTAATGGCCATTCCCTCTGTCGACCACCTTTCGTGGTTACATTTGGCAGAGAACAAAATTAGAAAGGAGGAAAAGGGGATTAGGCCTCCAGACAGTGATTTACGTCGCCTGGTCCGTGAGCTTGTCTTGGAGGTTATTTGGGATTGAGAGGACACGACCTCCTTCCATCAGCAGAAGCTGGGGATTGGTCAGGAGTCGGGGCTGCTTCAACTCTTCAGGGGCGAGGCCGTACAGATACATCTCATTACTACACAAAAAACAGGATTGGCTTCAGAACACATTAAGTCTACGAAAGGACTCGGTGCTATTATATTGGCCCATTACATCTAAAGGACATGTCTGAACCAGTTCGACAAATAGACAGAAAGAAAGCTAATGTAAATTTTACTGCTTAACACCAGGTCATAAAGCAAATAGCTGAGATAAGAGACGGAATAGAGGAAGTTAAATAGCACCACCAAGAAGGTTGGGCAAGAATTCAACTGATACAGGGAACAGACAAGGCGGTTCAGAGACAAACAGGCTCTAATAAGGGTTGACGAAACCGGAACCTAGGACGCAGTGGTGGGAGCGGCGGTGGCATTTCCGTTGCCACGCGAGGTGGCAGTGGTCCACTTCTTGGCGAGCCACTGTCGTGCATTGTGTGTGAATGGGACATCTGCGGGGTTGCGGAGCTCCTCCAACTCAGCCGTCTTCACCATCAGCTCGTGACTCAACTCCTGTCGAGCGCACTCTGCATCCACTAGGTTCACCTTGTTTCTTGCCAACTCTAACTCTAACTCCTTCACCTGTGGGGCAAATAACACTCATATCCTTGTAAATTAAGTAGGTAGGTGTGCCAGAGGTATAAAATGGGATTCCTATTCTACGCTATTACTTTTACGAAGAACAAATAACAACCAAAACCACCTCGTGATAAAACACCCCTAAAACGGTTCCCAGAAGGGACATGATGAATGGATTTGACGAAATTTGGCTAATTCAAGCAAGAGCTCTGATTGTTACCAAAGAGCCATGTCGACGATCACGTTCTTATTGAAAGACAGCGGAGTTTACCCTTGAAGGGCCAGCACAAATAAATAAAAAAATACAAGTAGGGAGATGGCGGAACCCCTCTTCTTCAACTTGACCACCATTAAAATCTAGTCAGATTTTCCTACTGATACTATTTAAGTAAAAAGTTTACTATAGTCACAGAAATACTGGCGAATCTACTCACACGCCGTCGCAATGTCTCCACCTCTTCTCCTCCTCCTGATTCCGATGCAACAATAACACCATTGGACGCCGCCGAATCGGACGACCATCCGGGCACGCGTTCATCGAGCGCCCGTCGGCAAGCGCCATTACATGCAAGTACCACATCCACAAAGACTTGGGAAGGCTTAGGTGGTGTCGATGGCCGCAAAGCCTCCTCCTCAATGCGACGCGAGAGATTGGCTGTGATAGTTTTGTACTCCGCAATGATGGTCATTTGCTCATCATGCTTGGCCAGGGCTTCGCGAAACATATCCTTCACCTTTGTAAGAGAAATGTGGGTAGGGAAACAGAACATTGTTTGCCATGAGTTTGGGTGCCCCGTATGAAAGGACATCAGACTTCGATGACTTTACTGTCCTAATAACGCCACTTGTGCTAAAAAGGCAATTAGGTAGGCTTGGGCAATTCCTGCCCAACTTCAGAACGTCTCCCAAGGCATTAGAAGTGTTGAGGAAATCTCCATTCTAATCCACTGCGCTTTTCCAAGGAGACGCAAACAAAGTTTCAAGACAGTCTTTCAGGTCTAAAGGCGTGGAAGAAACCCATTCTTAAGAACTGCAGTTGCCATCGCGCTCCCAATTTCGTATGGGAATGTCTAACGATGGGACAAATTGGGAAACACCGCCATCACTATCATCATCATCATCAATACTTAAAAAATGAGAACGATACGTTTTCTGGAATTGTGACACCTCGTGGGAATGGGAACACTTCTTTCAAACTGATACACCAGTTCTGGCTATTTTAATATGTATTTAGTGGACAAAACTCAGCCGTTTTTTTGTGCAGCCTTCAAAAAAGCAAGCAATTACTGACGAAACCCTCTGCCTGGGACTTCCACCACGCAAAGAAGGTTTAGGCTTATGGGAATGGGGTTGTGCAGAACTTAGAAATGTTGTGTGTGTGTGTGTGTGTGTGTGTGTGAATGAGCGGTATGTAGTAGCTGCACAACTTTCTCTTCCCAGTTGATATAGGTGTTAACCAGTGGCTGCGTGGCTGAAGGAGAGTTCCCAATTCTCCTTGATCAGACGTCCCAAGTGGCAACATGGGGCTCTGATGTGAGAGATGCAACCCTTGTTTACTCTCACAATAGAGTTACCTTTTTCAAGTATGAGGAGGTAATAAAAGGACGAACTCAAGAGGAAAAATAATCCCGATCTCACAGGCAGACGCCGCAGAAGAAGGCATCTGCTGTGGGTAAAAAAAGAACTATCAAAATGAGGTCGACGTCCATCTACCACCAGGAACAGGACAAGGCCGGAGTTCTCCACTTCGCAGACAACCTGTGAGATTATAAGCTGACGCTTGGATGACCTTCCTTCGTCCAACGGCATAGAATTTAAAGGAAAACAATACAGGTTTGGATTCAACCTGCCTTTCAGAAGACGCCCAGAAGTGACGAGTGGTACAGTTTCCCTGACCCCGTAGTTACTATTCGAGAAGCTCAGAAAATTCACACCTACTAAAATTAGTTGAATCAAGGACCGGCATTCAAAGAATCGAACCAAAGGTCAGTGAGCCGATTTCTTGGACGACAACGGTTAGATCCTTTTTTTTCAACACAAATGAGAATAAGTGTGCTCACCTTGGTGGAATCCCTTTCAAGCAGTGCGCACTCCTCCCGTTTCTCCATCAACTCGTGGCGCACACTCATCAGTTCCTGATTCAACGACTCCACTTTGTCTTCCAGCTAAATGTTTTAGGAGAAAAAGAACTGCCTTTCTGAATAAGCAGCTATTTTAACAACAGAAAGCCAAATCACGCATCAAGAAAGCCAAAAAGGAGCTGTGAAAGAACGCCAAAAGTTACCTAATTAGCCACTGAATTAACCTGCTTCTGCCGCCACCATGTGAGAGTTCTTTATGTAAGCAACATTTTTTGTGGATCGTGATCTCGAAAGCACTTGCTACAATCCTGTTAGAAGTCCATTTAAAACAATTTAATAACATTGCCTATAAATATTTCTTCGGCGCTTTGATTTAAAAAACATTCCTTCGGGGAGTCAGTACCGGATAAGACAGGAGCAGAGAAATCAAGTGAGGGAAGGACTCGACTTTTTGAGAGGGGAGCGCACCTTGTCAATAGTGTTCTGCATTTCGGTCTTACTGGAGAGGACATTGTCAGCTAGACCCTCGTTCTCCTTCTCCAACCGACCGCATTGCTCACGCAGCTGCCACACCTCGCGTTGTAGAGCCACCACTGGTGAGTTCTCATTGGCCTCCGCTTCCCGGATCCGCTCCCAATCGCGTGCATAGCGGTTTAGCCGACTACCCGAAACCTATAATTAGGCAGTGGAGCAGAAAGACACAGCACTACAAGTGCGGAGGTTGGATGTGTTCCAAAAAAATATGCAAGTACAATAGGAGGACGGTAATCCCAGTTGCAAATTTGACCACTTGAGCTGGTGGCGTGAAGCCATGGGACTGGATTCCCACTCGTCCTGAACAATGACTACATACCTGGCATCAGATTGGTAAGATTCCTCAACCACATTAGTAACCACAATAAAAGCCCTGTTCCTGACAAATGCATCCACTGGTCATTCGAAGACTTTCAGACCACGTAACAGCAGCTATCAGCGAAGCTAACGAATCAATAGCAATGTAGAATCCGAATAATGGCTTGGCACGGTCTAAGGCTTACAAATATCATTCTGGTGCGCAGATGCCCTCCTCCTTTGAGCACCGCCTTGGACGCTCACTGCGGTCGCCCTCTGCTTGGACAAGCTAAGGAATGATGGGGACGAATTGACGGATTAAATGTCCATTACAGCGAAAAGACATTGAGTTTCAAAAACCAAGACACATGTCCCCTTATTTTCCCGAAGGCCACACAATTTTCCACAACAAGGGTGTTCTATGAGTCAATCACATTATCAAGGAATGTTTGCCTAAAAGCATACACGATATATCAAATCCTATCCCGCATTTAGCTGCCATTTTGCAATTTCTTGCAACGTGAGAAGGTGTCTTATGTACAACTTAGACCACGAGGTTCAAATTCGGCCAACTTTGTTTAGAACTCGGGATTGCTGCGAGTGGCAAAGGCGGAGGAAGTTCCATTTACGCTTTTTGGTGAGTTCTACAGATCCGCTCTCTGCTTCCCTTCGATGGAATCGGAACCAATTCTTTTAGCGCCCAGTCGCTTACATCTTTCACCGACGTGGTGCCATATTCCAGCTTAAAGCCGTATAAAGTTGGAAAAGACCTTATTATTAAAGAAAGAAGAGACAAATAGGTCACTACTACAAATTGACGCCAAAACTACGGACATAAAACTGTAGAAGACTGAGAAGGTTTGGGTGATAAAACATGCACTTTGAACCGTTACCACTGCACTGCATGGCATTCACTACCATCGTCGCAGGCATCTGCTGCGTTACCCAAGGGGTTATGCCAACTGATTATGCCTATTTTTCTCCGAGATACCGGCAACGAAGGTGTTAGGGACAACAGTATTATCTGCGGTTACCTTACATGAGTAGCACGCTTGAATAATGTGATGCATTATTGCCACTTCTTTAGTCGATTCAAGACCCAGCGAAATCAGCTACCAAAACCAAGTGCCTCACCTTGGCACTGCAGGCCATGGAGATGAGCTGGTCGCAGGCCTCTCGCGAACGGAATAGTTTGGGTAGGGTAACGCGGAAGTATTTGAGAGTGCCTTCGAAGTCCAGACTCAGTAGACTGCTGCGAGAGATACGTAGAAGAGATATCATAACCTTGAAGATGAAGATGAGGCCCTGAAAATGGCAAAGAATAGTCGAGGCATCAATGGGTTAACAATAATTTAGACGATTAGTCACATGAGGACCAGCAAAAGCGAAGCTCATGGGTATCATGTATGTTTAAAAAGGAAAAGAAATGACGGTACTGAACTAACCTCGGCAAGAAAGATGTCAAAGATGCGAAAGACAAGGGTGAGGGGAAATTTTGTCATGAAGAGGGTGAGAAACCACTGGCTAGCGAACATGTGCACTTTCACGCCCAAATCCTCGAATGCTTTTGCTACATCCGGCAACTGGTTCTGTGGAATGAAAAGCAAAGGTAGAATAGACAAATAGGCCTGTACACATTCCTCTGGGCCTTTAAATTTGAAGATGCTAGCAGATAAGAGTCTGGAGACAGGTTTATTAAGGCCACACGGAAGGATCGAGACAATGGCAACATAGGTGATACGGGTGGAGTTCGACACCATTAATGTGAAGGCCAAACTGTAGGAGACGGGAAAGGTCATTTGTTGACACTTGTGGGGCCGGTCAAAATCCATACCATGTTCGTCAACTTGCCGGTCTACCCATTTCCCCCAGTGTGCTCCCACACCACCGAATGGAGGGTGTAGTTCGAGCGTTTGTGCTTTACCAATCTGGTTCGACTGGATTTCAAAGTTGCAGTAGCTTCCCATCAAATTTCTCGTGTAGCGCCTTCACGTTACCATATGATAGTGTTGAGGACGCCTGCGACCCCAGAAAAACGCCTCTTCGCAATTTTCTTGAAGTTCTTATGTTCTTAGCGTAATTTTAAACAGCCTACAAAGTCGCGCTCTTGTCCATTCTCTTCCGATTGGCTGATATCAAGTACGAATGTGCTCCCAGTGCATTAATAACCACTCTCAAGTCAAGGTCAACCAGCTCTCTCAGACGATCTTGACGAGTCAGCCGTCGTGGGCGTTGCTAACACGAACGACCGGTCTAAAGGCTTTATTTATTAGCTGTTTTGGGTTTGATAGGATCCAGACCACTGCTGCACACAAACTCCATTTTACAACCAATCTCCCAATTGTTGTAGACTGGTGTTTGTGTTTCTTTCGAGTTCCTAACCAAGTCATCAGCAAACAAGACTTCGGTGCAGATATCCTTACTGCTGACGTGTATGAGTAAGCAAATGAGAACACGACGCGTACGTGGTGGCTGGCTGGCTAGTAAAGAGACCCCAGTCCCTCAGGGGTAGCTGAGTACTTGTCTTGGCCACGTCGTGGCTATTGGTGCATTTGAGGTGCAGCTGTATGTGATATCAGCCAATTAAGGTAGAGTATACGAAGGCGCAGCGTTAGGGCATGTTCATAAATTAGTCATGAAAATGGGGACTTCCAACATTTAGAGCCAATATATAAACGCTTTCTAGCGTTCTGGGCACCTCTAGCACCTTCCCTCATAGAAGAAGATAATAACAACGATTTATGGATCCAACTTGCAATCATTTCGTTCCGTCTCAGAAGAGACTGCAGCAGCCGTCATTAAGATGCCACTAACTAGCCAGATGAGGTGACAAGGAGACACATTGCAGCTATCAAACAGGAACGCACATCCATTTTGCCGAACAAGTTAGGTGTTCGAGCCAGAATAAGGTGGTGAAATAATGAGATGTAGTAAATAATGCTACCAGCACTCTCACAAGAATCCGATTAACCGAATAGCCATCCACTCATTCCAAACTCACCCGAAGGAGGCATTCAAATTGGTGGAGACAACGAAAGAGACCCTCACAGTTCTGCAAGAAGAGGAGACGTGTGCCGTAGTTGGACATTATTTTCACCAACAAGCAGAAGGCCTGCTCCTCTGGTAACTAGCAAGGTAGAAAAGGGTAAAAATGAAACTGCTGACCTCCTATGCCAAATCACATCTCTGTTACAGCCCTCCTCGTTGAGACTCATGCTCATGGCTTTTGGATAGTAGGCAAAAAGTTAGTTCAGAGGAAAGATAAGACTTGATGCAATCATCTGGCCCAGTCTGGTGATCGCCTTAGAATTACCAGAGCTCAACTATTATCAGGCCTAAAACGGAGACAGTTGGCTGGTGTAACTGTGGCCACTTAACGAACATTTAGTGACAAGTTTTCGACGATTTGAATGGGATGTAGCAATTCTTACCCCGTTTTAATCTATAAGATTATTTTTAGTGAGCCCATGGTGTTGAACAACGATAGATTGAAACCAACTGTGGTGGAAGCAACACAGTCGAGTGGGTCGTTGCATGGAATAAGCGAGTTTTCAAAACATAAGTAGTCTCAAAGCACTGGGAGTTGGCTGAAAGAAGACGGTCACACATTATTCAGGGAAGACAATCATTATAAATAAGGTTGCTCATAAAATATATGTGAGAAAATATTGTGTCACAAATCTAAGATGTCAGCCGACTGAACAAGGTTATATGCTACTCACGACAATTACGAATACACGATCAACAGTTATACGAAACATTTGAGGCTTCCAAACACAAAGTAGTGGCATAATATTGTAAAATGAAAGGTGTTTATTAATAGCAACGGCTGAAAACACATCAGAGGAGGGAAAAGAATCTTCCAAGTCCAAAATAGCAGTCAAGTAGAAAGGAGGTTCAATATTACTTAAAATGACAAGGTATTATTATTAGCAGCAGTAGGTAGGGGGAAAAATGCCCTAGCCACTCCAGATATGACATAAAAATGTGCATAAAACACTATCAGCGGTAATAGGAGACCACAAGTCATCGTGACTACCAGTCCATTGCCATTCGCTCAGTCAAATAAGCAACGTGACTCACATGAAGGAGGAGAGCCGCTGCGATGAATGAGATGCCCTGACAGTAACCCACGGCCTCATCGTAGAGCGCGTAGGCCCGCGTGAGCTGGAAGAGTATCTCCTGTCCCTCTCGATCCTTAAAAAACTCGTGCGCTGGAAAGGTGCGTGGCAAATCCCTCTGGATTTCCACGTCGAATCGACAGGGCTAAAAAAAGAGGGAGAGAGGTAGATTTATGCTTGAAGTTGTCAGATCGACGAACCTTTGTAAGCAGGATCCGATAGACCTCAGTTAGTCCCGAATCAGCGCCCTGAAATCCAGCCAACATTTGCCATATCTCTTTGCGCATGGTGTGAGGGATACCTCGTCGAACGAGCTGGATGACTCTGCGACCGAGAGCACCATCGGGCAAGGCTTCAGCGCCACTGCGTAGCACCACCGACTCGGCAGAGGGCGGTACTGGCAGCGAAGTCGCAGAGGAGGCAGAGGACTGGATACGAGTGCGCCACTCAGTGACGAGAGCGCTCCAAGCGACGAGCAATTGGTCATCAGTGATAGTGCGTAGATCTTCACCTCCGTTGCCGCTCAGTAGGGGTTCGTCATCGTCGATGACGCCGTCTGAAGCACCTTCGACATCCGTTGCGGGGGCAGCAACATCTTGGGTCGCGCCTAAAATCCAAGAGAAGTCATCGTATGGCCTTGCCAACAGAGTAAGAATGAGAGACAGTAAAGGTGGCAGGACCTCCGAAAAACAAGCTAGTGAATAGCAAGCCTGTAACCGCATGCTGTTCACACACAGACACAGATTCACAAACCAGTCAAAAAGGAAAATGACTGACTGTTGACTAACCCGAGTTTTGATTGGTTGGTGAGGCAGATCCAGTTTTGGCCAACCCTTTAGAAGCCTCGGTATGTGTAGAAGTGGTGAGAGAGCAAATGAATTCTGAGGAGGGAGATGAGATGCTGACAACAGCGAAACGGTTCATTTTGATCCGATTCTTTGCCTTATTTACTTCCTGACAGAAAAGAGAAATAAAGTTTACCAAATATCGAACAGGCTGATTGTCGCCTCGAAACTGACACAAACGACGAAACGATGTGACCTTTCCTCAGCACCTAAATAGGAGTTCTTGAAAAGACGGTTATTTGAGAATTTCCTAATTGATATTCTCAGCAAATAAAAGTGGGTAACAACCAAGGAGTTTAAAGTCCATATCATCCTTCCCCATAAGGTTTTGCTATGGATGCAGAAGTCCGTATTCAGGTCGTCAACTATTGGATCAGAAAAAAACGCCACTCTGCCTTGAATTTTGCACAGCTCCAGGAGTGGGTTGGTCATGTAGCCTACAAGCTCTTGTGATCCAAAACCCCCGAGAATACTGTGATGGAGGTGTCGTCGAGAGGATTACCAACAGGCGCGCCTACAATACAAAGGCCTAGCAGACCGAAAATAATGACCGCCTGAAAAAAAGTCTGCTATTACCATTTTCGACTAATAATAACATGAGACAAAATTCATCATCTTCGGGTAATAATTATCACTTCTTAAAAATCAGCTTTGTTTTAAAACGTTCAGATCCACTTTAGTCGAAGAATTTGGTGGACAGTCCGGTTAGTAAGTAGAGGAACAGACAGAGTAGTGGACAAAAAAACCAACTCCATGAACATGTCTTAAGCTGTCAGAAGAATCTATGACCAAATTATACAAGCATAAAAACATTAAAACATTGCCAGGGATGTCAGCAATCCCAGGACATGGTTTTGTTTCAAATGAACATCAATTTCATGGTCCACATTCCAAACATTCCAGAACTTCTAAAAACCAGGCCCTCGTCCATCTCTTCTGATTGACCATAGGCAAGTTCAAATGAACTTAAAAATGCTAATAATCATCACAAGACCAAGGCTAATCGAAGTGCTGTAAATGCGCTAGGGTACAATCACTGTGTCTTCAGCATCCAACAGGCAGTCAAGCGCAAGCTGTACTCACACCGTACTCATACGGGGCGGCGATAAAGACACCCGTATTAAAGCATGTCAATCTGATTATTCTAACTGGAAACGCGACAGAATCCAAGAAGCATCACTCCACGACGAACAAAAAACATCCAGACGCTTAATAGGTGCTTCTTGCCGCTTACGATAATGGCTTGGAGCATTTTTATTAACCAGACTGGTTCAACATCGCCTCGAGTCGATGAAAAGATGGAAATACAGGCCGACATAAGTATTGCCATGTTTGAGGCTTTCTGATTATTCAGAGCAGTCAAAAAGCGTTCGCCATATTGGGCGCATTGGGATACCCAAACAAATAAGCATAAACTCGAGTCTTTTACACTGTCAAAAATGAAGTCTTCAAACTCACCCACCGACCGGAGTGGTTTCAGATCCATTTGAAACTTTTGGATGGTTAAATAGGCAGAATATTTCGACAAATATTAAACAAATGACAGCTATCTTCGTAATCCTTAATTAATAGATGGTAATAACTCAAATCCGAAAAATGATTTTCTGAGTAGCCAGAACGTTTCGGAACAGTCTATAAAGTGCGGACAATTTTTCTTGAATATGCAGAGAACTCGACGATTAACAGCTAACATACCCAAACTTTTGACTGCCTGGAAAGGCTAAAGCCTCATATGAAAACTAATACAATAGAGACGGACCTCAACGAGAACAAGAGTAACGTCCTCGTAGCAGGGGATTCGAGGGGCGGAGAGCCAGAAGACGGCGTCCTTTTGGAAGACCTTGGCGCGAAACACGCAGCTTATTCGAACGGGTTTAGACACCAACTCCAGTGCTAGGTTGAAAACCACCGTGAAGAATACGAAGCGCTCTAAACGCATAAGAGTCGGTTTTGATTGCGTCAGTGAAATGGGTTTTCAACTTGCATTTGCACAACTACGGAACTACGAAAAGTCAACAGCATCACAGCTTTGAAGCTAATGGTGATAAGTGATTGAGGCTTTTGATGAATGGTTAGAATCAAGTCTTTAGTTATTCACTATCGATGTAAAAGAATTAACGTGAAAGTGAATGATGGGGGGATGTAAACCACCATTTCTGTCTCAAAACAACCACAACTTAGCTGCACTGCTCCAGCAACTTTGCCATCTCCAAAATCCTTCAAAAATTCTGCAAATTGCAAAATCATTCAACCAATCATCCAGTAATTGCCAACTTATTACGAGTTAGCTTTGACAATAAAACGTGCTTACTTAAATAATTTAAGTAAAAGTATTAAATAGTAAATCCTGACCACATACCGCGATCAGTGACAGTGTTTAAGATCTCGAACTGGGGTACGTGTGGCGACCAGGGTGCCATGGTGACGAAGGTAGAAGCATCAGGAATGAGTGTAGTGGCCTCATCTGGAGTTAATGAAGCAAGATTTGTGGCAAGTTCGGTCACATCGGAGGCATTGATGTAGCGGCCACAAGCCAACCCAATACTGGAGCACCTGAAGAAGGGGGAAGCGGTGGCAAGTAAATATTTTGCCTGATTGTTAAAAAACTTGGGTATACGTGCTCCTAAACATCATATTTAAAAAATCTACCGAGTTATTGACCAATCCATCTTTTTAATTCAGGAAATTTAAAAGTCTGAAGTGCCACGAACTTGGTTCTTTTGATTTACAAAGTCGGCAAGAATCAAGAAGAAAAAAGACCAGACAGTTAATTGAAGAACGTTCCTGACCCTTGATCCTACATTTGTGACTCGTGACGGTACAAGAACAGGTAATTTTAAAAAGTGAGGGATTAGTAAGTCGTAATTGCACAAGAATAACAATTACCCTCTTATGACATTATAAGTCGTTGAGACAAATGATGACTAAACATCATCGACTCATAAATTAGGGGTAGTAAAAACCAACTTGACAACACGCAGGGGTGGAACATCGACGCCATCTTCCGGTTGACTCACTCCGATGACCAGAATCTTATCAAGGTTTTGGCGGAATTTGAAGATATTCGGCTTCTCCTTCGAAACGGAGATGCTACCCAGTGAAGACTTGGTGTCTATCTCGCGCATATCAACGTACACACGGAGGCTACATGAAGAAAAGCAGACTACGTGCGCATCAATCAGTAGGATCAGAGAGCTATCAATGGTACATTGTAATCTACTTGTAAACGTGCTATCAACACAAGACCAAGGTACTCTTCAGAGGAACATTTATAGCTTACCAGCACAAAGTTAACCATGATAAATAGAGCATAAATAACCATGCGAGGCTGTAGCATATGCACTTTCTTGATAGTGTATGTTGAACTGATTCGGCTTTTCGGTCAAAACGAATTGTGTGTAGAAAAGCTACTCGTTGCCCTTTGAGTAGAATATAACCGGTCTTACTAATATGTAATTTAGTATATTTCATAAAATTATTTTTGACTTGATACATAATTGATGAAGTGAGCAAAAAAACATCCCATATTTAGCTGTGATACTTTTATTTTTCGCTTAATTAGTTTTGAGATAGAGAAGCCAACTCCTGCAGAACAATTAATGACGATCGGATTCTCGTGAAAACTCGAAACAACCTCATTTTAAAATTCATTTGGAAGAAAAAAAGGCTAGCAAATATTTGCTGTACTTTAAGGCCTAGCCCATGCGATGTACTTGTGCTGATGACATTTGATGAATGAAAGAACAAACAGTGCAATGGTAAAAGGTGGAAACTGCCTTTTTGGAAGTGATATCACACCTTGCAATAGTGATTGAGTACCATTGAGTGAATTCCTCGTCCTTGGTTCCCAAAATAATTCATAATAAGTGGATTTCACGAAAATCTACAAAAAAATGTTTCGCTACTGTGAAAAAGTGAGCCCTTCTTCGTTTTTATCTTTTCTACTAGCTGATACAGAAGTATGACGACATAGCGCACAATGTTGTTAAGGGACCATAACCACTACAAAATACCGATCTCCAAGGACGAGAGTTCAAGCGTCAAGTCTAAGTAGGTACGCACCAGTCTATCGGTGGGGTGTGCTCCACTTATCATGAAGTCTTGTATCAATAAATGCCAGTCAAGTTTAACTAATGCGTGCCTCAGAAGTGGGTAGGTGGGCGTGCGCGGTTGACGGCAGATTCAACGGTTCGCGTGTTGAAGGTTGAAAAACAATTACGGCTAATATCCTGTCGCTCGAAACAATGCAATATAATAAGGTGTGCAAGAAAAATGTCACCTTTCAGATAAAAAGCAGGACCGGTAATATCAGGTGGAGGAAAGGCTTCCTGTTACGCGCCTTCACCTATAAAGCCGCGAAACCTGCCCGTGAAAAGACCTACTTTGGGATGGGAGAACGATAATGACCTCGCCTCACCAGTCGTCATTCCCCCACCAGCATTTCCCAGGGTAAGGAAGATCATATTTACTTTACATTTGCTCGAACGGGAATAGACGAGAGATAAGAACGGGAGGTGACCAGAGATAGAGGTTTTCTCGGCTCCTGAAGACAGCATGCAAAATGGGCGCTAACTTATTTAACTGTCTTTGTCCAAGAGCAATTCGACGACTTTCCAAGACATTTCTCTCTTCCCTCATTCCCAATTAAAAATGAATTGGGGAAAACGTTTTCACTGAAGTACTTATACATTACAACAACAGAGAGCGTTCCGATTGCCATCGTGGTAACATCTTTTGTTTACATATAGCGGACAGTGATGGCATATATTTAAACAAACCTCCTTCCTAGAAGTAACAAAACGTCTTTTTTTCGGCTTTAGATCAAAAGGGGTGGAGGCGCTGTTTCCCCTCTTTGCTGTAGCCAGAAAAATTGAGACGCTAGCCCCAAATTTGCCTGCCAAGTAAATGATGCGAGGATCATTGAAGTCACGCAGTAAATTCCGCTTGAATAAAAAAATAATTTGCATGAAATGCGATTATGAAAGCATTTTGGTGGAAATCCTACCCAACTCCGCCAGAAATTCACTCAAGAACCATGATTTTTATCCAATCGTCATAAAATTCATTTTTAAACATCGAAAAATCTACAGTTCTCATAAAACTCCCCAAAAATAAGCATCATCGTCCATACTTTTAAAAAATAATTAACACTGAGACTGGACAGGTAACCAATCGCTAATAAGTGTATCAAAGCATACACGATCCAACTTCGCCCGTACACAGGTCAATTCAGAGAAAGAAATTAGACGGGAAACTTTGGAGTAAAGTCGCACCCAAAAATAAGAAAAAACTAGGTCTTGGGAGGTAGTAATCAGAAATTTGGAATTTATAAGAAAAAAGATAACAAGCAAACGCACCAAATTTTATATTCAGTGGGACGAGCGGAGAGCACAGGGGCTGCTTTTAGCTCGGGCACCACAGAGGGCGTTGAAGTTCGACGAACTACCTCTCCGATACAAGCGACAACTCGCCTGGCCTGAAAGGCAGTTTGGCATGGACAAGGAAGTGTCAAATCTCGCCAACTGTTGAGAGGTTACCTTCACCTTTTCTAACAAAAGCAATAAGTAATCAAACATTTATGCATTACGACACCTTTACAGGCTATGAATTAAGATCGTATAGATAATTTACATGAATATGGACAGCCCAAAAGCTATCCCATGGGCATATACCCTTCGCTACAAAGCACAACACATAATTAAAGGCAATACGAGTTCTCCTTTCACATAAGTCCGATTTGGCTCACAAACACGCTCTCAAAAGACCATAAGTGAACACTGCAATGTCCCGTAAAAACGGTCAGTGAGAGGATGAGTGGGAAAAAATTAAACATTTCATAGTGGAGAACTTAACGACATTAGAAATGAGCTGATTCCAAATAACAATCACGCAAAAGAAAACTATTCATAATCAATTTTACAAAATAAAATCTTTTCAGCGCAAAAAGGTTATTTTAAATCACTTCTCCACTTATGAAGACACCGTTTCACCGATGACTACCACTTGTGCCGTTTCACAGACAAATAACACTGTTGGGTGTTAAATAGTAGGCATACAACATAACACTGCAAATGTAGATGAAATTCCAAGTGTCACTGTTCTCAACCACAATGGGGGTTTGATGCGGCATTGCCACTCCCTCACTGTGACTGAAGAAGTTGGGATTGGCCAGAGTGAAACGAGCGGGATATTGCCAGCGACCAATCTATCTGACCGGTGGGTAAAGGCTTGTGCTAAGCGCCCCCAGGCAAACAAACATGCAAAATTAAGTGTGCGCAAACACAAAACGTGGCGGTCGAGGTCCTTATCACATGTTTCAGGTACACACCCACGCCCGGCTTGTTTGCTCTCAATGCTCTGTTCGACTGCCTTCCACGTTGGACCACTTTGTGGGTTGCTTTAATTGCGAAATTCACACACACACACAGAACCGAAGTGGACATTTGTGTTGGGCTTTTCGGTCAGTTGAAAGGCTCCATTTGGAAGCTTGCTTTGCAGACATCGCTTCAATTACATCAATCAGTCATCACATGTGAAGTATGCAAGAACTTGCTGTTCGTGTCAGGCGACCTAACAAGTTTGTGCCCTTTTCAGTCTAACTCGCGACACTGTCTCCTGACAACTTGACGGGGCATGCACAGTGCATGTGATTGTTTGCAGGGCGGTCCATTGGTACCCCACGGCACGATCCAGTATGGCAGAATGGGGTAGGCTAGAGTAGCGTTTGAATCCTCATCTCATCAAATGCAGGTGGAAGCTGATAAACGTGACTTAAACGTGTCCACCACGATTCAGGAGCTGTTGAGGCTCCTCAACAAGCCTGCCACTAGGCGATAGAAGAATGTACTGTTCAGAAAGGTTTCGATCGAACTGCTCGATTCTCGTGATGAACCACTCTGCCGATACATGCGCCATCCTCGATAAAGACCATGGACATGTACAGAGAGGCAAGAACTACATGTCGGGTGAAAGCGCAACTCCCCTGAATTAACGCACCATGAACAGCTTTTCACCATCACCTCGGATAAGCGATGAAGGACTTTGGTTGTGGATAAACCCTTTTTGTAGCGAAGAAATGTAACTTGGTCTTTAATGCATTCGCCACACAGATCTCAAAGATGAGAGAATTTCAAAGGTCGATAGGATTACCGATGATTCTTTCATAAAGAGACTTCGCAAGTATGAATGCAAATTCTTGGTAGGCGCGTCAATATGGTGGGGGAATAGTGTGGGAGACCAAAAAAATCTCCGTGGCCAAAAATGCCTCAACACATGCCCCATTTGCACCACAAATGACCGCAAAGCCGTAGGCCTTGACGCTTCGCCTTACAGAGGTGATGAAACTCAGCAATGCCAGCACGAAGTCAGCTCATCAACTAACAGACATGCGGACTACCTTAAATAGCTCGTCTTTCCATGTTATGCAGGACTAATTCGCATCCAATCGAAAGAGAACTTTGGGGCAGTGGTGTCTTACGTCAACAGTGGAAAATTTCCCAATCTCCCTTTGCTTTGGGTGGAAATCCAATACTAATCAGATCATGTGCTGCAAAATGAGTTTCTTGCCTTCCTTGCATCAACAGTAAGTAATGTGTGCAGGTATTATTGATAGGTCCCCATGTTCGCATAGAAAGTAAACAAAACTACTACACAATTAGCGATGAACCACCATGGCAGGTTTTTAAATTCAACAAAATTACTGCCTGTGGACCGTAAAAGGGTCTTCAGAGAATTTCCAAACATTTCAAGCACTCATTCGCGCAACGATGCGCAAATTATGTTCTGAAAGAGTGCCAATCCATCATTATGAATTCTGACATGATTGAGCATCGCCGTTCATTGCTACTTGAGGCCAATGCTTCAATAGTTCGGGTGCATTTAAATCAACTTGTGAGAGAATGTCGATGAAGATCCCAGTCAACTAGACGTTGCTAAGATCCAATGACCTGAACTGATGAGCAGTAAATTGTAGATTGCTTACTGACAGAGCAGTGGTGAGAACAAACCAGCATATCATTAATTATCCCCAGACAACTCATTCACTGCCCACTCTGCACTTCCAATGCACGCACTACCTCGCCCCCACAAGACCGTCTAGTTTGAGTGGTGCACTGCAAACGTAACCCTTCAAGCGCGGAAGACGGAATACAGGTAACGGCTGACACCCATCTACTCCACACGACATGATGGAAAAATTTTTTCAAAGACAACCAAGTCTAAAGAATGTGGCAGAAAAAAACCGCAGCATCTCAAACTAACACTCACGAGAAGAATCTATGCTGCACTTGAGGATCAGAGGGTGATAGCGCCTCACCTCATCCTCATACCTGCACCTCCTTGACATTCTCAAAGTAAATACTACCTTCCCATAGCATTGAAAGGTTCATTGAGAGGTACGGGTGAGATAGAAACGGAAGCTCTTAATGGTGGGTTTTTTCGACTTCTAGAGGCAGAATGCTGTTTAAAATTGTAACTCGAAAGTTCGCCTCCTGTCGAGAAAAGATAGCGGGTTGTAATGCTATTTACCTCAGCCAACGAAACCCATTTGGTTACCGGTCAATTCATGATGGTTTGGACATGCCGACTGGGTTTAAGCTCTTCTGTCTTGTTTTGAAAGCAAAAAGTTCTCCATACCTATCGCAAGAGAAAGTCAAACTTTGTTCGAAAAATGGACAGTTTCACTCTGTCTCCAGATTTCTTAATCTCACAAGCTTGTTATTGACAACTTTACGCATCTTTAAAAGGAGTTTGCGAACCTTTAGTAGCCCAACACACACATCCAGCGTTCTAAGACCATTGAATCAGCTCTTTGCAGGACTCCTTTTCAGCTGCGTGTGAATGCAGATGCAGTCGTCTGGACGCTTCAAGGGCTTTGCATTTACCATGTTAATAATGACTCCGTTTGGATCCATAGAAGAAGGCTTTAGTCCACTTGTCAGCACTCAGGCATGTCGAGTACAGACCACCTCAGACGTCCAGTTAGCAACAGTTAGGACCGCAAAGGAGGAAGAGGTTGCTGGAAATGTGAATATTTGTGACAGCCCTGATTTCAGAAGAGTTAGTGCCAGGAAATTGCCTAAGTAAACGCTGACAGAACAGCTTAAGCCTATCTATTTAGAGTGAATGGTGAATGAGGCATCTGAAGATAATTAACAATATGTTGGTTCGTATAACACTGGACCATAAGATCCACTTCTCACCAGTCGTCAGTCAGAAATCAACAACGTCCCCTCACGAATCGTTTGAAGCGCATACAAAATGTTGAACCGATAACTTCAAGCAGCAATGGAAAGCGGCACTCCTTTGTGATTAAAGTAGAAACAATGAGACTCTACTTCCCGTCCGTTGAGGCGAAAAGCACTAAATCATAAGAGGAAATTAGACATTTTGGGGAAATGGGAGTTCAAGTGAACATTTTGCCCCGTTGAATATCAAAACCAGGATTATGGAAAGAAATACGTTTACCCTTTCCATACAGTTTACACAACCCAATTGGAGGGTTAGCAAAAGCTTTCCGATCATCTTACTCTTTGGGTCGCCTCGACTACCGTGGGAAAAGGGCTTTGGTTGTTGGCTTTGCATGCTTATCAAACGAAGACCAAATGAAAGTGGCGGCAGTGCAAGACAAAAAAAGTACTCTCATGTAGACTTTTAATGAAATGCACTAACCGTAAAAAAATTACCTTAGATATTTTACCCTTCAAAACACTCTTCCTATGAGGCAAGTATCACTAGACCCTTAGCCGGGTTGGATGCATTTCTTGAAGCAGCCTGCCTCAAATCACGTGTATCAGGTTCATTCGGTGTTTTATGGGAGCTTGCAGCAACAGACAAGTAGCACCGAGTACAATCATAAGTATCGAGGGGCTGACATCCATTGATGCACTTGAGAGTTCAAGAGGGTGGTAATCAGAAACAATTGTGCTCTTGTGTTCAACTTTGGTAGCTGACGTCCCTCGGTACACAAATGAACTCAATAAGGCTTCGCCTTAAAGCCATTTTGTGTTTTAAGCCACTTTTTTGCTGCTTCATAGGATCAGATATTCTAACTTTTGCCTTTCAAAGAAATCCCACAGGTAGAGGTCATATGCTATCACAATGAGTCAAACTGGATTTATTAGGAGGCGACTTTTAACCTACTTTTCCACTAATAATTTTGGATGCATTTTGAGCATTTCTCACAAAATCAATTTCACAATCCACAGGAAAAACAACCGCAAACAAATTCTCACCAAAATCTGCTTCATAACACAAATAGAAGCCAAAGAAGGGTCTCCATTCATGCTTGTCGATGTTTTGAAGGCTGGAAAGATCCACACAATCACACACCCCATCAAGATGAGTATCATTGCCATGGAACACTTATGTGTGGAGTAATTCCATTGCATTTCATTCCATGCAAGAGACCTGAGAGCTAAGATATAGGGTTAGTTAATTTCGGACTAAACATTGTCTTCCATCATGTTTCAACTAGGCTTCACCAATGTATGAAGTCATATTCACCACATCTCTTAGGATTCCCACCTATATGGATTGGATAGATAGACTGATGATGGGGGAAAAAACAGGGAAGGCATCAGCTGCAGGTGACTAAATCATCAGACTTAAAGCAGAAAGGTCGAGTAACTCCCTCCACCTCTCAGATAACTGGCTTTGTGTCGATGTAAGTAGCAAAGTGGGGTTTTGATGGACTAGTGGAGTTAGTAGGATAGAAAGATGTACCACAAGCCAAAGTTACAAGGTGGAAATATATTCCAGATTAACGACCGAATGGTGACAAACCGGTAGCGAAAGATTAGGAAGGAATGAAAACAGGACCAACCTTCGAATGACCAGCCTCTCATCTTTTGGGAAATGTTTCCAATAAAGCCATCGGAATCAGCGAGGCGAACGACTACCTTTGGAGTCCAAAGCCTTCTTGCTGTAGTGAAACATGGTCATTTTTGACTCGTGACGGATGTTAAACTGAATGTTATTGCGACTGACGCGAAGGAACTATTGCCAGATTAATAACATTCAGCCGTCCATAGTAGTTACTGGCAAATTGACCCACTCGCTAGTGGTATGGCCATGGACCCGCATCAATTACATCCACATGTAGTCTGAGCTTCTAAAACCCCAACCTCACGATAGTACGACTGTCTTCTTCGTAATTTCATTCAAAAGTCATTCTGAAGTCTCAAAAACAGCCACAAATGGCACTGATGGTGCACCATGACAGTGTCCAAATGTCGACGATGGTGAGTGTGGAATACGAAAGATAAGACGAATGCAAAGTGCTAGATGTTTAGTTTCCATAAAACAAGCTTCAGGTCAGATGGCAAATAAAATAGAAAATTGACTCTTTTCAAAAGCACTTAAAAGTAAGCATTCATTCAAAAAACATGCATGCAGTTCTTGCAGAAAAAAAAGAAAATGAAAAGGAAATCGGTCTAGCCATTGAAATGATTTTCAAGGTATAAGAGGGGCATGATTAAAAGAAAATGAACTGCGTGTTTAGCACAATCACATCATGCACCCTTCGTAAATCAAGCTTTAATTGTTCAACTTATAGTAAGGGTAACTTATCAAAATTTAATCAATTTATTCAGATCAAAGGCGTCCTACATCTACTTTGCAATATAAATTTATCCGATCTTGCGCAACACAACTTGAAGTAATCGGTTATAGCGTAAAATAATGCTATGTCACATGTGTAACCCCTGTGTTAAAAAAGACAGCCGATGGATGGAATACGCCACATCGACATCTAGATTGTTAGATAGGTGGATGAATGGATGGACAAGCAGATAATGGCGACCGTCCACCTCGGCAGCATCACAAAATCCATCATATAATGCAAGACTACAGGAACATTGTGAAGCCACCACCGGCGTTCTTGTGCATTCTTCCACAATGAAAACAGCACCTGAAGCCTCCTAAAAATGCTTCATTCCGGCACCGGGCACTTGTATTTTCATCCAACTTTTGCCTCGTAATAAACTGTCCGTTTTGTATGCAACCGTTTGCCAATCCAATGCCAAGGGGTAATAAGCGTTAGTCAGTGTCACCCTCGCATTCTCAAGTGCAGCATGAGATCTAAACACTATTAAGTATTGTGATGAGATGATATCCCGTGTTAAGTACTTCATCGCTCATCCGAGGTGATGGTGAAAAGCTGTTCATGGTGCGTTAATTCAGGGGAGTTGCGCTTTCACCCGACATGTAGTTCTTGCCTCTCTGTACATGTCCATGGTCTTTATCGAGGATGGCGCATGTATCGGCAGAGTGGTTCATCACGAGAATCGAGCAGTTCGATCGAAACCTTTCTGAACAGTACATTCTTCTATCGCCTAGTGGCAGGCTTGTTGAGGAGCCTCAACAGCTCCTGAATCGTGGTGGACACGTTTAAGTCACGTTTATCAGCTTCCACCTGCATTTGATGAGATGAGGATTCAAACGCTACTCTAGCCTACCCCATTCTGCCATACTGGATCGTGCCGTGGGGTACCAATGGACCGCCCTGCAAACAATCACATGCACTGTGCATGCCCCGTCAAGTTGTCAGGAGACAGTGTCGCGAGTTAGACTGAAAAGGGCACAAACTTGTTAGGTCGCCTGACACGAACAGCAAGTTCTTGCATACTTCACATGTGATGACTGATTGATGTAATTGAAGCGATGTCTGCAAAGCAAGCTTCCAAATGGAGCCTTTCAACTGACCGAAAAGCCCAACACAAATGTCCACTTCGGTTCTGTGTGTGTGTGTGAATTTCGCAATTAAAGCAACCCACAAAGTGGTCCAACGTGGAAGGCAGTCGAACAGAGCATTGAGAGCAAACAAGCCGGGCGTGGGTGTGTACCTGAAACATGTGATAAGGACCTCGACCGCCACGTTTTGTGTTTGCGCACACTTAATTTTGCATGTTTGTTTGCCTGGGGGCGCTTAGCACAAGCCTTTACCCACCGGTCAGATAGATTGGTCGCTGGCAATATCCCGCTCGTTTCACTCTGGCCAATCCCAACTTCTTCAGTCACAGTGAGGGAGTGGCAATGCCGCATCAAACCCCCATTGTGGTTGAGAACAGTGACACTTGGAATTTCATCTACATTTGCAGTGTTATGTTGTATGCCTACTATTTAACACCCAACAGTGTTATTTGTCTGTGAAACGGCACAAGTGGATGCCTAAAGGTATCGTAAACCAATGACTAATCATAGTAAAATGACATCCTTGAAAGTCAGGAAATGGTGAGGCAATGCTTTTCTGAATATAAACATAAATTTACTTTGCAAAATCAAGCAAGATTTTATTGTTGAAGTAAGTCTACTCCGAAACATCCGGCAAAGTAAGCTATCTAGGGAGATTAAAGAAGTGAAGCCACTTTATGCCGACTAAGTTTTATAAAACGGATTTACCATGTGCTACTGATTTTATTTCAGGTTTGCGTGGGATGTGTTGAATGACAGCGGCAGACTTCGGGAATCAAAAAACAAGCATCTCATCTTTTAACATCGTGCGCAGTTGGCTATGCTTACACTTTTTTAGGTAAACTGGGCTTTCACTTGACACCCACTGAATTTAACAAGTCGCAGTTAAATTGAAGTGCTAAGCATACCAAGTGCTATAACGCCTAGAAGTTCACATCAAAAAAGTGGCCTTGAAAGTGAATTAATTTTCTTCATTAAGCCGATAATATAGCTACCGCAGAAGACGCGAAAAATCCTGGGACTAAAAAATGGACTTAAAGATAACCAAATTTTGGGGATATTTCAATTGGATACAAAAATGGAGGGGTGACGGATACAAAGCAGCGATGAAGCAAACGCATGTGCAGTATAAATGAAAGATGAAAAGGTCCAAATACGTAAAATACGGTATGCTTTTGCTGTTGCTACTCGAAAGTAAAAATAGTTGCAAAGACAAAGAAACTGAAAATGTGCTCCACAGCATCAGTTTAACAAATAGGTATCGCTTATGAGCGCAGTGATGAGGTAGTTAACTTTTCCGCAGGTTGACCTTAGATATCCGAGCATTGTTTAATTAAATAGACGAACTATTGCACCCAAAACCAATATCATGTTTAATTGAAATAGCCACATAACTCACCTCGAACATGGATGAACACTGATAGACAAAACAGTGATAATTCATTTTGAAAGCCGCAGGCTCGAAATTGGGGTTTTCGCCGGGATATGTGAAAACAATGTAGCCTTGGGTGTCTTTTATCCACGTGCTGTAGTAAAACGCGATTTTCTTAGCATCAAAGCTCTGTAGAACCTCGCCTGATTGCTGATTGAAAACGCTACAATGAAGAGACTCGATTTAGAGACCGCGTTGCGACAATATGCCGAGCAATCACAGTCTAACCTGCCTAAAGTACGTGGAATCATTATTGATGGGAAAAGAGAGACAAAAGGGTATCTTGGGCCGTGGCGTAGATTCCAAGAGGCTGGTTTCGTAATCCTTCACAATCTGCCTCAAAGTGGCTTGAAGTTCGGCATCATCGCCTGAGGAAATTACGGGAAGAGATCCAAGGAACAAAACGTTCTCACAGATTAGGGATTCATTCGATAACATATCCTTCTCTGACTGCAACACACCTATCATGAATGAATTGTAATGGAGGCACTTTATCAGTTGAAACAAATAAGGAAATCAAAGGCAAATGGAAGCCTCAAAATACTAAAACATACGCGGACTAAGTTGAGGGGAAGTTGGACTCGACCCAAGTGTAATTTTTTCTGAAAATTGTAAAATATAAAACAAAAATCTGGTTGGGATATTAAAATACGCAATTTGCGTACCAAACGGAACCAGCAAATGTTACCAAAATTCATGCAAAAACACATACACAAAATGTGCAGCTTTTATGAGAACTAATTAACTGCATGCCTGCCTCAGTATGTTTGACGAAATAATAACAGTGAAACAGACAGCTAGTCAACTCTCGAAAAACCCCTTTGAACACTACAGCATCTTATGCATTTGATAACTACATTTTGACAGCGCATCACAGTTGAGTCGAGTCTGAGTTTGAGAACGCAACGTAAGACATACTAACCGGGTATACCGTCCATTCCTTTACTAACTCGGGGAAACTTAGACGACCAAATCGACCTTGAAAATAATCTGAAATGGAACTATAAATGTGCACAATTAAATGTATATTAAGGCCGCTGTGAGATAATTTAACCAATGGATAAAATAAAATTAATTAGCCATACAGTCGCAGACCCAACATCTGTATCTATTATTGCGTTTCCTACTTATTTGCTCTTTGCCACCAATGTTTCATTTTTGTCTTCAGTGATTCCATTCGATCCTTTTTTTGAAAAGTAAAACAACGAAATGCTCTCTTAAGGGTGGCATTATTTTTGTGGTCTTCGGCAATTTATCCCGCGCATTATGCATGCTAATCACCGTACCAATGGCATTTGTAGATTTGTCGCAGTTTTATGGCGGTTTTCGGAATCATTGCCATTATGTACAGCGATTACTTTGAAAGTTTCCAGCCATGATAAAGTATTTTAAAGCAACGCAAAAGCTCTCCTTGGTACTTTTTGTGTCGAATCCGGGAGATAATTCACCATTACCTTTTCCTCGTTTAAGCGTGTACACGATCGTCAGTCCATCGCGCACTACTTTTTACCTGCTATAATCGAATACTGCTTGTTTATCTGATACCAGTGATGGTGAAATTCGCGCACGTGTCATCTTCTGTCTGTGTCAATTCCCACCTTACTGCAGCATTCCGAGTCTTTCTCGATGTCGTACCAGTCCAAAATCATGTTGTAAAACGCATCAGTGACCCTGAGGAGGGCTATAATGCAGGGTAAAAACACGAGCGGCAGAGACTCAAATCCTCCCTTCTTTTCGGCTTCGCAGGCACTTGATGCTCCGCCTTGGTAATTGCACCGAGCAGAATGGCCTCTGGGCCTTGCTATTAGCTTCACAGTCATTTTGTACGTCACAAGACCTTTCGGCTTTGGTATTATGACTTTTTCGATTTTGAGATAGATGCGAGGCGCCACAGTCAAACACAAAGCCAAAGTATCACTTCACTCCACTGCACTTCAAAGTGAGAAATTCAACTGAATAGGTGTCAACTTTACCGTTGTCGTCCATTACCACTTAGTGCAGCGGTGTTTCTGTGTTTTAGTTCCTTTCACCTAGTTGCCCCCATTCCTCCGCGTTGATAGGTCACGAAACGGTGCACAGATGTTTGCCAGTTTTTTCCACACTCCGAGAAACCAAGTAGAACCAAGTTTACTTAACAGCAAAAAGTCAGTCGTGAATATGAAGTCGATGGAGTGACTATTTTTCTCCTATTCTATCGTGAAGTCAGCAAAAAGTATCGTGCGAAGCCTTTGACAATCGAAGTGGTAGGACTCGGTGACCGTGGCCGCTCTCTGAGGGATTAGTTGAAGATGGCGAAAAAAGGCAACTTGATGCACGTCAAATTCTGCTCGGAGGACCCAGTCACCTGAAGCACAGCGGTGCGTATGCCACGGCTGTTTATCGACCGAACTGCCGCGCTCGCGCTGAGTCATGCCCGAGCGAAGAATCGATAATTTTTCGTGAAACAACTACGATTAACAGCAAATGTTGGGAGGGTAGGAAATGCTTGAATCTCCGTTGCGCAAAGACTTATAAATAAATTGTATAAGGTTTTTTTAAGTAATAGGCACTTAATATTCGTTTACGCCCACCGGACAGTCGGGATGATTGGAAATTGTGTAATTACACCATATCTACTAAAACTACTGATTAGATTAGATCAAATTGCAGCACTTTGCCTTCCCAACCACCAGGCAAACGTGATTAAACTCTAAACTTTGAATTTAAAGCCCCACAAACTCAGTTGAGTCAAACCGTCATTTTGCTTATATTAATCGACTTAGAAGCTCAAACAAGACGCACCTCTCATTCATTTGAACGAATATCAGTAATAAAGTACTCTGTAGTGAAGTTGATAAACAAATAAGCAAATTAATTACTACTTTGGTATATTTTTACCAACGAATTCATTTATATTCTCCAATGTTCGTTTTCCCGAGAATTTGTTGTAGTTTCCATTCACAAGGGTCATCAGCGTGGGGTAACCCTTAATGTCATGATGTATCAACTCCTGTCTGTACTTGCTGGCATCGATTTTGCCGAAGACAACGTTAGGATATTTGCCAGGAAGAGTTTTGGCAGCCTCGTTGAGGATGGACATTAGACTTTCGCAGTGGCTACACCAGGCAGCATAGAAGAGGATAACATACGTGGTTTTAGAGTGCCTTGACTGCTTCTCTATCTGGCCTAGCCCGTGGGGATCTAATTCCTGCACTGAGCCCTCATATTTCGACATTGTTGACACAGTAAAAAACCCAGAGGCCGCGAAACTCAAGCCGTAATGCTGACCTCGCTTGAAGGTCGCGCGCCGAGCCACTTAAACGACTGAGCCCCGGACCAATCGGATCGCAGCGTGAAGTGACTAATCAGAAAGTCAAGAGGGTTCAGGTGCGATACAAAGGGGATAGTTGGAATATTTTTTTACCCAATACTATTCATTTCCTCTAAATCCTATTTTTGATGCTGAAATTCGGTAGTTCCTTATTTAAAAAATGCTTTTTCAAATTGACATTCAAATGCCGTTGCTGCAAATACCACGTGGTGACTCGTGTCTTGATTGGCGTGAAAACCCGGATTGTAAAGCACCCGACAGTAAGGGTTGAGAATCACATTTAGCCTCGTTCGTTCATGGATAAAGTTAAATTAGTTTAATGCAGAAGGAATGTTTCCTTTTTATAATGTTACATTTCTTGACTTCAATCTTCTGCCTATTAGAATAGTAAAGTAAAACGCTGAAAAAGAAAAACTATGACATATTTGCACTTCTTAAGTGTTACCCTAAAGAAATCTACAATAAAGAATGGAAAGAAAAGTTACTACAAGTTCCTCGGGTGATGATTGTAGGAGTCAAAATGGTAGTCAGTTCTTCGGTCTGTACTTATCCAAGAAGACGTTGGAACTCTTAATTGTTCGATCTCCTACGCGCTTTACGTAGATTCCGTTCACAAGAGGCTTGATTGTGGAATACCCTCGGATGTTGTTGCCTTTAAATTTCTTTTTTGTACTTGACTACATCAGTTTTTGGAAAGGAGGGTCCCAACTACTTCATTGGTAATTCTTTGGCAGCCTTTTTGATGACTAGCTGCAGTTTTTCTGCTGTGGTGGCACCAACTGGTGTAGGAGAGTAACAGGTAGGTGTCAGCTGAGTCTTTGGATAGGCTAATCAGTAGTATCAGCGAAAAAGGGTTCAATTCGTGAATGCTTGCCTCATCAACGAATGTCGGCAATGCTGTGATTATCATGAGAAAAGAATTTCTCAAGAAATACATATTTGAAGGCAGCGGCTTTCTCGCATTCTGGTGCTCTTATAGGCCTCTTGGGCCAGAAAGCTGGCATTGCCTTCCCTACGTCAAACGCAACGGTCAGTTTGATGTGAAAGTGACTAGGTTGTGCAACAGGAAGTAGGATGTTCTACAAGCTTCGAAACCATCTTCGGGTCCCCTAGTAAGATATAGGTACTTAGAGAAGCAGCTAAATATGAAAATATCAGTGCATTAAATTTAAGTCGTTCCATCCAGGTAGAGAAATGTTGCCATCAACGATTATTACGCTTATCTGGCAATTAGGGTACTGGAAAATCTGGGAATTTAAAGTTTGGCGTATTTTTGAATGGATCAAGCAAAGAAATCTAGGGACAATCCGTAGTTGATACCTATGAACATAGTATCTTTGTAATGCTTGGCACGTGCGTTCAAAACGGTTGTCGATTTGAGAGAATGTGTAGCAGAAAAGAGGTTCGAGGCCTTTCAGAAGCCACAAGAAGCCATAATTTAAAGCAGAATATACACTATCAACGTATGGGGATGCCAAGAGGTTAATGGAAGGACTACAAATATGTGAGAGTGCGACCACCTTGAGTTTCCTGCAGTCAGCCCCGAGGTATCTGTGTGCCTGCTGTGGCTTTCGTTTCCTCATACACGGCGACAGGTGAAGACGTCCCAGTTGGAGGCCATGCCCACATAATGTGCACACGTAAGAACGAAAAGTGTAGGGATGCATTTTATTTATTATAATAAGACAAATCAAAGCAAAACCTAGTGTAATCTGATCGCCTATTTGAACTACGCTCGTTCAAGTGTTATCAGCTGGTCGATCGATTGCGGCGAGTATACGTGTAGCGAGGCTAAAAATCGATAATTGCATGAGGCGCAAAAGTTAATTTGTTAGGCATTGACGAACTAACACCAAGGCCCGGTAGACAGGTGAAAGGGAATTCGACAAGACAGCACAATTAGGATAAAAAAGCCAGTAGAATGCAGGCATATCAAAGCAGCATGCCTCAGGCTATGCTAACCACCCAACCGCAGGGTGTTATGATGACACAACAGCCAAGTCATGTGGTTAGTACTTGTGCAATACCACAGGTAGGGCAGCCAAGATATGCCATAATGACACGGAATGGACAGCCATTGGGAGCACCACCAATGATGATGCAACCACAGCAGCCTATGATGATGCAACAGCCAGTAATGATGGTGCAAAGTAGGCCTCCAATCATGCAGCCTAGACAGATGCCTATGGCTCCCCATCAATATGCCATGACATCACATACAAGGCCACAGCAGCAGTACCCTATGGAGCCATCAATACAGCAGTCAGGACAAGAACAGTCATCACTACCTGAGCCTGCATCAGTAGTACCGGAGCCCACAAAACCAGCAGCTCAACGTAGAACTTCAATTTTGTCTCAGAGCCAATCACTTTCGGGGGTAAAAGTAGTGACAGACATGCAATCACAGTCGCAAAATCCTCCAGTACGAAAATCGGTTACAATAAACCTCGAGCCGGAGATCAATTCCATGCCAATAGATTCCACGACTAATAGACCACTCCCAGAACTGACGCCTGGCTCCCTCACAGTACAGACCGAACAATCCGATCAAAATATGTTTTCCCCTATCAACTCCAATCTTCTTCAGGGCATTTCATTGAGCCAGACTGATTTAAATGGCCATATGAATCAGTACAACAACAGTGGACAAAGTAATATCCAAACAGTCCAAAGACCTAAAAACATGCAGATAGCATCCAATGGATTTCATCCCAGTCATGATGTTCCTCCTGTTGAACCTCCAGTTCCAGAGCACTTCAGCAGTAAACAACCTTCTTCTCAGTTTTTACAGGATTTTAATCATTTTCGTGATCAACCGACTTCCCAAATGCCTCAACAGCCACCATCCATTGACACGCAACCTTACATGCTACCAAAGGCGCTACAGGAGCTTTCCGATGAAAAGGTCGTGGAGCAGCTGGCAGAGATGGAAACAACCTCGGAGACGATGTTGGATACCAGTCTGCCAGGTACTGAACCTGCAGGAGATTTTCAGACGCAGAAATCCGTAGACTCCTCAAATCACATAAAGATGCTTAAGACGAAGCAGACAGTGATGGAATGTGTGATGCGAAAGCTTCTGCGTTCAATGAAACAGATTCAAGAACAGGATCCAGAGAGGCGGAATAAGACGGAAAATGAAGCCGAGCATCGACTTAAAATGGCCCGCATGATGCAGCTGCTGATGCTACAAAGAAAGAACCTTCAACAACAGGTTGATACACTAACGCAGAGTTATGATAGTCTTCTACAGAAACACCAATGTTTGAAGACCTACTCGGAGGGCTGTGTTTCAGAGAACCTGGAATTGAACAAGAAAAACCGCAAACTTCAGACAGAACGTGATAGTAAGGAGGCGCAAATCAAGGCTCTGATGCAATTGAGCTGCAAAATGCAGAAGAAACTTGAGGGTCATGCACACACGGAGTTGGCATTGGAAAATACAAATTTGGAAGTGAAGCGACTCGTCTGTGATAACGAAAATCTCAAAGCAGCTAATCAGCAACTGGAAACTTCCTGCAATGAAAACGTCAAGGAGCGCGAAAGTTTGACCCTTCAAAATAATCAGCTGAAAATGGATCTGGATAGAATCCGAATAGAACTGGCTAATCAGCGAGTTCGAACAGAGAAGGTCTCCGCAGAGAATTCAAATCTACGAAACCAACTAAGCATTGCAGAGGCAGGAAGTAAAACTGCAGCAAAAAAGAGTGTTGAGTACGGTCAGTTGAAGGAGGCCTATGAGAACCTTCAATACGATCATCAGCGTCTTCAGATGCTCTACATCTCGGAGACTGAAACTCGGCGTGAGTTGCACAACCAATTGCAGGAGGTGAACGGAAACATCCGAGTAATTAGTCGTTTCAGACCAGCTGAGGAATGTGACGAGGATGTGGAATCCCCCTTCGAATTCTGTGCAATGGATAAGATTTTCGTCTGTGGCAAATCCATCCCAATTTCTGTGGCCTATCAACGCCAACTAGGATACAATCAACCACAAGCATATACAGCTCGAGATGAGTTCTTTGCATTCAATCGAGTCTTTCAGGAAAACGCAAATCAAGCAGACATCTTTGAAGAGATCCAGCCAATCGTTGGGTCCTTTGTGGATGGCTACAACGTGTGCATTTTAGCCTATGGACCTACAGGAAGTGGGAAGACTTATACAATGCAAGGAACTAAAAATTGTCCCGGTATCTGTCGGCGCGCTGTTACGGAAGTGTTTGCGCTTTGTGATCCTCTTCAAGGTATTTGGTGTACTGAAATCAACATTGCCATGTTTGAGATCCACAACGAGGTGATATACGACCTTCTAGCGCCACAGATTACTCCTGTGAAGCTCTGCGACAACGGATCTGATGTGCGGTTGGTGAATGCGGAAGAGAAGATCACAACTTCAGAGCAGGAGACGATGCATTGGATCGAGAAGGGCTACGTCAGACGCAAAGTGAGCTCCACCCGACTAAACAGTGAGTCCTCGCGCTCCCACCTCATCATCCGAATGCATCTCACACTGGTCAGTACGCTAGATAATCAGCGTAGAACCTCCTCTCTCGTCCTATGCGACTTAGCCGGTTCAGAGTCCGCGGAACGCATAGAAGCCGACGAGACGCTCCATATGGAGACAGGTTACATTAATCGATCTCTAGTCACCCTAGCACGAGTGTTTGAGACGCTCCGTCGAAAGTCGGGTCAATGTGCCTCTACGGGATTGGCTATTCCTTACCGGGACTCCAAGCTGACTCACCTCCTCAAACCCTGCCTGGGAGGACAGGCCAAATGCGTGCTTATTGTGACAGCATCACCAGAGCAAAAGCACTTAGACCGCACGTTGAAGGCTCTTGAATTCGCTCAACGAGCGATGCAAGTATCACTTGGGCGACCGGCAAAGAATAACCGAATTCTGGTGTCCAATCAGACACCTAGGTCCTAGACACCGTTAGGCTACCTCTTCATCCCTTCCACCTCTTAGCTGTACAGACCTTCTACGATCGCAATTTCTTGCCACCTGCTAGTAAATTGGATGTAGCTGGATTGAAATCTGTCTGACAGTTTGATTTACTTCCCCTTCCCTTCTTTCTCTTCACCTTATTTTCAATCATTCATGTCGCCTCTGTCTTCTAGTCATGAGTGCAAGTCCGTGTTGTTATCTATCACCGGGAATAATATGGGAACAATGAGTCTTGGTTCTGCCGGTGATCTGAGAGGAGAACACATTTTGATCCACGAGGAGGAGTCGTAACAATCAAATTTTCCCTTTAAAAACAGTGGTCCTGATAATTACCGGAAGTAGGGGGTAAATGATGCGAGGACACTAGCATATAACGAATTGGGCCTGCTCTTATACAAACAAATACAGCTGCAAGGTTGTAAAAAGAAGTTTTTTTTAGTAAAAGGTTAAAATCTGAGTGAGCTAGCAGTGAGAACTTCGGTCTCAAACAGGAGGTCAAAGGCGACGTTTCGCATCGAGAAAGAGTAGGTAGCGCTTAAGGGAGGATGTCTACAGTGCCTGTGCATAGAATTCACCACGCACCAGTGCTCTGGTTGCTCACTCGGTTACAAACGTGATCACAAGGTATGATGATTCTTGTAAACAAAAATTGATGGTTTAAGGTTTGGGAAAGGATGAATGTGAATGGGAAACCTTTCCTCGCGTCTAAATCATTGTAATCTAAGCATCTAACAGAGGAAAGCGCAGCTAACCTTTCATCGTAAAGTACGAATCACAAAAAAACATTCCACTGCTCCATTCACAATCTGATAAACTTAATATTTGATTAAATTCCCATGCAAAATATTCAAGTGTGCTACTTGCAAATTTCGGTAGTACAAGCTTCGGTGCTGAGTCACTTATGCGTAGGTTTTTAAATCCTTGGAACACAGAATGCTCCCTTTTGATCCACTTTCATTCCTTCTTGGACACATAGTAAACTGCGCTACTGTTACTCTTTATATAAATGTTCTGAGAACAAAATAATCCAGCCATTCACACGCAGTTTGGCGTCCTGCAGACTCGTTGTGAGGAAACCAACAATGGCGGGGTAGTATCAGGAGATAGATTTTTCTACACTTCTAAGCGAGGTTTCGATGATGGCTCTATTGTTCTTTAGTAAATCGTAAATACCCATTCTGTATCCATCCATGCATCCATTCAAGGTTCTACCGCATTTCCTTTCAATCGGGGCTGTAGTCAATTGGAAGTTTCATACCACTTTGCACTGGTCATATTCTTGGTGCTCAATCAAGCTGCTGATGACTTTCTGTTAGAGAGTCCGATTTTCTCTCATGGAATACAACCTGTCGGAAGCGAATTTGAGATTTTGGCGCACATCTTCTGGCCGGGACACTCGACTTAGTTCGGATGCCTGCTCCTTCACCCTTGTGTCGGTCTGCAGCAGAGGCTTAACCATCCACTCCACCTCAGAGGGCCAGTTCGCTTGCCAGAAAGATGGTGTCACATACAAGGGGAGTTAAGGTAGTGTTTTAAGAAATCCTTGTTTTTTATTTCCGCAATGCCTTATTTCCCGTAGATTTTACTAATAGGACGCCTCAGAATGAGCTAAGTCTAGGTCATTCTTCTCAAAAAAGTACATCCAGCGTACTCCCCATTTCGTGTTCTGTTGACGAGTCTCATAGCTGCGGACTCAAAGACTGGGGAAGAAATTTGTGTCCAACTGGCGTAGATTTTGTCAAACACTTTTTGGGCTAATGAAAATAAATGATTTTAGAGAAATTGAGGCGTTACGTTTTGGCGAACAGATGGTCCCAAGCAGGCACAAATGTCGAGAAGTAAGGAGTTTTTATAGCTTTTGAGGGTCAAATAAGCATTGCTATCCTGTTTTCTTGCATCTAACAATCATTCCGGCTGATTTCGGAAGAATCGGATGGTGGAGATTCGAATTCACCCGCATTTTGCACTGAGCTGTACCCAGTTGGTTGGCATTTGAAGAGGGCGCAGTGGCAAAATGTTTGATCTGGATGTGCTGACGAATCACCCAACCGCAGAGTCTCGCTTTTAGGAATTCTTCAATTCTTGATCAGGAGTGATTACTTCGGGCTTAGATGTGCGCATTGGAACAGCTTCTTTGCACCATCACACATTGGGAATTGAGCGTCGTCGAAGCTAAGCAAATAGATCCCACTCACGCGTGTGAACAGATGACAGTTACCAAAGGTCGTCAGCTCGTTTTTGATTTGATTTGCAAACACTGAAACAACTCTTCGATCTCCTGCCTGATTTGTTTGTGGATAGAAGTAGCAACGGCAGTCAAACAACCAATTATACTGCTGATTAGTCCCAAAGGTTTCACTTACTCGTCGTTCTAAAGCACTCACTACTCCACGTCCAAAAAGTATTCCCACTGTGTGCCCATTGTGTATTGCTATTCACTTCCTGAAGGCCAAAGTACAATCGCATCTGGAGCTTATCTACTTGATACGGATCGGTTTAACTTGAAGGTATAAAGAAATGAACGCCTACCGGAACACATGACAGTGCGAAAGAGGGGAGGAGGTACTAATTCCTCCTGTTCCCTCTTAAGCCCTGACGGAATCGATAGGTTGGGAAATAAAAGTGAGATGAAAACGGAGGTGGCTGGGGCAAGCTTATCTGGAGTTCTGAAGACAAGATGCGCATCGTAACCAGATTGTATCTCACTGGAAAAAGGTTTCTAGGTCGATTTGGCGGATAAAATGCTAAGCCAACCCGGTGAGTTGGTTAATGGAGTAAGGCTATTGCACAACTTCCTCTCCAATGAATCAAACATGTGTCCAACCTGAGGTGAGATTGGACAAGTAGGTAAATCTCTTCTTTCCATAAAAAAATCAACTGTTTAGTATGTATTATCTGATTTATAGAGTAAAGTCCCATCATAAAGCTTTGATTTCCTTCCAAGCCGACTCACGCTTTCTTTGAGATCCACCGACTTCCAGGAAAGCCCCCTAAAGACCAACTTGAATCTCCCAGTTTTGTAATTACCACCCCTCCCGCCCTCCCAGAAGAAGTCACCTTTTGGAGTGACTATGTGGACTCAAGTGACTGATCAAACGCTCTTCAGATGAATGTTCTATAGGTCGCCGCTTTTAACTGACCAAATGGAGGGACTCGCGTCAAGGTGTACTCTGACACCTCACGTTAAGACCACCTCGTTTCATTCTTTGATGCCTATTGTCATAACAACATTTACGCTTAAGGATTACCACCATCTATAATTCCAAAGAATCTGACTATTACTTTGCTTTATATGGGAAGAGAAAGTTGGCTAGGCTAGTTCGATTGGGATGATTACTTTGCAGTGAGTTGGATCACCTTTTCGACAAGCTGGTGGACGGCCTCGACGTCAGATTGGATGCTCATAATTCGCGTGTACACTCGCTTTGTTTTGCATCTGTTGAGGGCTTCAAAACGCTGTTGAATGAATTTTGCAGCCTCAATCGCACTGTCGGTTCCTAGAAGAGGAAAACTCAGTAATTAGTAAGATTTGGACACATTCCTGCTGGTTTTTTAAAAATGGCACAATAATGTGTGATCTAGAGGCGTTTCCGAGCTTTACGAAATTTCTGAGTCATTTGGATGGAAGAGAAAGACGATCAACAATCTGGAAGGGATTTGCAGCTTATTCGCTCGCATGGAGCGTTTAGGTGATAGTGAGGCTGGGCTCTTTGTCGTAAAGAATTAGTCGGTTGCGGATAAAGCTAGTAATGCCTTATCTAGGCGCAAGAGGATGTGTGTTGATGATATTTCGAAGTGATTTTATGTAACCGGAAGTTGTTTTAACGAAATAAATTAATGGTCTTGAGAGAAGGACAATCCGTTGAACGGTAAAAGCTAGACTATGACATTTGTGTGAACCTGGCTGGTGCAAGAGAAGCTTAAAGTGCCCTAGTCGAACCATGGTGAATTTGTGCATGTAATTAATGACAAGTTTCGTGAAATTTTCCCATTTTTGTGAAATTAAATGGGATTTCGAATTTGAAACAACCTGCTGAGGAAAGGAAATATCCCACTGCCTTGAAGCCCCAAGGCCGACTCCAGTAGTAAAGCAGCCTCTGTCGACATTTGACGATATTGAGGATTTAGAAGAGAAGGAGAGTGGTGGAGGTCTCAGCGACACGAGTACCATATTGACATATTAATGCATAGCTATGCTTTAAAAACTTTTCCGAAATTTGGCATAAATTTATGAATTGAATGACGGTGATGCACGTGGACAATAGCTGTGATATGCAAAAACAAAAAAAAACCCAAACTGACATCACAGGGTGGAGAAGCGAAGATGAGCAAAGGTGTGTGTGTGTGTGTTTTATGATTTCGCAGCCAACGGAGTGTGATGTGGCAGTTAATGAGACCTGCATGCATACAGCGAAATGGTCTATTTAAGACACCGTTTCGTCTTGCTAACTTAGCTCTTCCAAGTGGGTGGGGAGCATTTTTCATTCGCTTTGTTTACAAACAAAAGGTCCCGTAGTGTCGTAACTGGAGGTCCAGCTGAGACGCTGCGCAATGCGATGGCACCTACAAGTGAGGTCGTCAAAACTATGGGAAAGATTTACGACCTAGCCAAGAAGTCGATTTCATCAACTTGTGGCCACTAATAAATTTGCTTTAAATTTGTTTTGCTGACTATACGATCATTTCAACTAGACTTCAGTCTGCTGATCAGGTTCGAGAAATTCGATGGAGGTCAAAAGGATACATTCTGGCTGTATTTAAAGCAAAAGGCGCATCATGACTGCATAATCACGTGCCTCTCCACCCGTCTATCACTTCATTAAGCCGGTTTTATAAACCATTACAGGCATCAATCAGTCTACCTGTTCATCTTCCTTGCTACCCATTCACTCCCCTACCTATGCAATCACCCACATTTTCATTACATCATCTAGGAATTCATCTTTTTTCACCTATTATTGTGCTGATCAGGTGAGGTAAGAACAATGCATCATTTAGCCATGGAACAAAGAATAGGCGGGCAGAAAACCTACTTTCCTCCAATCTCTAAGTTAGTCAAATAAGTAAGTATTGAGTGGATGATCCTAAGCCCTTTCCACATGCGGCCATCAAATCGTAGTCTACTCTACCAGCCCCAGCTCTTGTCTTCTAACCAACGAAGTGAAAGGAAAAGAGGTCAAAGGAAATCAAACAACTATAAAGCAAGGCAAATGAAATACAATGCAAAATCTGGTTTAATGCAAATTTGTTTACTTTCTCCAACGCTCATTAACTAATTTGATGAAGAACAACACCGAAACTGCAGTTTTTAGCCCTTGTTAGCTCCACTCATTGGCAAGTGCCCTGAGGAGATGAGTTTTGTGGAAAAGACAAGTAGGCAAATAAAAGGCTGCTTCAAGCCACGAAGCAAAAGTCAAATCGCAACTCCTTAAATTTATTATAGGTTTCCTTCGAAGTGGAATGCAGCTTTTCTTCTCCGGTTTGTTTTTTTACCCTCACAAAGTCATATTGGTCAATTAATAATGCACGACTCCTTCCATCGCAACGGATATGCACCAGGAGGTGTGCTTCGGTACTAGGGCAGCCGTTCTAAGGTGCAGTCGAGTCCTGCCCTCACTCAACTCGCCTATCCATTTAAAAACCCGCATTAGAGGTGTTTACTCCCAACTTGCATCCCCAACAACCAGAGGCGTTGAGGATTCATGTGGTTTCGTTCAAATCCCATTACGATAATTTGTTGTGGCTTACGAAGGTCTGGAAACTGCATATGGCTTTTCCCATGATGTACGGCAGCTCACCCAATTGGTGCTCTTTGCTGCCACAAACCCTCATTTCTCGAAGCGTCAGTTTGATCAGCATGCTGCTTATGCTTAGAGATCGCTTTACGAGGTAAAATAGATTTGGTGGCAGTGTCACGAAAGTTTCTCCTCACATCGGTTGTTGTGCGTCTGCAGAAGGTGCAGTAGCAGAATTTTTCACCTACTAAAGGCCAATCAACAAATGCGACAAAGGAATGCCTACTCGTTGCGACAAAAGTCGTTTTAACTCAAGTTTGTGCTTTAAAAATTTGGACCATTCCACCATTGCGTATCCACCTCTTTCATGTAAAATCATCCATCCATCCATCTACGACGCATCCATCCTTTTGGTTCCCAACCAGGACTATTTGACGAAATTGAAACAGATTTTATCCATAAAAGGCAACACAAAGCGTAAACTTACGTAGCATAAGGCGTAGTTGTGAGAGAAAGATAATTATTCTTCCACTCTTCACACATTTTTCCAATGCGAGCTCTTTGAGCCAAAAAAGACACCATTTTACACATGAGATGGAGCACTTTCTCTTCCGTTCCTGCATAAGTCATGCAGAGGTTTTGTATTTCTCCTTGTAATGCATTAATTTTTTGTTTAATTCTTGGCTCTGGTAATGGGTCACCAAACGGTCCATGTCGGTAGCCTCAAGTTCTCTTGTCCGTTAAAAATACACGTTCTGCCCGAGCACATTGTCTCTTCGTGTCTTCAGGGAAATGGCGGGATGGTACACTCCTCATCCCATAGTGCAACGATAATCACCTCTCAGCTTGTCAAACAATTCTAGCAGCCTAGTATTCCATCTCACCATCAGGCGGCTTCTCGAAGGTATTATAAAGCTTTTTGCTATAGAAACAACGAACTTTGAGGCTTTTGTTCCTTCCCGACAAAACACGAGGTGGCTGCGGGTTTCCATTTTTTTAAATAAAAAGGCCCTTAGGAACTACGCTTCTACTTTACTTTTGCCAACTGTCTAATTTATTCCATATGCAAACATATCATTGTCGAACACCACTGCCAGAGGGAAGGTGACCGCCATTATAGGAGAAATATTATCAGAGGAATGCGGCAAATGAGAATAAGGTGGAGCGCTTTGAGGTCGTCTCACGGATAGACTTTGTGGCGGCATTGGCCGGAGAGTCTTTCGTGAGAAGAGAACTTTCTTCCCAGCGGTTTGCCAGTCCTAACTACTATTGCACACCTTTGAGTTGTAACAACTCTTTTTCTTTGTTTCGATAAGCCTCAGCTATTGTTTGGTCTTTAGTAAGTGCAGTCCACTACACACCCCCACAAACAGGCAAAGCAAACACAGTCCTTTGGAGTGTGTGTGTGTGTGTGTGTAATGGATAAGCGAGATGGATGGTTTGGGACAAGCCAAAAGACCGTTCACTTGCATAACGAAAGTTGCAATAAAAAACTAACAAAAGCTACCACTCACCATAAGTCAATGAATTATCAAAAAGTTCCAAAACAACGTGCTTTTTAGACCGCCATTTGCTTTAAAGGCTATCTAGATTTTCGCCTTCTATTTAATGAGGATTTTGATGAACAATTTTATCTGACACGTTAATTACAGTTGGAAATTGTCTAGAAATTGCACCATCTAAGCAGTGATAGACAATAGAGTACTACCAGGAGCGGAGACCCTTCCACAATGTGGTGTATGCTTCTGGACGTTGGTGAGAAGCTGTGGAAACGAGTTCAGCTCGGTTCATAAGGCAAACATCCTCAAGTCTCAGCCGTCAGGAAAGGAGGAGAGGGGGGAGGAGCGACAAACAGAACCAATGGTAGAGTTACCCATTCCTTATAAATTTCACTAGTTACATTAAATGTTAGGCAATCACCAGTCGAATGTTCACCTCCCCAACGTTGACAACTTCGAAAGAAGGTTCAAAACAAACATTTTAAATTTGTCCTTATGTAAAGATGCTGCAAGAAAACCACAGGCGATGAAGAAAAAGTGGACTTGAAGGCACGTTTTAATGTCGCGAGGTTGTATTACTTCTCATTTAGAGGCCTGACCAACAGTTAAACGAGGAGTGGAGAGAAGCGAACGAATTACGTCACACCCACCCTTCGATATGGGCTAAATTAAAGATGTTTTTCTCAGCCACCTCTTCTGCGACAGGATGCTTGCTGTGATTGCTTACTTAACTACGCAGAATATTCATTCTTCACAAGTTTTGGCCACCGCCTTGGTATTGTGATATTTGGTTCCATCAGCCTGCAAAACCTTCCCTACCTGGACTCAGATACCCGATACTTCCTTAAGGGAGGCCGATAGCACCTCATCCAGCCTTTAGCAATACACTAACAGAGGAGCTCGTCAGTGTAAAAGATCCACCACTACATGGTAAATGGCTGTGCAATCTTACCGACTCATGGTTAATAGAGAATGAGAAGAAAGTTCCCCTTAAAACCAGTAATTGCACGGATACTGCTGAGTTCACAGCTGGGATACGCAAAGAGGTTATGGCCTCATTGCTAGCACGTCAGAGCCAGTAGCAGGCATGACATATCCGTACGTGACCGCTAACTGATCGGTCACAGAGTGACCCATCCAGGCCTGCTTTAAAAAAAGGATTTGAAAGAGAAGACGCCTCGAAAATTGAAGCTAGAATACTGTTTTGAAGGAACAGGCGTCCTCAACACAGGCGTGCAATTTAAGCTTTCAGTTTTCTAGTTCTTTGGTGTATCCATAAAAAGACTTATTTTGATCCCTTTTGCCACATGCTGAGCTACGACGATCATTGAGTTAATGGATAGGACTGCGACCTTCGGAGTAGCTCATTTCAAAGACGTTCTTTTGCGACTTCTAGGGATGTGACATACACCAGCCTATCGATCCCCCTTGTGCCCTTCCACACATTAAGTAATTGTAGTTGAACATGATCAAGGTTGTCTGCCTTTAGAGCCGAGTGAAGCCTGGTCCTCAAAGCTCCAAAAGCTCACCGTCCGTCGAATCTGTTGCACAGAATCTGCTGAAGGTGCAACAGCGAACCACCATAACAGGCAACAGTGAAAACTTGCTACTTGAGCGGCCTCTCTTTTTTACTTTGTAGAACACCATAAAATGCAGAGTAAGCCCTATTTTCAGTACAGGATAACATCCCGAAAATGGCCAGCTTAGCGATGGGATTAGACCCCCATCCTCCAGTAAATTAGTACAGATCATCATTAGCCAAAAATGCGGCCCTGAAGCAAACTAGCACCGTCTTTAGCTTCTCTTTCTTGAAAAAATTCGCATGTTTACTTGTCCTTTGAAGTAATAGACGAGAAGAAGGGAGAAAGTTACCTTCATAATCGGGAAAACAGATTTTCAACGGAGTGATGGCCAGTTTCTGTTGAAAGAGGTCACATTTGTTGAGGATGAGGAAGACTGTGGTGCATTTGGTGAACCACTTGCTGTTGCAGATGGCTTCAAAGTAGTCCATGTCATCTCGAAGCCTCACCTGGGATGAGCGATGACATACTTCAAACCAGAAAATCTCTGCTGTCAAGGATGAATATTTTCGGCTTAAAACAATGGGGTGCTACGAATTTGCCGAAAAATCAGTAAGAACAATAAAATTATAGCTTGTTTTTAAGTAAATAGGTATAAGTTTACTATTGCGTTAATGTTATTAGAAGATTTACCTTCTCTCAGATGAGTCAGAAGCTAGCCTAGAGCACTATGTATTGCAAAGAAAGCACAATTTTAGACCAATTATTTTGAAATCAAGTGCAAAAATCACAGCTGCATTTAGTTTGTATGTGTAATGCAATGTTTTTTATCTATAAATGAGCCAAGGATCGCAATTTTTAAATGAAACACTTGCTAGGAGCCAAGATATTATAAAGAAACAAATTCACGCAAAAAGTATAAGCGTGTATAAAACCAACCTTTTTAGAATTTATTTCAACATACGAGTCGTAACCAGGAAGGGATGCTATAAAAATAATAGCATCTACATCTTCAAAGAATTGAACCCACTTATGGATTGAAGATTTCATCATGGCAGCCCGAATAAACCTGTAAGAAAAAACAACTATCTTGTCTGCAATAAAGCTCCAAAAGCAAGAAATTTGGAAATAAACCTAAAATAATTGCCATTGCGAAAGATAATTTCATCCTCGACACCACACGTTCCACATTTTATGTGCAAAATGTCTTCATTAGAAGGAAGAAAGTCATCTCGAAGAATGCGGTCTAAAGAAGAAAAGAAGCTACAAGTAAGCAGGTCTCAAAGTTACTAGGTTGTTGAAACGCCAGGTTGACTAATGTGCGATTTTATAAAGGTTTGTATCGGTCTATCCTGCCAAATATTCCTCAGAGCAGATACTACTTTGGGCGAGACAATTCCTCGTTTCATTTGGTCAGAATTTTGAAATACAAACCTTGCATCCTCCTAAAATATCAAACAATTAAAAAGTAAAGTTACGAAAGTTCTGCTTTTATCAAACTTCAAACCAGATGTCCCGAATTCACGTAAAAGCTGAAGAAGATTCAATACAATGCTTGTGAAAAAATGCTCCCGAATAGAGAGACGATATCCATCAAGAAGACCGTCGGAAGACATAAGCCTAATTCTTTTATAAAATTATAACAAATTACCTTACTTGGGTAATTAGTGTATTTTTTCCAGAAAATTCATGCCCTTTAAGAAAATAATATTTTATTGTTGTTACCCAGAATGACTATGTTTGACGTAATCGATTGTCGCTTATTGTCCTCAAACAGTTGGTCATCGATGTAGTTCGAGTGAAAATCTGCATCACTTCTAGACTTTTTGCAGGCGAAAAGACAAGATAGCTTGTTCATGTAATATCGACTAATATTAAATTGACGGTCATAGAACAATGACCTAGCACAAAGCAATAAAACAAGATATATTTAAATGATTCAAAACGCAAAAAAATCTTTAACGTTTTTTAAAAAGCCAAACAGGCACACTTTGAAACTCTGCTTAAGCAGTTACAATTGAGTGATCAAATAAAATGAATAAATCACAAAGGCGTTTATTAGACCTTAGCCTTTAAAACCAGTGAGTTTGAGCTAATGCGCTCAAGCATCAAAAATAGCTAAATTTTAGTAGGAGAGCTTCAATAGTTACTGAAGGAGATTATCTGACAGCATGAAGAAATCCACTTATTTTACTAGCTTTCACTTATCATTTTGCTTGACTTTATACTGCCATATTGCCCCTATAATCTTTGCTGAAACTTCTATGCTGAATTTTTACCAATAGATAAATCGCACACTTGGTGGAGAGCCGGTTCCAATCTAAAGGCAACCTGGGACTTAGTTTCGCAGGTTGGTGGAAGTGGTGACGCATTAGCGCCACTGGTCTTGATTTGCATAGCTTATTAGTGATCGGCTTCATTTATGACAGCATACTTTGCGGAGGCTCTGATTTGCCTTTTTGCCGCTAGATATGGGATGGCTCCGTTTTTGCCTGTTTACAATGCGTTACTGCCACTAGCTTCCCCTTCCCAGCCTTGAAACTTATTCTTTTAAACATCAAATTCTGAGTACTACCCTACCTGTTAAAACATGAGCTCGTAGGTCGTCAAAGGTAGGGATTCTTAAGGCACCAAACCAGACCGCCTATTTGTGTATCGTCCTGCTCAGCTGCTCGTCTTTTCTGTCCGTTGTGCTCCGCGATCTTATCTTCCCTAGGCGTGCTTTTGCATCCTTGTTTCTGAAAGCTTCCTTCTAACTGCAGCATGTCAAACGTGACATGCGCGCGGGAACTAGCGGGACTGCACCAGTATTAAGTAGCGAGCCTAACCCACTTAACTCCCCCGGCACTATTTCTTCCAATCAAACCACAGCTTAAGCCGATCCTGCGGACCACAGACAATCATGTCAGGCGACCAACAACCAACCCCGGCCAAGCGCCCTAAAAAGGAGTCAATCATCGATCTAACGCGCTACCTGGACAAGCACATTCGTGTTAAATTCACCGGTGGTCGGGAGGCTACAGGCGTCTTGAAGGGTTGCGACAACCTTCAAAACATGGTACTCGACAACACAATTGAATATCTCCGAGACCCTGCTGATCCTTCCCGTCTCACCGAGGATACTCGCGAACTTGGTCTGGTCGTCTGTCGGTAAAATCTCAATCTTAAGTAACAAAGCCCCTCACTACTGTACGCAGACCACTACCTCTTCGATTCTCTTTTCAGTGGCCCTTCTGTGGAACTGGTCTGCCCGGCCGAAGGAATGGAGGTCATCTCGAACCCGTTTGTGGAAGCGGAATAATACGCGACTTTTATGAAGTTTTACATTCCAAGCCGACACTTCATGCCTGTGTATAAAATGTATGCCTTCTGAAATCTAGGTCGATGAATCATCTTCGTCAACCGCTGTCCAGTATTCATCGTCAGAAAGTAGTACAGAGTCAGTGCCTTTCGGAGTGGAAGGTAAAGGGGAACCCTTGTTTTCAGCGTCATTAGCAGTGCTCGCTTTCGTATTGCGTGTTCGTTTCGCTACCTTCTTCCCTAATTCGGCCTCCCACTCTCTCTCTACCAATCGATAGATGGCCATTGTCGCTTGAGCATCTTCAATGGAATTGTGCTCCTTGCGTTGAATTCGCAGACCGAGCAAAACGTAGGCTAGGTGGCGGAGAGCTGCAGGTCCTTTCGTTGATATTCGAGCCTTAGCTTTCGCGTAGGGAGAGGAGGAGATGTCTCTGGTTATCCTTTGCGGGTGCTCAATTTTGAGTACCTCGAAGTCGTTGTGTATTGCGTGTCCAACCACAATACGGTTCTGTAAGTGGGAGATGTATTCCACAAATATGGGCAACCGGGTAAAGAGAACTCAGCAGGGTAGACGACGCACTTCAATAATTCTTAGAACCTGTTCCCTTACTGACTCGAAAGGAATGGCTCTCTGCATGTCGGAGGGACGTATCCCGCTCCAACGGGTTCGGTAATCGGTTATGACCTCTTCGGGACGGCTTATGACGTCGTAGAGGACGGTGCCATCGCGGGCGACAATACTGACTCTAGCTAAGGCGCTTCTGCAGTCGCTGCCGACCCCAACCATTTCACAGTCTAGAGCAACGGGGCCTTTGGGAAACATATCATCTCGCAGATACTGCAAGCCTAAATTTGTATTGCGGATTAAGTCATTGCCGCCCACCTACAGTTGTGTTTTCGGGACCCTTCGGCACTGCTGGCTGCATTGTCGGTCTTCTTCTTCTTGGTCTATGTTTCTTCCTCTTCCAGCGAGGCCCCATGTCACAGAGTCCACGACACCCCACCGACTGACAGCGCCTTTCGCGTAGACTACCGCCACCCAAATAGCAGCATCACCATCAGTTGGTCAATGGTGCCGCATATTTTGGAATCTCCCCTTTATTAAAGAGCATTTAAGCAAATAATTCCTGAAAAATTCTGGGAGCTATGAATTGTTTATAGCAGGCAACGTTGTTCCAGTGACAATTTAGTACGAAGCATTTTTAGTGAATTTACGTTTAAGGACTGCAGCATCGATTACATCTAAGTCGAAAATAGTTTTTTTTGCATGTAGATTTTAGTAGAATTTTGAACTAGATTGGTGCTGCGTTTTAAATATCGGGGGAAGCCTGACTTAGACTTGTGTTTTTTTTCATTTGAAAATATTAATTGTAAAGATCCCATGCATTTTTACAAAATCTGGTTGTTCTAAACTAGGTTCCAGATAATGTCACTTTTATCCTCATAATATTAAATATACTGTAGTGAGACCTCCTTGAAGACAAAAGAAGGCGTAGTGCTGGGGCAGAATATAGGTATTTGGGCAACGGAGGGATTTGGGTTGCCGGCATGGTCCAGAGGCCACCCAACCCAGGTAGTACTGTAGCGTCCCGAGACTCCCTTTAAGGTAAAAGAAGGCATAGTATTGGGGCAGAATAGATATTATGGAAACAGAGGGCTTGGGGGCTGTTGGCGCGGGCCAAAGGCCGTCCAACCGGCAAGTACAAGATGGCCACCCAAGTGACCGAAACCGGCAGTTCGAACAAACAAAGTATTACAGTACTGTATGGCCACCCAAGTGATCGGAACCGGCAGTCCGAACAAACAAAGCATTACAATAATACTTGGGCAGGACATATGTATCCACGAACAGACAATGCGGCAACCCAATTGAGCATAGCCGAAACGAGCAATCCAAGTACCGCACATGGCGATATCCAAATGCATGAGCCTCTTGCTTGCAAAATCACATTGAACACTTTCAAGTAAGTGTTACTGCCGATCAAAATGATGGAATCTGGGCACCGACGCTCCATTCGCGGCCGCCCTTTTGATGTCAACACATTTGATGGCTCCAAAAGCTTCGCAGCCACCCACCTAGCCACTCTCCATAGCCTCTCTGATGGCAGACCTCATCGACCCAACTGTCACAATGCTCCGGTCAGGGAGGAATTGCATTAACATGGAGAATCAGCAGCATTCCAACACTGCCTCCCCGAGATCCAAGCGACTGGAGGATTAACCACATCCTAGGCATCAGCGCATGAAACAAGCCCAGCTCCTGGAGCAAACAAATAAACTAAAGCCAAGGCAAGCAAGATGGCGCGTAATCCCAAACTTTCTTTGCTACTATAATTTTCCCATGTACACAGCAAGCGCTCCTCAAAACATTCTCCGGAGTCTAGGAGACACGCATCATCTTGGCCTGTTTCCTCTCCTCCAGAGCTTTCTTTCGCTGCGCCACCTCCTCGTCACGACGGCGAAGAAATTCGGCGTAAGCGCTGGCAGCCGACTCGGGATCCCCGCGAATCGCTGCTTCCTTCTCACGCGAGAGCACCTCGATGCCAACGCGATGCGCTTCCGAGATCAGACTGGCGCAGATCCCCTGCAACGAAGTCGTGCGCAGCGCTGCGTCCTCGCTCTTCAGCAGGGCGATCTCATATATGTGCTTCAATGTCAATTGACCAGATACTTCCGTGCCTGAAGGACAACGAATTGGAGTTGTAAGATTAATGACATTGGCTGCCTTGCCAAAGATTGTTACCTCTTTCTACCCCTACTCTAACCGTCATTGATTTCCTTCACTAAATGGTTAAATGGATCTGAGAAAACGGAAAGAGTAGTTGAGCAGACAGATCCGAAGCGAATCTAGGGAGGATGGGTGAATACTTGAATGAATGATCGAGGCATAACAAGATGAACAAGTCTGGCAATGGATGGCCAAATTCTGGATTAATCAGTTTGAGTTAATGAATAGTGATTGGTGGATGGACAGACAAGTTTGAAAAAGATATCTATTGTAATCTCATAGACGGGACAATCGATGAAGTCCGCAAATAAATATCTAAAAATAGTCGTAGACAGAAATGGTCCACATAGCCAACTTTAAATGGGACTGAAGTTAAAATAACTTTTGATCGTACGCCAAGAAATTGTCCTCAACAAAATTCCCTCGCCCCACTTCCCTATTGCATCAGCAAGCCGATGCAAGTTGAAACTGCGCTACGAGAACTGGCATAAAACGGTACACAATACAGGGAACGGAAGAATGTATGCACAACAGAGAAACGCAAATGACGATGAAATCATCGCAAAAATGGGATAACACTTTAACGGTACCTAAATCTATCAATAAAAAGGGACACCACGTAATACACAAAACCATAGGAGCATTAAGAGATCTGATAATTCACAAACCCTCCAAGGAAGACACCTTAACCACTTAGCAAATACAAATCAGCGTTTAGTAGGTTTTCACGCCAACATCGTTAAAAGATCCTCACAAATGCAAAAAGTCAACACCACATAACATAGAATGGATCATCAGTTTAACCGAAACTCCTCTGATTCGAAAAAAAAGTAAGAAACTTTTCAGTCTTAGAACAGGAAATTAGGATTCAATCGATACGGCTGGACAGACTGGAGAAAGAGGATTCAAATTACGCAAAGCAAGTCCCAGCAGCAACAATCAATGCTTCACAAAGCACTCCTGTCTAAGTATGTGCAATCTTGAGCTACCTCCGTACATCATCAACATGCCCTTCATCACAGCAATCCGTCGCGACTGTGTGGAATACGTTGAAGGTGTGGTGCGTCGAACGCCCTGCATGGCCACCGCTCTCTTCTACACGGTAGATGAGAATAGAACTCTGTGCCTCTTCGACGGCGTCCTTCACAGTCCCACTATCCTCCTCCTCACTCCTCTCGCCTACGCCATGCTCTTCAACAGCCAACGCGTCCTCACCTTCCTTCTGCGAGACAAAACTGGTGCCAGCATCCATGCGTCCTGCTTCACCGCAGACTGCCTAGACCCTGAGGGTACCTGGTTCTACTCCTACCGCCTTCTCGAGTTCTCCGCCCTCCTCGTCCGCCGACCCAATGCTCAACTCTACTCCAGGCTACTCGAAGCCGCCGCTTCTCCCACCCGCACCAGCTTTAACATGGAACAGCGGCTTAGTTGCAGCATCTACCACCGCAAACGCGTAGTCTCAAAAAGCACTACGATAGTGGATAACGCCTGGGAGGCACTATGGTGCATTTGGCGAGAATTCCGAAGCCCTATGACCATGGTGGACTGCTCATCAGAGCTGTTTATCGCCGGTTGCGATGCACGTAGGCTAGCAGCGCGGGTGGATTTTGAGAAAGTGATGGTGGCCTGTCGGCAAACCAGGAACAGTAATACGCATTTTATCTATTTCCTGCAGCTCCTCATCTTTCATGGAGTAGATATGCAGGTGAAGGAGGTGTTGGCAAACTACGTGAACGCGCTATTACAACTGAGTTTTCGAGAAAGTTGTGACAGTCGAGCGAGGAAGAGTCTGTTCGTTGCGGTGTTCAACCTGGCAGGTCAAAAATGGGAGGATTTTAAGGAGACGATTGACAAACTGAGAGTAATTCTACGAGTCGATAGTCTACCTCACCACGATCAGCAGTCACTGCAAATGTGCTGCGTGCGGCGACTTAGACAACTGCTGCCTGGGACAGGATTCTTTCGACATGTGTGGCTAATGACAAAACTCAGTGAATCCGCAAAGCGGACGCTCATGACAGGCCTAATTAAGCACAAGAAACTCGAGCTGGGTGCTACGCAAACTGTGTGGAAGTTAAAGTCAACAGAGGGAATTAAGGGGAAGAAAAGAGAGAAGGTAAATGATGAAGAAAAAGAAGAGAATGAGGAGGAATGGATAGAGTCAAGAAAAGAACCTACAGAAGAAATTGCATCAACAGAGACGTCCACGACTGGGAACGCTTATGAAGGAGGGCGAGAAGGAAATGAGGAAGCAGAAGAATCAGGAACAGGAGAATCTGAAGAAGATGATGGTGGTGGTAGTGGTGATGATGAGGATTCAGAAGAAGAGGAAAAATACGAAGAAAAGGAATGGCAGGCATAGTCACTTTTCCTACAATATACTAAGATTTAACTAAACTAGCCTGGCGTAGCAGCACCCTTTTTGGCACCAGCAGCCATACGGAGAAGATACTGGGAGGGAGGGTGCGACATTTGTAGTTGATAGCTCCTGTCAGGCTAAAATCGCATGATCTAGAACTCAATGCGAATGGTTTACATTGACAATGATTGTGCAGGGGATAGGAACTCCAGGCTTGATATGTTTTGTGCGCTCGTTGAAGTCCTTGCAGAAATTTGCAATGTTAATGTTGCGCTAGGTGAAGGTAAAAGGGAGAACAAGAGCTTACCTTTCCTAACTGTGGACCCAGAGGGGGAGCAGGTTTTGCTTGCTGTGCTGGGATATATATTTCTATAAAGGGGGGGTGTCTGACCGAGTCAATTGCGGCTTTGACCTTTTTACCCAGTTTGGTTACACGGGAGGCCATTTCTAGCCTAAAGGAAGTAATAATGATAGGGTGAATTTTGTGACACAAGTATTACGCCAGAGTGTGGTCCGAAAACGAAAGTACAAGACGTTGAAAACATGTATATATTTGTGAAGTGTTTCTAGGGGAAAGTATTTGAGCATCATACACACAAGAATAACTAATTAATCTTCACGTCGCAGAAGTACCAAGCACACCAAAGAAAAAAAATCAGAGCAGAGGGTGCAATGGGACACAATGGTAGTCAATAAAACGATCATAAGGGAGAAGGGGAGAAATGGGAACAAAAAAATATACATGACTCAAGAATGTAAAACGTCTCACTGGCTAGTGGGTCATAAAACACTTAAGATGTCCCGCCTAAATAAGGGTTGTCGAATGCAGCGTACGCAAGGTTCGGCTACCCTCGCAAATGTTACATACATATAAAATGTATGCAAATCATTTTAATGGAAATCCCAACATGCACAAAGTGAGCAGGGCAAACCAAACACACCAAAACGGATTTCGCAATGCGCGCAACCAATTTGGATAACTTTTATGGGATGGTAGTTTCAGTCAAAAAAATGGCATTAAATAGCAAAGCCTAAAAAAGGTACTGTAGAAATGAGCATAATTTTGAAAAAGCAAGAATGGCAAATTAATCACGTACTGAAACATGGTAGAGGAAACTCAAAATATAGTAAACACGTGTTTATGCAATAATGAAAAAAAAATCGCGGGCTATTAAAATTCTATTTAGATTTACAACAAAACGAGAACCTTTGTAGCATAAAGGTAATCCAGAGAAATAGGGACTTAAGTTAATTGTGGAGCCTAAATATGTAAGGTTGTAAAACAGAAGTTTTTCAAGTTAACTCAACGAGGATCTGATGCCATTGGAAATAATTTCTTCGCTTTGCTTTTAGGTCCAACAAGATCGCGTGGATATGTTTATGTAAACATCACTTCGGCCAGTTTATTGAGCGCTAGTAGCAGTGGCATTGTAGCGTAGCGTCCCGAGACTCCCTTTAAGGTAAAAGAAGGCATAGTACTGGGGCAGAATATATATTATGGAAACAGGGGGCTTGGGGGCTGTTGGCACGGCCCAAAGGCCGGCCAACCGGCTTAGTACAATATGGCCACCCAAGTGACCGAAACCGGCATTTCACACAAACAATATATTGCAAGTATTTGCATTAGCATTGGGTGATCATAAATGTGAATAAAGGCACATCGCCTTCTCAGACGTCCAATTGCCAGCCAAACCTTGCATATACATGTTAGGCTCCTCCGCTCCGCGTTTCGCAATCAGGCTATCTGTACTATTCCCTATTCTGCGTACTCCCAAATGGCTCTCATTCATTTATGCGAATCCTTGGAGTTTCCTCCTTGACTCGGGTGCAGCCAAGACAACAGTAAATTTCCAAGCCTTCCCAAACTTGCGCGACACGAATAGCATCACTCATTCCCTATAAAACTACTCTCGGCACAAAGAGGAAGGGGTCCCAGAAGTAGCTTGGGATGTGATACTTGGCGTTGATTTTCCTCGAAACATTAAAGTGTTTCAGAATTTCGCGGAAGGCACATATGAAGAAGAGTAGAGGCTGTCGAAAAGGAAGATATGAAAACGAATGATACTAGGTTTAAAGTCAATATTTGTTTTTAAAAATAAAATTATGCACATATTGGCCTAGTGTGGAGCTTGTGTTTTGTTGTGAGTAGACATCTCCTGCAGCTATGTGATCCTTACTGCCAAAAGCCAAGAGGGTTTGCTTGGTTAGCTTCTAAATTTGAAGTTTATCTTCTATGAAAGGAGGTCACTGCTTAATTTTCTTGTCCACCTCACTGTTGAATCTAACGTACTTCCTCTTGTCCTCCCCATTGCACTTCAAACTCTAAAGTTGTCGAAGATTAATCAAGTGGACACTCGGCAAAGTCGCTTGACTGCATGCTGTGATTTCAGTACATAAGTTCACCAAGTAACGCATCATCACCGTTCTCCTCTACAACTTTCTTGTTAAGGCTAGTTACGTAGGAAGGTTGTGAGCATAGTATAACGTCCAATACCTTGGAGAGTAAAATGAAATTATTTTATTGCCGCAAAGCATGAACGAATGGGTATGGGGAAGATGTGCAGTTGAATGAAGGGATTAGCGATTAGCTTATGAATGAATTCACGATTGACTTATGTATTTGGCTGGTAGAACAAACATCCACCGAGAACGACAACGATGAGAGATGCGTGATTGAAGCATTCTTGCCTACCTGCTTTTAAATGCCCGCTAGTTTTCCACTTTTTTATCTGTGAAGCCAGAGAGGCTGTGCTTGACTTTTCTACTGCTTATTGGGGCTGTCTGTCGTGATCAAGAACGCATGGATAAAGTTAAGCCTTCGATGACTTCTTTGATTATGCGCGCATTTTTCGCTAAAACCCATCATAAAATTCCTTAGTCTTTTTCTTACGCACCTCAGGAATACAGCTAGGGGAGTTTTCTACCAATATTCGGACGTACCCTCCGAGACCAATAAGTATAAACAGCCTAGTTGAAAGGCGTTACGATAGTTGCAAATCATGACATTTTGAATGTGAACATTTGAAATTCGTGGTCGTAATTCATGTATCACGTTGTGCATGTGCTTAAGGCGCAGTAAATGGCTCAAGTTGAAAATTGAGAAGTGAGCAAATAATGTTGTGCCAGAAGTGGAAAATAAGCGAAACATAATTTAGTTGCCGAATCCAGATTAACTAAATTTAGTAAAAAACTCAACTCTGTGGACATTCAGTCATTCTATTTCAGAGAAGACCCATAATCATGATCTTAAGGAAAAGGTAGTGTAATTCGTTGTTTGTTCCAACTGCCGGTTTCGGTCACTTGTGTGGCCCTATAGTACTATCAGGTTGGCCGGCCCCAGGGCCGTGCCAACAGCCCCCAAGCCCTCTTGTTCCAGATTGTATTTTCAGCCCTAGTACTATGCCTTCTTTTACTTTATGGGAAGTCTCGTGACGCTACAGGTGAAGGTAAGAGTTAAAGGAAATATCTAATGGTTTATAGTGTCTGGACACTGGACGAATGTAAAGGGACATAAAATATGTTCAGTTTCCTATGTTTTCCAACAATTAAATCCACTCCAAAGAAACTGCGTTCAACCTCATTTCCTACATTATCGTCGTTGTTTTCCCCGACTAACGTTATAAAACAAGACTCGTCAAGTCAGAAAATAATGAGCAAAATCTCCAACATTTTGGCGCAGCATTTGCATAGATTTCAGTGCACTTGCTAACCAGAATCAGGTGCATCGAAGAATTTGTTTTTAAATATGAGCCCTTATTAAGTGATAAATTACGAGGTTAAGTCGATATAGCTCGTATTTTAAATTGAGTTACACAAGGGTAAAAATTGACAACTCAGAATGAATTTTAATATTTAAAGTTAAGTAAAATTGTGTCAGGCTTTCTTGACCCTTTTTTTGCTGCACAGCTTCTGCTAATTAACGCAAGCCATTCGTATGAGCTGATCCATTTTCGCTGCACTCAAATCTGGCTTGGCTCATTAACTGCTGCTTACGGCTAGACTTATCCCCTAGATAGGTTCCAGTAAGTTTGTCTTTTCAATTCCATTTATGCGTAAATTTGTTTCAAGTATGCTCATACGTGTGATTTCTTGTTTCGATTCCCACTTCGCTGTAGAGATTCTACTGTTTACTTATATCCATCAATTATTTGCGCATTCATTTTCCTTGTTATTGTTTATTGCTTTCACCCTCTTCTTTCTTGACACAAACTTAATCAGAATTGTTTCGCCTTTACCTTTGCTGGTAAAAAAAACTGTCGGGCGCATTCTTTGCACCTTTCTTGATCTACTCACTATCACCCATTTTTGCAACACCATAGTCACTCGTCTTTTAATGCCTTAGGTCAAAATAAATTGACAAGCCTGATTTTTATTTACGGAGACTACATTTTGCGGTACGTAGTAATAGTTCAAGTACATGTACTTGTTATATTTTTCAAATTTACTGAATCCTGAGAAGCACCCTCGCCACTATAGTAATGCAATCCCCTATTTTGATAGATCTGTCGAATTACTTGTATTTTTCTCAGTCCTTTTTGGAGTTTTAGTTGAATCGATTCCTCCTGTTTTCAATACTAGGTTCGGTATGGGTCAGGAGGAGTGGCTTGAATTGGAGAGCGATCCTGGCCTGTTCACCCTCCTCGTGGAAGATCTTGGAGTGACGGGCGTCCAAGTTGATGAGATTTACGAACTCTCGAAAGTCCCTACTGACCCTGTCTTTGGTTTCATCTTCCTTTTCCGCTGGCAGCAGAATGAGAAAAAGGCAAATCATTCTCACCTCTCTTTCTTCTCCATATTTTTCTTATGGTCATTTTTACACCTCTATACATGCGATTTTGGAATGATTTGTGCTTTGAGAGCTATTAATTTTCTCATCCACCGCTGTCTCTATGTTCGAAGTTCTTACTCACAGATGTTCCCAATTCGATGTATTGTTTCCCATCTTAGCACAACTCCCGGCGAAGTTCGCGCGGAGGTGGAGCTTCGCTCAATGCATCGCAAACTTCCTCCGCCGGTGCAGATGTGGCTCTTGCTGCCACCAATCCTGCATTTGGTGAAGTCTCCACATCAACCACCACTCTCCACCAAGGTTTCAGTAACGGCGGTCGACTCACTTCTACTACTTCGGAGCGCCGAAAATTGAAGTCTGAGACAGATCCAAGCGACTCCGAAGAGGTATTTTTCGCGCACCAAGTGGTCCCCAACTCTTGCGCCACACACTCCCTTCTCTCCATCCTCATGAACACCTCGCACCAGAGTGTGGACCTTGGTCCCCTCCTCCGCGAATTTCGTCGCGCCACTCAGCCCCTTCCACCGAGTCTTCGAGGTCTTGCCATTGGCTTCATGCCACCTCTCATGGAGGCTCATAACCGACATGCGCGTCAACAGACTTCTCATTCACCACCCTGTCTCCCACCAGCATGTGATGAGGCCATCTCGGCTCGCGTTGTTCGGTGCGCTATTGAGGCGGCGCAGCGAGCTGCGCTAACAGAGGGTGAGAATAGTGGTGGCGGTGGTGGTGAAACAGTTGCTGGAGAGGATGCTGTGGGAGTGGGTTGTGGTACGAGTGGGGGGATTGGAGTGGGAGCCGGAGACACCTTTCACTTTGTCTGCTTCCTACCTGTGGGGCGCTTCCTCTACGAGTTGGACGGCTTGAAACAGGAGCCGATCAATCATGGCCCTCTGGACGATCCCATCACGCATGTCGGCTGGACTCGGCAGTGCTTGGATCTGCTGAAGCAGCGGATGCGTGATGTGAGTTCTCGGTATTTTTAAGTGTTTTTTGGTGAATTTACTTACGTGGTTGGATCTAGAAATGCATACTTAAGGCTCGCTTCCTTTACTCCTACTTGTTTGCTTTCTTCTGTTCCGATTCTGCCGAAGCCATTTCTTTCAAAGAGTCAGAAGTCAGCTAACAATAATTTTAGCTCGATCTGTGGTCATGAGTTTCGGTGTATCGGCCAAATTCACGATAAACGGTGTACTTCACTATTTTCTTACTGAGACTTACTATGCCATCTCTTGTTAAGTAAATTTGGGTTTCTTGAAAATGTGTTTGTTTTGCTTCCTCGCACTTAAGCAATTAAATTTGTTGCAACTGGCAATTCCTGCGCGAGTGGATGAGTGAGTTCCTAATTTTTTTGCAAAAATTGGGGGAAAAACCATTGTTTACATGTTTTTTTTTCCAATTATTATACGCTGCACCGCCTTTGAACGCTCTTTTTGGTGCAATGCGTTGCACTGCAGTGGGACGACTAATGAACTTTGTCCTCTCTTCCAAGTGCCCTAAAAGTATCAGCCGATTGGGACTGAGCGACGTCGAAAACAAAATTGAATTCGAGAATAATGTCGCCTCCTTTGATAGGTTATAATGTGCCCCAGTAGACTTACGTTTACGGTCTTTCTCTCTCTCTCATAATAGTTGGTTAAGAAAGCCATTGGTTCCGTTGGGAACTTATTTTCTGATTCGGGCTTACTTTTTCGTCTACTATGTGTGGTATATTTGGCTTTGGATGTCGTCATGTGGTGCGTAGGTGGGGGATATCTAATAGGTCATTAGAGAAAGTATCATTTTCCATCGTAGGTACATTGGTGAGTGTGCGTTCACGATTGCACTTTGATGGATCTAGGCGTGACAGTTATCCATTGCTGACTCCCTTTACACGACTCCTGAATGTTTTAAAACCTTATTCTGGCTAGATTTCTGCTTAACAATGTCTTCGAGACGGTATCGGCTGAAACGAAGCGACGCAGATAGATCATAATATCAGGCTGGCTGGTAGAGATGTGTTTAATGGAAAGAGCAGTGCAGCGAAGGGGTTGAGAGAGAATTGGTGTTTTAAGCATTCATGCTCAATTGTGTGAAAGGAATACGTAAAAGCAGTGACCAAACGATACGATGACCAGTAGCATCAGCGATTCTGTCCCAGTGGGCGATTGTGACCTTGCTGATGGGACAGCTATGTCACAGGGGGATAGACCACTTTTGATGGCCCAAAAGGGTTCTGTAGCGCGAACTTCGAAGTGCATAAACATCCCCAGCACCACTTCATTGCTCAAAGTAACTTGGTGTGACGATAAAGAATGTGGATAGTCGAAAGAGGAGGGGTATACATCAAAGAATCTCGATACGTTTTCTCCCCGACACTTTTCTGTTTTCGTGAATGAAGCGAATGCATAAATAATCTCATGTCTACCCTGAATTTGTCTTGTATGCAAAATTGAACTATTTCATTAGGATTTGATCATGTCTGACAATCCTCCTCAAATGCGTCGAGTTAGTCAAATCACTCCCCAGTTCTTGTTCCCCCCATACATAGAATGCTGCATTTTCGTGACCCAAGAGGTTTAAATTTGGCTTGCTATCGAGATTTATTTAATTAAAAGAATATTGTGATGAATGAATGGTGAACTTAGCCAATTTTGGTGCAAAAGTTACTGCTTTTCAGTAAAAAATCTTTATTTCGCATCTCCAAATTATCTACAAATAATGAGGCTGGTGGATTTAACACCCCAGTACGTCAGCAGCTTGGGGAATTTCATCCTAATTAATAACTTTTCTCTTGAAAATGCGTCAACAACATCAGTTACTTAACTGAATCCAACGTTCGACATTGGGATAAATCGGTGAAGTTGAATGAATTCTGCTATAGTGAATTAAGCAGGTAGAAAAAGAAGGTCTTTTCTGCCAATCACTTACTCTATAGTGCTGCCGATTTAGGCAGACAATGAATTACTGCCGTATAATGACAAATGAAAATGCGCGCTAGCTGTAACATCGGAGAACTTCAAAAGCGCATTGCATCGACTGATCAGGAAAGCACTTTTACCTTCCCGACATTACGAGGCGTTAATTAGACATCCGTAAGTACGGTTTCGGAGGCTTGACATTCGACAGACATTAATTTACTTTGGTATGCCACTAAAGTAGTACTGAATCGGGTATGATTGAATCGAATGAAACTAACACGTAGTTGGCCGGCAATTCGAGAAGTCCTCTTCTAACTCCCAGTCCAGCCCTGATTGATAGTGACTCAGTTGTGTGCGTACTCGTTGTTATTCCCCTGCTACGTTATACAAACGTGGAAGTAGGTTTATTGCGAAATTCAAAAAGAGTTGGAAGTTGGTCAGCCGAAATTTGTATGACGTGTGGAAGCCTGGATGAACTGAAAATTAGTCCTCTGTGATTTAGTACTACTTCACAAATCCCAAGTGATTGAAAGAGTTGACCCTATTTTCGAATCTACCTCGCTGCAACAACCTCCAGAGGCTTGTGAAATTTACTGCCTTTGTTTAGATATATGTGTGTTGCAAAACGTTGGGTTTTGCGTCAGTTTGTCAGCACACTGCTCCCCACCATTTTTCTTTCTCGTACCAACTCCGTTGTTAAATGTCTGTTAAACTTGACACTTGCGATTCAAACCTGTCTGCTTTACGCACCGAGTCAAACTTACTTTCATATCCACAACAGTGCTTTGCCAAATTTTGCATAGTACTTATAGAAGGTGTGGCAGCGGGACGTACCGCCTAAGGATAGCTACTTAATGGTGATGAGGAACTGTGTGTCGTCGTTGACACAAAGCTAATTGCAGACAGCTTTCAAGGCATAACTGTCACTCATGCCCAACATGGGTATCAAAAAAAGGTATTTGCTTGCACATACGTCGATTGGAATGGGGAAAGGAAAGTAGTGGAAGCAGATGGGTAAACGGGTTCACACCACATGCACTAACATCAGATAATGATGGGCTCAGCAGACTGTAAATCTGTTCTTCACTTCTTTCACAGGGTCCGTAAAAGGCGCTGCATGCATTAGGCTATTTGCCGACTTGATGGCTTGCTGACTTTCAAGTGAGCGACTGACCACCTAAGTTGTGGTGAGGAATGGGTTTGTGCTCTTGTTTGGCTTTGTGATGTAACGTTGTTTATTCTTAGACGATGCACCCACTACTCATCTAGGAGGCTATGCTTGCTTTGTGTGTGTGCGTGTGGTGGACCGTAGACTCACTTGTTCACTAGGATTTGTTCACTTTCTGGAGGGAGGTCAAACAACAAATACGGCTGAAACCTGGCTGCGCGACCCAAGGAGGTGCAAATGAAAGGCAAGCAAGTTCTGTTCAAACCCTGTACTTCCGGAACAGCCTTTACCAGGTCTAGTGGAGTGAATTGGCGGGTAGAGAGTCCCCTTAATTGGTCTCACTAGATGTATGGTCCCCTGCTTATTCTCATATTGTTGCGTTTGACAATAGCTTGCTGTGAGAAAGCCTAATTAGGCACTTGAGGCTGAAAACGATTGTGCTATTTCTCTAGGTGCTAATGGTAACCTTTTCTTGGCATTAGCATTAGGTGATCACATGCGGAGCAGCGGCAGAGGTAGATGTGGAGGTGAGTTGTCTGTTTCATGAGCAAATAAAGTTGCGTAGAAGTTGGGTTGGTGGGCTGGCTTGTGCGTTGTTGCGAGAGGATGTCCTGCTACACTGTAAATGTCAACAGCTGTTACTGCAGCGGATGAAAAATTTGAGCAATCTTTCGTTAGCTGTTTGATTATTATAGACAAAAGTCGCGACAACTTCCTTGATCTCCTCACAAATTAGCTTATGCTTTCTTTTTTCCATCTTTTATGCTTTAACTTTTGACGTCAATCCATGTTTGAAATTTCACCCCCATCTTTAGCATGGAGTGCTTCTGCCTATCATTTTAGCCTTTTCAGTTTAAATAAGTGCCTTCGATAGGACTATAGTGAGGGGGGTTAGGCAGCGGAACATCGACATGGGGCAGCGAAACATGTAGGGGACAGCACCTCTTAAATGTCATCTTTATTGTGGCTAGCCAAGTGAACAACCAGTCTTAGAGGAAAACAACAGCTCCACTTGGTTACTCGAAGCAGGAGTAATGACTTAAACTAAAACGTAAAAAGAGTTTAAAAGACGCCAACGTGGGTGGCGCGTATTGTTAGTGGTTTGCAATGGAGTTCTTGTGAATTTAAACAAATAAAGGTTCAGCAGTCGATTATGGTCCTTGTTTAAAAAACCAGTAAGCCAAAAACGATGCTGTTAAGTCGGGACCGTTTACTTCTGTGCATAGGGAGGCCGAACCTGTGTTGACCTACCAACGGTGCCTTTTGATCTAGTGAGTATAAAAGTTCATTCGTAACATTCCCGAACCCCGTTGTGGAAGTCCCAAGACCACGCAGCTTGAAAGCTGATTGCAGTGTCTCTAAGTTGTAATAGACCATCCCGCCATGGAAGTAGGCTTGTTACTCACGCACAGTCGCCCCGAGAGGCTCCTGTCATAGCTGGAGAATCATGCGCCCAACCAGATTTAAAAATTGAAGGGCCCACCGCATACTAGGATAAACGAGTCTTAAGCGGAATTGGAGATCTAAGCGCAAAAGGCAGGAGATGCGCAACAAATCTACCATCCCTAACATCACTAGCCATTTGAACGGACCCATGTGACATGGTGATTGCATTTGAGGTGGCTCAAACTGGCCATGTATCTTGCATGGCCCAAAGAACAAATCTGACCGCCGCACACAAAACGGTTTCTCCGCGTTGTTTGGCGATCTGCGAATACGGTGACCGGGTTTGTTAGAACTGTAACCCTATTTTGCTAGCAAAGCGAACTGTCCTGCTGATCAATTCGGTGCTGAGATGCTTATCTGATTTGCTTCAACCAGCTCTTCGACCAGAAGTCAGATTTGTCATTACCTTGATTACAAATCTTGTCTTATCACGCATTTAGCAGCGCTAGAAACGATCTGTCCTGAACGTAGAGCCTAGTATAAGTTAATTACGTCCGTTATTTTTTATTTCGAAATCCAGTGATCGATATTTATGTTGGACCAAAAGCAGGGTGAAGAGATTTTTTGCATTTTTGTAGCAAGAAGTGCGCTACAACCTGATGGCAGTGGTGCCGGATCGTCGCTTAGCTTTGACTTCGCGTCTAGACAACCTGGAGAAGAACCGCTCAATCCTCGAGAAGACCATTCAGCAGTTGACTAACAGCAACGCTACTGCTGTAGCCATAAAGCTGGAGCACAATGGCTCTCTGGAACCACACAACGTCGAAGTGAACGGTACCGTGAGAACTATGGAAGAGGAGCCGGTGGAGACGGAGCCAGATTCAGAGGTGGAAGTGAAGACAATGGAGGTGGAAGTGGACGCGGAGGATGTGGGAGAGTGGTCTCTTGATCCACTGGAAGGCGAACTGGAAGTGGACGGGCGTCCAGTCACTCGGGCAGCCAGTCGGGCTGCAGCAGCGGCAGCGGCGGCGGCCGCTGCGGGACAATCGAAGCCTTTGAAACGCTCCACCCCTGTCCCTCCTACCACCAGTGCCACCTCACGCAGATCTAATCTTCGCGAACTCGGCAGTTCGGTCTCCTCTCCCACGTCAATTTGCATTGATCTCACTGAAGGAGATATCTGTGCCGCAAATAATAATGCCCTCTCGGATGAGGTACCAGAAGGGGTCATCACGCGTCGTAGGAGCATTGCTAAAGAGTCTTCCAGTCCCATTTCTAAGTATCCCACTCGTTCGTCCACAAAACGGGACACCCTTGCTTCACATTCACTCGCGAATACACGTTCCACGGGAATGGTGTTGAATAGAGATGACTCTCCAATGGCGACGACAACAACCACGGCGTTTCTGACTACAGAGAACCTCAGTCAACTGTTGGAAGGTATAGAAGCGCAAGCACGTGCCTGTTCCGCGGCTCTAGCGGAAGAGGAGTCGAAACGTCAGGCATATCGAGTGGACGCAGCGCGACGAATCCATAACTACGAGCCCTTCATCCGAGCCTTTCTAAAAGAGTTAAAAGAGCAGGGTATGTTGCAGCGTCTCGTGGGAGAGGCAAATGCTTCTGTTGGCGGTGGCGGACGACAGCTACGAAAGCGGCGAACGACCTCTATGACTCCCCAGAAGGCTGTCTGGTCGTCGTCTTCGGCGGTATCCACCTCCTCTTCCACCAGTGGCGATGCGTCTGGAGTGGGAACAGCAGGCGGAGCACTTTCGCGACTGGCCGTGAAGAGAGCGCGGCTGACAGCAGTGGCTAATCGACCCTCTACGAGGATGTCGGCTGCGAACGCAAGCTCTGCTTCTGTGGGAGCGGGAGTGACTTCGGGAAGGGCTGGAGGTAGGAGAAGAGTGTCTAGAAGAACGCTGTGATAATTATGTATTCTTTTTAAATCCTCCTTGTCATTATTCTTATCAATACTACAATCGGTTTCACCAGTAAGAAATACGCGATTTCCTCCCTGTACAGGAATCCATGTACATATGTGCATATATATATATATGTATGTATACATATATTTATCACTCACTATTAGTGGATGCATGTTCATGTGTGATGCTAATCTTACGAATAAAGTGATAACTTTGTTGCTTCAATGTCGTGCCTCTTGATTGTATTTGGGTTTGTCAGTCCACTGTGTTTTTACCGGCGTGGTTTATGCGAATCCTAGGGCCTCCCGCGCCCCGACGTAGCGCGTGTATGTTGTTTTTGCGTACGATTCTGTTTACGAATGCCAAGCGCTTCGGGTGCTTTTGCGCCGCCTATTTTAAGAGGCAGTTTAATACGCTCTACAAAACTGCAGAAGGGTAAGAGGAACGTGGTTTCTTAACCAATATGCAAGTCAAGGCTAAAGGACAATTGGGAAGTTCATTTGATTTACTTTTGGAGAATTCCTACACCCATCTTTTCCAACTGAAAGTGGTGCTTGCCCGGCTGTGGGGACGGCACAAAGAGTGCGGGTTGAGGTAACGCCAAGCTGCCTGGACTCCAAGCCACGCCAGTAGCCCATAAGCCTTCCTGTACGTTGGCAATAAGTATTCTGCTCTAGCATTGTCTACATCGCGGTCGAAAAGCTGTTTACGTTACGCCGTAGGATGCTAGTAAGATGCCGTTTATTTTGTAACATGTATTTGAAGAAAAAAGTGGGGGAACATATTTAAAATTGGGGCAACTACTCACTGATGGGTAAGTGTATTCCGCAAACAGCGTAGGTGCAAAAGGAACTATCTTAAGGAAAATCCTGTTTAACTCCCACAAACAAAATTTAATCTACATAGGTAAGCGCTAAACGTCACCAAAAGTACTGTAATTTCAATTGAAAGTTATAATTAGAATTTCAGTTGCCTCAAAACTCTTTGAAAAAAAATCAATGAGCCTGGATTGCGTTCCCCTATATCTACGAAACAAAACTGATAAATTTGTGCAGAATGATTTTGCCAGAAAAGCACAATTTTGGGGATGGAATTTGCATTACAAATTATTAGTATTAAAACGCGATCACTTTTTACGCATTTTGAGGCTGCGATTAGTCATTATTTGGTTTGAACTTCTTTGTTTTATTCATTTCTGTAGAAGTGCTGCCTTCGAATGTGCTCTGATTGTTCTAGATAGCAGCCCTTGTTTCCGTAAATGTTTTGGGTTAAACAGTATCAAATACTTGTGTTCCTCACAGATATTTTTGTGGATGTATTGATTCGCCTGTAACTCTGTATTTCGGGTTGCATGCTTGATTAATGCAGTGTTTTCTTTCATAGCTTAGTACCGTCAAAATTTTGCATTTTTTTGGACTTCATTATTGCTTGTTTGATCTTGTTTACTTCAGATCATGACTGTCTATGATTCAATTATTGGTGAAAAGACTCCTATCATATTTGACCTCGGAGCGGCCTACATCAAGTAAAATCCGTAGTATCAACAACCAGTTTCCATTCAGATGCGGTTTTGCTGGCGAAGCCAGTCCGCGCTTCATTCTTCCCTCCCTCTTCATCAAATTGGACTTCTCTAGCGTTAACCTCTACGAATCCCTAAAGGGACTTTTTTACAGCCTCTGCTATAGGTACACCTTGTCATTTCCTTGTATATTTATCCTAGGTATCTTCTTGTCAACCCGAAGGAGCGTCGTGTGGTCATAGTCGAGTCCATTATGACTCCCACTCATTTTCGCCAAACCATAGCTGATGTTCTCTTCCGTCACTTCGAGGTCCCCTCTATCCTCTTCGCGCCGGCTCATCTGGTGGCTTTATTCACTCTCGGCATTTCCACGGGCTTGGTTCTCGATTGCGGCTATTCTGAGGCTCTTGTTCTCCCTATCTGCGAGGGCTTTACTCTCCTCTCCACTTGGCACTCCGCTCACCTTGGCAGCCGCCACATCCATAAGCGACTTGAAGGCCTGATCCGTGAGCACGCTTTCGTGGAGGATGATGGCGCGGGGCGTCAGAAGCTCTCCGAGGTTTTCGACATGGGTGCTGATATACACGCGATGTTGGAGGACATTCTGATGCGAGCCTGTTTTATCAGTCCTGCAGACAGGGCTGCGTCGTGGCGGAAATGGATAGAGGAAAGGGAGAAATCGAAAGAGGGATGTCCGACCCAGCCTCCACTCTATGCTACGGAGAGCTTCACGTGTCCTTTGGAGGGCTGTGGGGAAGGGACGAGGCTTGTCCACATCCCGTCGTGGCTACGAGAGTCAGCGACGGAGATATTATTCACTCCAGACGATGTGGATGGGGTGACGATCACGACGCTGTTTTTGGACTGTCTTCTGATGTGCCCCATCGATTTTAGAATGTAAGTTTTTGCTTGTAGGAAGTGATAGCTCGAATTGAATCGGTCCGAAAATTGTGTCCAAATTGATAATTTTAGCAATTTTGCTGGTAATAAAAACAGCGTAAAAAGCGCTTAAAGGTTGTGCAGTTTTTTTACCCCAATAGGGTGAAAACTTGTTTATGTCCATTTGGAGGTGGGGGGATAATTGTGCAAGGAATTTTATTCGACGACATTTATATTTGTGCCTTTTGATCACTGTTCTGATGTCTGGGCTCTAAAGATTTCAAGCTTTTAGTAATGATCCCTGTCAGTGGTTTGAATAACCTTGTTCCGATCGGTGAGTGTCCTTGTCTTGCAAGTGGACTTGCCTGTCTTGTCCAATTGATGACTGTGGGGTCGCTGGCTCCTTCATGCACTTTTCTCGTCCAATTATTTGACCACGATGACGTGAAAGGTGCGCATTTTGCCCCTACTTATGGGATCCCGGTGATTTTATCTTGTGATGGGTGTTTCAAGGCTTTAGACTTGAAGCTTAGTGCGCTTTAAAGGTAGCTATATTTCTGAGCAGTACTACTGTTTCATTTGTGAATGAATTCCTCTCCATGATGGCTAATTATTGGCGAAAGTTCAACGAAACTTTAATGGAAGCCGTCAGTTCCTTCCTGAAAGTCCGTTATCTTGTTTGAGGAATGGTTTGCATCGGCCTTTCAGCCAACGCTTGTAGGTATTCCCACCAGAAGCACAAGGCGCCAAGAATGCTTGTTAAATTGTTTCTTTTTTTTTAGTGACCCGGTAGCAAATGAATCGACATCGCTATTCACATGAATTTTCATGTGGTAGTGCTTTAGCTGAAAGCATTCATTCACTGCTTGCAAATTTGGTCGTTTCAGGTCACTGGCACAGAACGTGGTGTGCATAGGCGGCACGACAATGTTGCCAGGCTTTGTGGAGCGTCTCAATGAGGAGTTGCAAAAAGGTCTTGATCTTCCACACTATGAGCCACTGGCGGCTCTCAAGCAGCATCTCAAGTTTCATAAGCCCCCTGCCAAGGCCAACTATACTGCGTGGCTTGGAGGTCAGTTTTCCACCTCTCTTATGGCTCTGAAATCGATTTGTTCGGGTTGCTTCCCACCCCAAAAAGGGCTTAATAAGCCTTGAACAGTCCGAAATGTGTGCGATGTGTCTGGACGTTTCTGTGTACATTCAAAGTGGCGCCTTCTCGTCTGCTTTTTTTGTGCAGCATTTGACGGTGCGGCAGTGGAAAGCACCACGCGTGACTAGTTAAGTAACGTTGAGGCAGACTCTCCATTTCTGATGCCAATGAAGACTAACATATGAATGGCAATTTTCGAAATGGTTTGTTTACACCTACATCAGTTGGAAAGAGGAAGGGAAAGTCGTGGAGGCAGTTGGAATAACGACAGGCCAGACATAGACAAGCCGTATTTTGCTGCTTGCGTCAGCATCATAAAGGCGCCGTGTAAATTGGGTAACTTACTGACTTAACCTCCACTCGGGCCGTTTAGCGACTCGTTAACTTGTGGTAAGGGATGGGTTTTGTATTTTACCCTGTTTTCTTTTGTGTTGCAAAGTTGATTTTTCCACAGGCGGCGATTTGTGTGTATGGATGTGCCTGAGGTGATCTGTAGACTCACTTGTCCACTAGGCGTTAATCAGGTCCTAGATAGCAGCCGGTGCGATGCCAATGACGTAGCTCTAAAATGTGCAGGAAATACTTTTTTGGAGAAAAATTTAGAAGTGCTGAATCTCTCATGAAAAAGTTCCTTTTTATGAGGTCTCTTAATTCCCCAAATCTTAATCTTGATATTTCATTGGCGCCCTTTGGGATGGAAGGGCGAAACTACTTCCGCAGTTTCCCGATACTGTTTCTTCTGGTAGTGATAGTCACTTTCTTTCGGGATTACGCAGTAACATGCAAATTGAAATGGACACTTCATTTGTGGAATAAAAATGGAAGTAACTGGAGTTACGTTTTTCTTGCTTTCTCGACCCAAATCATTCCACCAAAGTGGATTTGGAAGTAAATATTGACTAATATTGGTCATCTTACTGCTTATCAGAAAATGGCGTGGATCAATTCGATTGCTGTGCCTTTTAGGAATAGAATTTCCTAGCAAACATGGAAGCAATGCGTTTTCACAATGCCCAGTAAGAAACGGGAAGAGATAAGACGAAAGATTAAGTGGATTCTTGGCTATTTCAATCAAGTCGATTGACGTAGTTGGTACGACTTCGTGGCAACATTTAGGCCTGTTTCCTTCTCCTTTCCTCGGCTGGAATTCCCACTGTCGAACTTATTCCACAGGTTTCAGTTAAGTATTCTCATTTTTGCCTTTTAGGTGCTATATTTGGTGCACTGGAGTGTCTCCCGGGTCGGTCTTTGCTGCGTGATGCGTATTTGAAGGATCCAAGGTTACCTGACTGGAACGATATTCCCGACACCACCGTTCCCTCCGCACATACCAACCTGGAGCCAAAATACTCACGCTGAGGCGCGCCGCCATTATCTCACCTTCATTTGTGTCCTCTGGCCAAAGTTTATCAGCTATTCATTACCCTAACACATCGTGATGACCTATGTTCTCTACTTTTTCTTACAGAAATTTGGAACGGGGATTTTTCGCTGCAAGATGTAGTTTTGCTTTGGGGGAGAGGAGGGTTTCGATCATAGTTGTTTACGATTTTTCGAGGTAGTCGCCATCATTGACCAACACCATAATTGTTAATACTTTTTCTCCAACCCCTGTGCCACCAGTTAATTCCAATGAATGTAGCCAGGAAATTTAGCAGTCTCCATTCCGTTAGTCGACTCTCGTTAGAATTTCTCGTGATTTTTGCATTATGCCCAAGACCTAAGACGTTTTCCTCCCTTATTCTTTTACGAAGCGATAGACCGTCCCCTGTGATATGGCAGAGACGATTCACTGGCTTTTTGGAGAAGTAGATGGGAGATCTCGCTGGATTAGTGCATCTGACAAGGCCTAGTCCTAGTGGATGTGAATAATAGAAGATTTTAAGTTTTTGAGTCTCAACTGAATGCATTGTTTGAAAGAACAGAGATGATTCTGCCGAGAGTGAAACGGGACTGTAGTAGCGTCTCGTGAGTGGTGATCTGCTCGCACGTCGTGTTTTGGCCGATCGAGACAGTGCGTGGTGATGCAAGGCGATAAGACCTAAAAGCACATCAGGGTAGGATGTTTGGATGGAACCAGCGTTTCGAAGGCGACTGCGCGTCGGTGCTGATCCCAACTGCGGTGGTGGTGGCGACCGCTAGCCCACAGGTGAGGTTGCCCCGTGCTTGGAGTGTCCAATTAGCGCGCAGTCCGCTGCAAAATTGCACAGAGGCAATTTTTTTTCGGTGCGATGGTGAGCGTAATTACTTCGGGAATCAAGACAGACAGGCTATCAGATGATGACTGAGCCATTATTGAGAGGTCTTCCTATGCCGAAGATTCCTAGGCATTGGTCAAGCGCCGGAATAGCTGTTGGAGTGAATTCAGCATCTACTCCTCTGCGTTTATTCCTTTATGCACCCAAAAGTCATGATTTTACAGGAAACTCCAGCAATAACGACTGCTTTTATAGGTATCTCCTTGTTTTTTCTCGTGATATCGTCTTGTCAATACGACATTTTGATCACTACATCCACCCCTAGACAAAACAGGCACGTATCTTTTCGAAGGGGTAGACCACTGTGATACCTCAGTTATGTCTAGTGACCTCGAAACGGCTACTAGCCAACCCACTAGGCAGCTAGAACGCGCACAATTGCGCACTTAACATCAATTGCTCTCCCGATTCAGTAGCAACTTTTGCGGTAGATGTTAGCCTACTGAAGAAAGGTATTCAATTCTGGGAGCCTTGGATTCGTTCAACCACCACACAGCCAAGGTCCCAATCCACTGCCACTAATTTGTGCTGCCCCGTTGGATTAAATCTGGGGTCAAAGTACATTCCGCCTCAGCAACTGAATCATACGCAGTGCTTTACATTATCTACACTCAACCTTTAAAAAAGCATCCAATGCGTCTACTACTAGAATTTGGGAAGAAAATTCTTCACGACATTTCAGGTGGCTCACTATCGAAGTGACCGATTTCACCATGTCAACACTCCTGCGAATAAATGTATCGTACTTCTCCTTTGTCGGCCCAAACCACTTTGCTGCAAGTGGCTACCGTAAACTGGTAAACGCGAATTAGTAATTTTTAGGTTCAGAGAAGAAAACTTGGACGTTACATATACCTAATATTGGTGGTGTAAGTGTTAAGCAGGCTCTTGTAAAGACCATTCAAGCGTTCACCCGACCATCCATTTTGGAAAAATGGGCCGTTAAAATCGTTCCCTTTTAAAGTGCCCCAAAGAGGCCTATTCTCATGCAGAAATCAATGTATTCGATGCGTCTAAAAGGTAAATTCAGTCGAAAAAAAGGAATAATGGAGAAGGACAAAACCAAGTCTATTTAACTGTGCTTGTGCTTGAGAAAGAAACCATCATGGCAACGTAGAGCGGGAGAAAAAAAGAGCAGACACGCACAAACACAAAAGGAGAGGGGGAGGATGGAGACTAAATAGGGAGAAGGAGTGGGAAGGTACAAACCCAGTCCGCCTAATTTTCCACTAACGAGAGTTTCAGCACACGTTCTAATTCCTCCTCCTCCCGCTTACGTCGCTCCTCCTCCTGCAGCACCTCCTCTCGTGACAATTCGAGCGCCTTCAGGTACTGCTGCTCCAGATCGTTTAGCCCGCTCTCCTGTTGGAAGCTCTCCGCGATTGCTCTAAGAACGATTCAAGAACAAGTTGCTCCTACTTATTTTAAATCAGTAAGAGGAATCAGAAAATGAAGCAAGCGGTGACTCACTCCTGCATCATTGCCTCTTCGGGGTCCACGTATTCACCCGGACGAGCCTCAACAACCCCTCGTTTGGCCTAAATGGGGTTCAAATTAAATCATTTGCCAATCTTAAGACTGACGGTGTAATCAGCATGGGAATTTCGCTGCCTAAAACACTTCGTTTGTTTATGAGACCATCTGGGAGGGATGGGAGGCAAAACCTCATTTGGCCGTTTATTCGAAGCTACTTCGGACACCGAGCACTCTGAATTCACTAGTGTCGCTATGACCCAACATCCTATGACAACAGTCACTCATTATCGACGCCTGATGGGTAAAGTTAGGATAGATTAATGCACAAAAAAAATTGATGAACACAAAATTGATGCGTGTGTAAACAGGTGGACAAGGGGATGCGAAGAATAGTTGGGATGACGGGTTAATTAACTATTTTGATAGTTAGATGAGTAAATATTGCCAAGTTTTGAAGTCTATAACACGGACCACGTGTTGTCACATTTTTAGCTAGAAATGTCGCCAAAGAGTCGGATGCCCTTCAAACAACTGACGGACGAATTGTACGAGCATGAACACTCAAAAGGATGGCTGAACTAACCAAGAACTGCTGGGCCAATTGTAAATAGGTCAATTCGGAATATATGGATGGATAAAAGAGGGACTGACCTAGATAGGTTTAAGGATGGATGAATCCGAGCGAACAGATGGTTAATGTGACTAAAGCAACGGTTTGTGGGAGGGAAGAGACGAATAAACCAATCAATGGAAGAATAAAGCATGATATGTAGATAGATAACAGAGACAGCTAAAAAATTTCCGTGTTTTAAACAGCTCGAGGGTGGATATGAACTCACGAGAGAGTATTGACGTTGGGTAAGGTGTTCCGCGCCGCCATACTCGACTAAGGATCTTTGAACAGCCATCTGCACGAGTTGTTCCTCCTCGTCTATTGTGCCGAAGTGGCCTGGTGAGGCCTCCTCTGAAAGATAGAAGTGCATTGGAGACCACATTCTCAGCGCAATGCTAGTGGAAGAATGCGATAAGTTCATAAAGCCTAAAACAGAATGGTTCTTTCGCCCCAATTCGGCACTGAATTATTAAGCTCTCCAGTCGGTTATACTCAGCCCTGACCATAGCGGCAGTGTTTCCCCCACCCTCCCAACCCTAGCATGAAGTGAATTTCAAATGAGACCAGTCAATCAACCTAGCATGACCCGTGGAATCACCTTGAAGCGCGAATTCGGCAACCAGTGGGAGACTTTAGTTTTGAGACAACATGAATCACGCAGCTGTGCGACTGATTCACTCCACGTTTTTGCAGCCCTTTCTCGTCACGTGATTGGCCGAATGCAGCGTCGTCTGTGGGAGACGCATATGGGGGTGAATCACCGTTGTGAGGGGAAATTTTGAGGCGAGACGATGGGCACTTGTTTTTGGATCCTTTTGAAAATGATGTCATGCATATCACTTCTAACGTTGACTACGCCGGAACATCAATGGCGCTGAGTCATTCGGTGAGAAATACCACTGCGACACCGCGTCTTGATTGATCTGAAGATTGTAAGGTTTCGAAGAGCACATTTCGAGGTGTCACTTATTTTGTGACATACTTAGGGAAATCCTAGATCGTAACCCTTTCGAATCGGAGTTTATCAATGCGAAGCCAGCGTAACAGCCCGGAGTGGAGCGAGGTGTTTGGATAACAACGGGTCACCCGGTGAAACCATAAACAGTAGGCCCTTTTTGTTACCACAGAATCAAGCGCAGAACACGAGATGTGACTAAAACGACGGAACATAATGAACTGATGAGATAAGGTTCGATATTTCCACTTCAAACTCTACATGGGGTAGCAACATCAAGGTTGGATGTACTAGATACCGATAGTACCCAGTTCAAGCATTTGAAACACAATAGTATGAAGAGGTGGATTGGGAACAAAATTATTTATCCATGACTAACTCGATATGGTTGGATGGCCGAATTACTGGGTCTGGTCCGAAGAGTTCGAGATTGATTAATAAACAGATTGATAGGTGGAAGGAGAAAATGATGAGTGGAGTGAGTTGAAAGCACCTGAGACCGATGGACGAATGGACTGACGGACGCATTCACCTCGAACTCTACACCTGCCTTAAGAATAGCGGACCATGGACCCAACTAACCACTGATACTTTTAAACATTAAACCGTTTCTCGTAAACAAGACAATCGCTAGGATACCAAAATCAATTGATTTGTGGCCTAGCAGTAAATAACAAGACAATTATGACACATCTCCTCACCTTTTGCAATAGTTGCATGGATTTATATTGGTCCACCACCAGTACGCATTTAAAAAAAGAAAGATGAGTCAAGGTGACTAGGGTCAACTAAAACTGTCATTGATGAAATCGTAGATTAATCAATCGTAACTGAGAAATGTAGGTAAGAGCAAGGGAACCACGGTTGATGGTCTGAAAATGCTTAATCTCCCCATTTATTCTTGAAGAAACTAAAAGCACCGTGCACACAACTCTTCGACCATCATCAGAGAGACGTCCATGCGAATGTTGAAGTGCACGAACCTAGTTCCCACACCATTGCCGTTAATCGCTACCACCTCAAAATTAGGGTACAGTGACCTGAAAGTGCAAACATTGCGTACCAGCGTTGCTGCATTCCCGCATTCCACACATCTCCACCTCCCATCACTGCTGCCCGATTGGTGCGGAAGGTGTGTCACGTAGGCGACTCTCTGATTGGCCGAAACTGTGGGGACGTATGCACGCACACCTTAGGAGCAAGGCGGTGGGATATCAGGCGACCAAAAAAAGGTCGTGTGGGCTAACGGTGGGGTTCACTGCAACTTGCTAATTTCCAGAAGCATCTAAGATACACTTGATTGTCTACATGGATGAGTTTTTAAGCATAGCTGTGTCCTTTACTGTGCTCTTCGACATTTACCTCATACTTTCAAGCCAACCCTATCAACAAACCTCAGGTGAACCTTATGGGTGTGATTCCGGCTCGCCCTGTTTGCCAGATGGGCTGAATACGGTTTCCAAGCTGCAGAGGTTTGTTTCTTGCTAAATTTGCCGTTTTGTACTCAGTGAAGGGGTCATCCACAAATGGTTCTGGTGATGAGTCACTTTAATATGGATGTAACGGGATCAGGAAGACTCTATTCTTCAATGCGAAGAATGGGGTGTAAATTTGGCTAAAGTAGTATCCATCCCTGCACAAAAGAGAAGTCGCGGAAAATAATAAACAAACAAGCTCCATCCAACTTTTGTTTGCTAATTGCAAGGTCGGAAGGGTAAGTTAACGAGTCTAGCTTTTTTTATCCCCAAAACCTCCAATCCACTACCCACTATCACACTCCAAAGGCACACATCATCTCGTTACCAGAAAGCTAACGCTTGACGAAGGCCAAGCAGCAATGAGGGGTGCGATCAGTCCACGTTGTACAAAACGACGCAACTCCAAGACAGCAAGAAAGAAACGGCCAAGAATAGAAAGTATGTCGGAACAAAGTCCAGCTCATAGAGGACTTTCAGCTTTCGCGATAATTATTCTTGAGGAAAGACCTCATAGGGCACCTTGGAAGTGGGAATTCAACAGGATTTCTCAAATTCATGGCGATTACCCAATTTGTTAGCGTGAATAAGAGGAGGAGACCGAAATGGCTAAAGGCCAGTTCGCCGTTTCCGAAGTCAAAAGGGTTTCATAAAGGTGAGACCGCCAGATCTGTCTTTTCTCACTGGGAAGGGATCATGAATTACAGAATCTTTCAGGAGTTAGTTTATTCTGTCACACAAGAAACCAACTCCACGGACTTACTTATTTACCTTGTTTTACAACTGGCGAAGTCCCTGCTCCATTTCTTATTGCTGTTTCTGTTTCAAGTTGAGAAAAAAGTAACTTTTGGTTCGGGAAGTGACAAGTGTTTCACTGTCAAACGGAACTGGCAAATAAAGGGTTGCCTTGCGCAGTAATAATAATCATCATCAGCAAGGAGAACAGAACACACTCATAAGTGTTAGCAAAGGTTGAGGTTAAAGTTAGCCTTGTGAAAAAGCGTGGTCTATGTGGAGGCTGGGGAGAGAGTGGAGTTGAAAATGATGGAGCGAATCCTTGCAGAATTCATGGAGACGTAAAAACTAACTTGATGGAACCTTTTACGTAATAATGCAGTTTTTAAATGGGATACAAACCACTAGTGGCATAATTTACCTGAAATCATAGAAAAAAGTGCCTTTCACAGAAGGATAAATGGTTATGAAGTCATTTTGGCGTCCATTTGAAACAAGGAAGGATTGCTGTCATTCGTACCATGGCCTCACATAATGCGGTTAAGAAACTGGGCAACAAAAATATGCCACCAGCAAGAAGAGACGGAGAGAATTAGGAGAATGCTAATGAACGTTGAATGTGTGACTCGATACTCTTAAACGTACAAATCAGGCAACGAGAACCACCTCCCATTGAAACGTTAGCGAATCCAATCGTTTCCGGAAAGGAAAGTCACCACGAAACACAAGGGAGCATTGCCAAATTTCGACCAACCAATCCACCGACCGATGCATTTAATAATAATCACTTAACATCACTGCTGCTTCACCATCACTTGTCACAGACTTACAGTGGCTGGGATTTTTGGAAAAGAAATCAGACAAAAAGGGACAGAAGGCAACAATGAACACTTAATGAGAGTCAATCAGACTACAGTAGAGCCACGTACCAATGAGGTGGTAGCCACGGCCGATATCAAAAACGCAATCTTCCACAACGCAAGAGGTGGGCTCGATCCTGTTGGCGACGCTACCACTGCTGCCACTGCCACCGACGAGGGGTTCAGCGGACGTGTTTGTGGAGGGAGTCGTGGTGCGGTCGCAGACTACTCCGTAGGCAGGTGCATCACCACCGTAGAGGTTGCCGAAGGTCACACAGGCGTTAAGAATGTGATACAATGGTATTTCTATGGTAGAAAAACGCCAATCGTGATTGTAGTGAGTCGACATCAAAGTGAGTCTAATGAGTTCCAAAACTGGGAAACTTTATTTGATGACATCCTCCAAGACATAACGTTATCGGAACGGAGGAAGAATGCACGTAACAGCAGTACCGATTAATTCACAACTGTTTATCGTCTCTTTTGAGGTTCTGGGTTGCTTTTGGAGGAGATGTGATGTTGCCGAATACACGAGTTGGAGTGGGATAGGATAGCATGCTGCGTTGACCAGACTGAGGGGCATTTTCATCATGTCCTCCTCATAGCACGAACATCACCCAGAGTAACTCCCATCTGCTTGAATTCCCAAAAAAGCACCTCACAAGTCAGCATTTCGGAACCGATGACGAAGTGAACCAGGTCGCACCGACAAATTTTCATCAACAAAAGCTCTTCCAACCATTGGGTAAACTTGGAGAAGGGTATACGTTCAGCTTCCAACTTTGCTCTTTTCTTTGGTTGTGCTCGAACGACCCCCCTGTAATAGAGCGTTCCAACTTCAAAACCAAAACCAGAACAATTTCAGCTGGTTGCTGGGTCTAGTTGAATTAGGCCCTTGATAGAAATTGATTGATGTCATTATATTGTGAAGACATACGGCGAACCACTTTTTGAAAAATAAATAGGAAATTTCATGCTGACTGAGATACATTCTCTCGAAACCAGGGATATTTGGGTTAAGGACCTAGTGAAAGAGCACGTCAAACCACTGCTGTAGGAGCCAGGCTCCAGTAAGAGCTGTGCTTCTTTCGACCAATCGAGAACCCCTATCAGTTGGACTCGATGTTTTACAGGTCGAGTTGAACTCAATTTTAAAGTTGTAGGAAATGCTTGACAAGTTCGTCGCATAGCATTCAGAGAAGATACCGCTCATAAACAATTCAAAAAATCTAGTTCTGGTGGTGAATTACCTAAAGATGAACGTGTATGCTAAACACTTCATGCCTGTCTACATTAAGTGATAAAGCTGTTAGGCTTCAATTTCTTCTTCGTTTCTCCTATGCCATTAATGCAATGAAGTACATTCTGAATAGACTAATGACTTGTGATGGAGAATCCCATTCTCTTTCAATGCTTAGCAAAGAACCATTTCGTTAGTTATTAACACGCACCCCACTCACCAATTCAGACCTCTAAGACACCATAACATCCGTATTCCCATTGCATTTCTCCTGGGGCAGTTACCACTTTCCCTGGTCATTACACAACTACATGCGAACTAGAGTGGACAGTTGGTTTGTAAAATAAAAGCGGAATTGAAAGGGAAGTGACTAGGGCTAAAGTTCTTTTTCTAGGGTTCTAGAGTCAAACCAACCGTTTTGGTGACTATTTCAACGCAAAAAAAATGCCTGAAGGAGCTTCCTCCAGCTATTTATTTGCCCATCTCACGTAATTCACTTGGGTGACCGAAAAAGCACCTTCGAAATCACAAAATCACGTTTCAGATCCAAGGTTATCACGATTCCTTTGCCCACTTAGCATCTCCTGGTGTCCTATACCTTATAAACCTCCAAAAATTATCACGAATGCACGCTTTGGTCTGCGATTATCAGATACCTCGATTAGACTTGGCTTCGTCCGGAGGGATAGTCTAATTAAGCCCCCAAGGTACCGTACTTCAATAAGCCCTTCCTTTTCGCTCACAGAATACACCAAGAGTCATTCCTTCCTCCTCACAGAACGTGAAGGGAATATGATGAAATGCCTGATTGATCTCGAATCCGTCTCGAAATTAAAATGTAAGCCTAACATCTGGCAATTTATTAGACAACTTGGCTGTCATGACCTGAACACTACTGCGGTCCCAGTTGGCATAACTAAGAGGCAAGCTTTGGGAAAACCGAGGTCTTCAGGTGTATAACGTGTGTGTATCTGGGCCTTGGAGTCCCAGAGTGGTCACCTTACTGCGGCTATCGATACTTGCATAGTTTGTCTCCACTTCACACCGATCAATGAGGCGAACACAACATGAGTGCGTCGGAAATTTAGCTTCTGAACGGAAGCTCGTACAGTACTTGAATGAGAACGCTGTTCTGTGACCGCCGATAACCCTCACATTGACCGTTCAAACATCTGTTTCCTCAAATCTACAACTGCGGATGGAGAAACAAAAGGACAAATGGCCAACTCACCAACACGCATGGGGAATCCAGGAGGTAGTTTTTTGGTTAGAAATTCCTCTAACTTGTGGAAGAAGGGATTGTACTCAGCCATCAGCTCCACAATGGGCAGAACCTGGTCTTTCAACGACAACGGATAGTCTTCGCACAACCAGAGATGCGCCTTGTAAGTCTTCAACTTGGCAGTCATCACTTTGGGTCGACCTATTTCACTCTTCGGCTTGGCGCTTGGGTCATGGGAGAAATAATCCTCAATTGTGATGTTGCTCGGATTGTAGCTAGCCGCCTCCTTTTGGAAAGATAGTAAAAGAAGCTTATTAAAATAGCTCCGCATTTTAAAGAGCTTGCATAAACTTTATTTGGGTTGTCCGATTTCCTATAATTGAGCTTCAGTGCTGATATCCTCATACATAGTCCACGTAGTGCATTTTGACCACTGTTTTCGAATCCGTTTGTTTGGTAACATCTTAAAGGATGATGGGAAACCTAACTTTACGAGCCGAACATTACGTCAACACACCGTAGCAGAAATGCATCCACTGGGGATGATTGGATATGCGAGGTGCCACAACAGAGGATTTACTAGAGTAGCCTTGATACTCAAAGACCGATCCACCCTTGAGTTCTACAGCCAAGTTGGGAACAGGCGATATCATAGCTAAAAAAGCGATAATCGATCGTAAAGGAGCTGTTGTCGATAGTTCTGAAGAATGACGAGCGATCAAATTCGGTTGACTCTACACCTTGGAAATGGAACGAGAGCATTCGTAGGCACCCAGTCATGTCATAAAGGATTCACTTGAGTACTAACATTATGTCCATAGGAGAAGAGCGAGAAATGAAATCAAGAGAGGTGATTATAAAAGCATGAAGGGCGTTATGACGAGTACAATGTTCGAAGTGACTCGGTCTCATTGATGGTAGCATGGAACTCTGCCGTCCTTCGAGTCTTCCGCCACCTCGATAGATTTACGATAAAATTAAGCCCAAATTCAGGTATCTGGTGACGTCCTTAAGGGTAACTCCAAAGCCACATTGCTTCAATTATCAAAGAACCTGCCCAGAAGGAGCATTCGCAGAAATCCATGATAGATGGACTGGAAAGACCACATCGATTATAACTGACCACCCCAGTAGTGAGAAGTGAACAATAAGTGAAAGCTGACCACCTCCTCCCCTGTGACAGAAAACAAAGGAGAAACACAAACAAATGATGGAGTCCACTTAGTGGCAATAAAATCAGGAAAAAGGTTTCGATGAAATGCTCTGCATTGCGCAGTGTGTGGAACATGAAATTTACTTCTGAAGAATATCACCCCGATTTAAAGCGACCCACCCAACAGAAGGCACTCTGATCCTGAAGGTGCAACAACATTGATGAATTGTGAAATCTCCTCGACTAGCTGCTCTCTTTGTAGGCAATTTCAACTCACGTGACTGCATTTGTGATGGATGAATTTGAGGTTATATTTTTAATTAGATTTGAAGAAAACACATACCCCTTTCTTTCTCTCCAATTCGCATTAGCATACATACACAACCCACCGAAAAATACACCTATATGGTGACATTTTACAAGAGAACTTGGGCAAGGTAGTGTAAACGCGTTTACAATTTGCCCGGTATAACTTTTCATGGAGAAAACATTCAAGATCTGCTTAATAAGTAAAAAAGGGCTTCAATGGTAGCGTTACTGATGGAGAGCATAAGAAACGGGATTAAACTCAGTTTTTCGATGGAAAGCTTCACTTTTTAGCCTCCTTAGGCATTGAATTATGTGTCTCGCCTCTTCTGGCTTAAAGTAAAGCATTTGGAGATTGTGAATTACTTGAAATGTCACGTAGGAAACTAATTTTAACCAGGGAATAAGCGTGATCATGCGGTGAATAATGAAAGCAAAAACCTACCCGATAGATTGAAGATGGACGAATAAACAACACCCCTTTTGTGTAAAGATAGCAAAGCACTGGCTTGAATAGGGTAATACAAGGGATGGCAAAATAACTCCACATATCTGAGCCTACCGTGTTGAAACTATTCTTATCAGCCAGTTGTCATATGGCAAAAGGATTTTGTTTGAATTGCAAATTCAACCAAATGGACTTCGCCGTGTCCACGGCTCTCGTAACCATCTTGTTGTTTTCATCATTTACATCCGGTAGCCAAAATGCTTGTGGGGCTCTCGACGCACCTCACTTAAGTGTTTGTAACTTATATGAACTTATCCAACACATGGGAAGATTTAAAAGGATGAACCATAAAGCATCGACAGACATCAATTTATCATCGGATTTGTACTCCCTGTTGCATTTCTTATTGTCATTAGGTGTTGGTGACTCCAGCTTCTAAGCTCTGCGAAGGGAGTTAACCTCGTCCAATTCGCTGCGTGGTATTAGGAGGATGCCGGGATGCAGCGGTCAAACGTAGTGATCACAAGCGATTTTAAAGAGCTCGATTCTAGAGGCGATTTACTAATAGATGTAGCATCACCTGATCAACGATTCGCTAAAAGATAGCGTAATTCCCTAGCTCCTTGAATTCCAAATGTCGTATGCTTTTCATTGTACCACTTATAGATGCGAGTAAGACGTTTCCGGGACACAAGAGGGTCCATTGGCAATGATAAAATTCGAGCATTCTTTTCCTCACCTAACGTTCCCATTCATCCCCCGGTTTCTGCCCAATCACACACGCCTGCCGGTCCAGTGCAGTAATGATGACAATAGCCCTCTCCCTGTAGCAGCTCTTTTACGCTCGATCAGATGTGTACGCCTCATTTAGCTTTACTTTGCCAGAAAATGCACCTCACCAGGAGCCATGGCTGAGCTGCCCAGGAGCTATCTGACCTCCACAGGACTAGTAAACTTAGCAACTGATGTCTTGAGTGCTGTGAGGAAGCATAGTTGTCAGTACTTCGAAGATTAGCTCCAGTTGAGTTCTGAAAACTTTTCAGGGTGATGTTGTTGTGGAGTAATCCCTATGAAATAGCTAGTCCCTCACATTTGTGGATGATTGTGCAAGTCCAATGCAAAACGGGATCCCATTTGGTGTTCATTTGACGAGAAGGCATAGTTTCAAAGCTGAAAAGCTACTCTTGTCAAAAGAAAGCCATGGAAACCGTTAGACAAGTAGGTTCCGTCCCCACGCTAAGCATACACAGCACAGGCCGTAACTTTCTTCTTCATTTCATTCAGATGTACAGAAACAACGCATCGTCCTTTGGTAAGTTGCTTCTTGACTGCTTTTCTGTGAGAGTCACCTTTTGCCCTACAAGGTTGAGGTTAAGTTAACGACTTCTAACGGCCACAAAATTGTAATTAAGGGAAGACACCTCATAGCGCGCTTCCTCCGATGTTACAGTCGGCCCTCGCTGAAGCCAGCTGTGAATTCAAGCGTAATGTAAACCTTGAAAACATGCACCCGAGGGAAAATTGAAGATTTGACTGTCTTGTAAGACGCAAAAAAAAGAACGAATTTCTCCATCGCACCGTATTGACACACTTCGGAAGTTGCAGGCCATAAACTTAACAGTTCAGATGAACTAGTGATACTAAGCTATTCCTCGTAAATACAGTCAATAAGTCTGTTCAGAGAGTAGCCCAAAAAGAGGAGAGGCTAAGAGGGGACCTTTACTGCCAACCTCTCTCTGGGAGGAACAGCCGAATTCCACAAACAACTTTCAAAATTAAAATTTCCTTGACAGGAGGTGCCACCACATCATCACACTAGGGAGTAAAATCATAAAAGGAGTTGACGAAAAACCTTCTTCGTTGATAAATCAAACGTATCATAGCTCCTGAATGAGTAAACCTGCCACCAAATCATTTAGAAAAGAAAGGTAAATGAGACCCATGCTTAAATACTTTTGATGACTTAGGAGAAAAAATGGAAAAAAAATTGCGGAAAACCAAGTTTTCGAACTTGTAATCGGCCAAAATTGGTGATTAAACCTTCCCTACCTCAGAACCGAATCCAAAACTACATTACATGGAAACACGGAGACCCATTAGTTAAGAGAATGGGGCCTACATTGGTGATTTGGACATGACGCGACTTCTCAAAGTTCTGCCCGCCCAAAAGATTCGTTAGAGGGTTATTGCTGACTACGGAGGAGTCGTTACCGCTGTTGGCACGCGACTCCTGAATGTCGCGCAGGTTCTCCTCCGTCAGATGCTCTGTTCTGCGTAGGGTCACAATCTGTACGTTTGCTGCACTACACACCTGCAGGGAAAAAAAAACGACAGGAAGTTTTAAGTTAAAAGAAGCATATGGACTCCCATTCTTACAGTGAGGCGGAAATTACGATGAAGTTTGCGTTTACTTGGCTGAGCATTCGCTAGCCACCCTGCAACAAATCAGAATTGGACGCTTCTTAGGACAGTAAAAGTTTATGCAGATTCAAGGTGAGAGGAATGATGAAAATGGAGCATAAAATTCCTCAATCAATCGAAAAATAGGTTTAAACACCCGGTAGGATGGATTACAAAGGCGACGTGCCAGGCACTTATGCGTAGTCATGTGACCAGATGCGGAGCCTTTCATTGGAAAGATGACATGTGCTGTGACTCAAGCGGTTACTAAACAGTTGAGAACAAAGGAAATAATAAAGATAAGCACCTGAAAGAAGTTTATTTCAAACTGATAAAATTCCCTACTCGCAAACCTTTCGAGGAGCAAAATCTACTGTGAAAAGGCAAAGGTAGGCCGGAGTTCTAACTTATGCGAAAAAGGTGTACCCGCTAATTTGGACGGTGCCAGAAAAGTGCGGTCGAATGTGTGCGGCGTGATGTTATAAACTTGAAGAGTGAACTACTGTTAGCGCCTTCAAGTGAAGCCAAGGATGAGGAGACTAAGGAAAGTGCCATTCCAAATGTATATAAGCTCATTTTCTCCCTCCCGAAATTTCGATGGTGTGTTTGCGATGCCAATTTTTACATCCATCTTTAAGGATATTCCTTGGTGTAATCCCATATTAGTACTTAATGCTAGTAAAAAAAGTGATGAGATTTGACAGTCTGATAAACCAGGTGATGGTAAAGAAAAATTAAAAGCTGGCAGTACATTTCATTAGGGTTAAGCAACACAAATGATGATGACTAGGCCCGTATTGCGGGCCTGCTCGAAGACATGGGAAGATAAGTAAAATTTGCAATTTGATTTCACGTCCTGTTTTGGGAAAACCACAGCGATGCGATGATAGGGTGGTTTCAGGGCAGCAAAAAACTTGAACTTGTTTAAAAGCCTTTTCTTCGAGGCAAAAGAATAAAAAATTTTTCTGCAGCCAAAATTTACACCCAATGCACTTGACTGTCATTCAGTTTCGTTACAATCCATGATCCTGAAAAGTTGTTTTGACGACCTGCATTCAAGAATTTCATCTTTTAATTGAAATAAAGTCGTCCCAACATTTTTACCAATAAAGACACAAAAACATGTAAATCAAACCTCAGTGAAATGTTTCGCTTCTAGAAGTTAAGGAAAAACTAAGCCCTAACAGCCTCAGTTATTACTCTACTACTGTTTAATTTTCACCCAATGGCACCAAAAGATGATACTGACTTGGAGAAGTACAAAGTGGCAGTACCTATATTCTGGCCATATAGTCTCCAAAGGACCAATATTTGCCTTGCGTGTATTATAGAGGACTAAAGGCGCAATTTTTCACTTGTTGAAAGCAAAACTACGACTAAGGCTGAGATTTAGCCACTCGGTACAACTTGAATAAGGGCAAAAAGTTGTCCCCTTCAGAAAAGGTAAGGGCTGGTAAATGGGCAGAATAAAAGTCCTTTTCTTAAGAGCCTTCACGCTGCTGCAGAAATCACCTGTAAGAAAACTTCCACATCCGGGTAGGAGAGAGATATGCTTGATCTCATCCACTGTAGACAATTCATAATCCCCAAACCTTCGAGTGACCATTACACTTTCGTGGGGTTAGCAATAAATAACAACTTTGGGAAGTAAAATAGACACCAATGGACAAGCGTGGTAAAAAGGGAGGAGGATTACCGCTTCTGAAAGCAAAATGTCCTACCAGAGTAGAAGTTCCAAGCTTTGATCTCATTGGGAGGCTATCATAGACCATAAGAATGAAAATTTAAAAAATGTAGTCACTTTACTTAACTAATGTACTTAGTTGCCCTATACAATCCACGAAAATATACCATGGATAAAAACTATCTCGGAAACTACACATCCACAAGACAGTCTTTTGCTCTTTTCATGAACACTGAGTTCCTTTTTGATGAGTTGGAAATAGGGATGCATAAGACCAATGTGGCCAAAAGACATCCTGACCAATGAGAATGGTCTCTGACAGACTTTTACTAAACTTACTAAAGGAGGAATCCAGACATCCTCCGCCCTTGACACTTTATGATCGCACCAGAGAAAGATTCAAAATTCGATATCTTAAGTGATGCAAACTAAAAACTATGGGAACTAAGTGAAGAGCGGTGATAAAACAATTCAATAAAGAAAGTTCATCGTATAAATCAAAGAGTATTTGAAGGAGAACTCGTATTACCTGGCATTCATGTCCATTGATGTTCTCCTTTCTGTCAGACCCCCATCCGAACATTCCGCTCTTGCTCCTACAAAGGACAAATAAATACAATGCCTTTACCCTTTTACTTTCAAGACAATCGTAAAAAGGTCATCTACAAACCGTTTCCGACTGAGTCCACTAATTGATCACCAAGCTCACTACATATTCTGGCTACCGTGTCATTCTACTATTCATGAATATTTTAAAACTCAGTCTTTCACGAAATTGCCTCGAAAAAGGCTGCAGAAGATATGCATAAGTCTGGAGAAATCAATTCTTTATGGGCTTGCTATAACCTGCTGCGTGTGAGCACAGATTCCGTCGAGCTTCCAGCTAGAGTAAACAAAAAGTCAAAGACATCAGCATAGAGCTCCCTCTTGCTGACCAGCACAGGTGAGCTGGGAGAATGGGGCGTGAAAAAGAGCCCGTCGACCGGGTGCCAGAGACACGAGATGGGCTCCGACCCAGATCTTTACAACCCCTTTACTGGCCTTGCTCAGACAGTGATAATTTGTACGTTTGAAGTCCGTATGTGATATTGGCCAAATGGGAGAACTGAACGAGAGCGCGAAATAAATGCAATAAGAGAAACTTTCGGAAAACCAAAAACATGAGTGTTTCCTGAAATTGTAGACGGAGATAGGTTCATGCACTGAATAGCTCCAAAACCTCGAATAATCGGGCCGTTTAATTTAACCGATCTAAAAAAAGCACTCGAAACAGCGATGAGGAAGATGAGAACAGAAAAGTAGGACGGTAAATACTTCTCAGTTCTCTAAATTCCAACAACCAGTCCATAAAGGCATCAAAGGCTTAGTAATATAAAAGTGGACAAAAAACTAAGAAGACAGTCCATTCAACAAATCCGATTTTATCTGTGTCACCAATGTGTTTAAATTAAAGCTAGATGGGTCAGCCCATCAAAATGAACATTATAAAGTCAAGAATTAATTGGATTTCTCCTATTATCCTCACATAGACCAAACAGGGTAGAATTGCCACTTCATTCATCCAATCAACGCGTCAAAGGGAGAGAATGAATAATCTACTCTAAAAATTTGATGGAAATGAGGAAGATAATGTTGTGAGATCAAAGTACTGCAAGCTCACGGTTCAAGTAAACGGGTAACACTATTCCCTCACTTAATGAGTAACGATAAATCTTCAGTGACCATTTTAAAACGGGCAAGCGGGCGAAGAAGAGAAGATATTTCGGCAAAGTAGGAAAGACAGGAAGCCAAAAAGGCTTCTACTTAATGAGCCCAAAGTTAATCTTGCAAGGGAAGAGTAACAGAGGTGAGTTTGGTTATGGAGTTGGCTTTTCCTGAAACAACTTTGAGACCTGCGATGGAACGTCAGTGGCCTATACCGTCCCTCCATCAAATAAACAACTTAGAATCCCAGTTTTAGCAAATGCAAAATGGTAGCCTACGAATTGAACACCACAGAACATTCCTTTTGGTTCATGGGTGGAGAGGAAAATGAGACCTCAAATTGACCTGTTTTTCCCCATAAACTGAATAATGATTAATTAACATTTTACTTGAAAGGCCTACTTGACAAATTCGATTTTATCCGTATCGAGGAAGGTTACGAAGATTGGTTGGGTGAGTTTTTTCGCGATTAAATCGTCGGAGGGCGCGTGCAGCAGCGAGTCAACGCCAGCACCGGCTCCAGCACCTGCACCGGGACCAGCTCCGACTGTAGCAGTGTTTGAGGTGACGGCAGGGGAGGAGGCGGAAGCGGAAGCAGATAGCAGGGATCCGATGGAGTGACGGTAAATGCTGCGATCGCTGTGGTTTACTTCATCCATCACCACACCTTGCTCTGCGGATGCATTCAGAATGAAAAGAAAAACTTTAATTCGATAAAGACACACTCCTAATAGATGTAATAACGATATCTGACATAAGCTACATCAAAACGATGGGTGGAAAACCCAATTTAGACGAGAAAAAGGTCAGAACCAGCACGAAAGTTAATCCAAAGGTGAGATTGTAATTAGCATGCCCGCGCTCATAGTAGCAAAAAACTATGCAATTTGGCGAAGGCACAGACTATAGGTGCCAGGATAGAGGTGATTGCTACCGAAAGGCCATGCCAAGCCGACGTTTTCTGCTGGGGCAAAAAGAACGGTCATTAGCAAAATAACATATTCTTCGAGACAATCATAACTGTTCTCTGGGACTCTTCCCCAACAAGGAAAAACAAGCCGTAAAATCCACTTCAATTAAAAGTTCTCCCTCTAGAGGACAGAAGAAAATCCAGCCATAGACAGTTTTAATTTCTACACGGTTTCCTGCCCCACCCATACATGATTGTTAACGTCAAGGAGGCGTAACTATCAGCACTTGAAGAAATACCATCAGCTGAATACGGAGGAAGAGGATAGGTTTGTATCTACCCTCCATCCAAGAGTGAGCCATTTAAAAAAATTTCCCGGCTACATGAAGTCTTGCAAGAATGGAACTTTCCTCCCGGGTTGATGCGATTCAGCGCCAATTGTTACTTGGTCTTCAGCAAGTGAACCATTTTCTACACTCACAAAGCAAACACGTTTTCAGGGAATGAAGTGATGAACGCCTTTAGTTTTGGGTGTGTAATGAGTGGGGTGTCTGGGATCAATCAGTAATGATGGCCTAACTAACTATGCGATATAAAGGCCACTATCCACCGCAAGCCAGTCAGTCAGCAAACAAGCCGGGAATGGGCGCTGTCTTTGCCTTACACAAGGAGGCGAAGAACACGTTTATAGCCAGCTAGGCTTACTGCCGTTTAGTAATGCATATCAGGGAGGACACATTTACTTGCCAAATGCAAACGAATTGCTTTGATACTTGTCTTAAACAATAGTGAAAGTTGATTTTAACTAGTTAATCGTAGCCTATTTAAATATGCTAATAGCAGCACATACATCTGCATCATCGCTCATTACGGGAGATCTTCCCAAAGGTGATTTATCGCCATAATCAAACTGTTTATTGAAACCATCTTCGGGTGGTACGCATTGCTGTCGAAAGGCTTCTATAGCTATGGAACCGAGTCAGTTTCAGTTCGTAGGGCACATAAGCTCTGATTACATCTAGTCTAACTGACGATTGGTGACATGTCGTAAGGTGTTCCACGATGCGAGAAGGTGTATTCTATTTTACATGGACATCTACAACCCCTTTCCTCACTTGCTATCCCGTTGCAAAACCACCTCTGGCTGATCAACATCTCAATATTGCAGCAAATTAGGCCTTGCATTTAGCCAGTGTTCCGGTCAAATCGTGCCTCCCTCTTAAGAGAACACCTCTGCGTGCACATTTCGCGTAAGCATTTGGACTTTAATGCATGCACAAGCACAAACACAAAGAGTACTCGTTACTCGAATCGGGGTTAGAAACTTTGCTTTTGCCTCCGGCGCCATAGTGCACCCCTCGACAGAGAACTGAATTCGTGTTTGATAGGTATCTGAACGAGGCAAAACAGCACTTATAGTGTACGCAGGAACCAGGCCATGTATCCGTCTAACAAAAACACCAAAAACTGCGTTGCCTCCAGTTGCTCCATTCTGAGCATGGAGGAGAAATGCCTCGGTAAATGGTTGTGAAACTCGACGCTCCTTCTGAAATCGCGTCACAGATTTCATGGTGTCCCCGCAGCTTTGAAACCGAATCAAGGAGACAAGCTCAAATCTCATCCATCAGATTTAATCGAGTTTTATGATTACAAATAAACGTTACAGCTTTAACAGAATCCCACACATGAATGCCTTAGCACTCAGATGAACAATAACGTTTTACAAATTCCTACATTTTACGACAAGTCATTGCAGTGAGCTATGTCCAAAGCCGCACAAACATTTTGGTTAGCCGATAGTACATTTGCAAAGCGAGTAATAACCGACTTAAAATTCACCATGTACCTACCAATGGCCACTTTCGCAAATTCCTTCTACTTTTTTTGACTTATTCGGATTCGATATAAATAGACCTGGATGGAATAGCAAATTTTAATTGATAAAACCACTCAACCTAATCTCTGCATTCTGAACTGGATTACAAGTCAAACATATTTATTTTTTCGCATGAAGGACCACACTGTAAAGGGTTCAAGTTAATGCAATTTAATCGTCCCTTCTAATAAAAGATCCACTTTAGAGTGATTTCAGAAGGGATGTCGAGTTCCACAACTGTTTACCAAGGTATTTCTCCTCCAAGGGGTTGTAGATGTCTGCGTCAACTGGAAGACATAGGCTCAGAATCAGAGTACGTAAAGTTCCACCAAGCGCAACAATTCACAACACTATGTTGCAGTAAGGAAGGACTTTAATGTGCCCAAATGTCATGTGACCATCTGCTTCTGGAGAAACAGCTGCCCTTATAGGTTTATTCAAGTTTTATTCCCGGAATGGAGATACCTGCCAAACGCACGCCAAATAGGCATGCAAAGCGGTAGGGAATGCTCTGGGTATCGCGGGTGCAAGGAGTGTACCACAAGCACATCATCAATCCGTCACAAGCTGTGCTCTGAACCCAACTTTAAAAGTGACTAAGACATTGTTCTTTACTGCGAATAAAATCCCAACTTTTACTAAAACACCGGAAAGCTGAGATGACATCATCCAGAAGATCGTAGCCAATCAACACACAACAATACGGAATAATCAGCATTGGACTCCTACTCTGAGCCCAGACACAATGACCACCAAACCATTTCCTACCAGAGACCGATTTACACCCTAGGATGAGTTAAAACAATTCGCAATCTGATTGCAAGCACAGATTTTTTGGCATATCCCTACGTAGAAACAAGAAGACGTACAAATATGCATCCACCAGGAGGGATTCAACTCCTAGCCAATCATCAGTTAGTTAATTTAATCGTTTTCAATTGCATACTTTCAGAGGTCGTACACAAAGGATCAAAACATTTTTTCGATGTGGCAAAGTGCTGTATTAAAGGTTAGTTTCAAATCTGGACTCCCGTTTAAACCTAACACAATGTTAAGGCGATGATTTGACTCCTAGTGTTTCGATTGCCAACCAATAAAGTGGAAAGGTAAAACAAGTCGAATTACGTACCTGTGATGCGGAAGATGTAGGACATGTTTCCACGAACCCAAGAGGAGGTGCCGTTGAAACCAATGAGACTTGCATCGATGCGCACGTTAGGGCCCTGCTTCCACACTCGGCAGATGTCACTCGGACACATCCGCGAGACGAGTGGCACTGAGAAGGTAGGATTAAAAATTGTCATTTACTATCGTTCCGGTGGGGAGGAGGCGAAAGAAGGTGAAAATTATGAAAGTCTGTGGCGGAAGACGACTGCTGACGCCCATTCAGGCACAAACACCAGTACACATCTCCATATTATTCTGTAAATAATAAGGTTTCCTCCGCAAATAGCATATGGGTGGGAGTCTTACCCGAAGGCGCATTTATTTACACGGAGTAAATTTCACCTTACACTTGTTGGCGCTCATCTACGTGTGCGCATTTTTTGGTAAATTGTGCCTTCATTTTCATGGGTACTTTGGCCTCCTGTGTCGTTGCGATTTCAGGCATCGAAAATTCCTTGTGCTGATTGTATCCACCTGCATTATGCATTACCTGACTTCATACTAGGTCACCGACTTCCATTGAACTAAATCTCCATTATTTTGTAAAACGAAATCTTGATGGGAAAAGTGAACGCCGTTGACAAGAATTCGAGTTGAGTTCTACCCTCTTTATCAGAAATTAAAATATGCCAACAATTGGTCAGACTATTTACTCCCAACGCATGCTCATCTAATTGGAAGGGAAAACTTTCTGTTTAAAACTGAAGCCTGATGCAATGTGCGCACAATTGATTCTATGGAAGCAAGGTACGTTCAACTTATTCCTCATGTTTCAACATCCATCCTCATCGTACCACTGTGTTCAAGTTTGGAAGCGGATCTGGTTTGACATGCTCTCAAGGAAAGTGGGATCTTTTTCAGGCTCTTGTGATGAAACGGAAGTGAAAAAATTGACCTGAGTAGCCGCAAGTGCGCTGATATGAGGAAAACTGAGCTGGAGGGGAGGCAAAAAGGGGCTAACAGAAAGCGCGTATCCTTCGTAGTTCCTGTGTTGTAGGGTAGTGATGAAACACGAACACTGTACTGCGATGTTGACTTCACATTCGCCGTTGAATTGAAGTCGCAGATACATTCCATGGAGGTACAGCTATCGCCCCCTTACTCGCCTGGGTAAAGACACCTAGCTTCCATCGGGGACATCACACTCCAAGTCACCAGATGAAGTGAAGTGATGGCTTGATGTGATTTACTCAGCTCCCAAAATCACCCCTATGGTTGGTCTGTAGTCCCCATATGCCAGATTACCCAAACGTAGACAGCCTTGCTTTGGAAAACATGAACAACAAAATGGGAAATCAATGCATCTCTGGCAGCTGCCGTCCAGTTTTAACCAGCCGCCAGGTTTGAAATGCATCCACTATTCATGATTCTAAGATTAGCACCTTTTACTAACATGGGAAGTGAAAACCCGCATTCGTTGATCACGTCGTTTGGCAGTGCTAGTCAAAGCTGGGAGTAATACGAAATCTTGATTAACTTTCACGAAATAATGAAAGTTTCCATTAAAAAATAGTTCGTTTGAATGCGACTATCACCACCTTTATTTACGACCAACTTATCTACTTTCATCTCAGTACCTAATCGCTTGCCCAAGTCTTCGTCCGGCGAATAATGAAGCTGGGCCACCTGAAATAGGCTGTAAGTCAAATACATTTCATTGATTTAAGTAAAAATCAGTGAAACTTCTGAAGTCACCTGAAATTTAGTAAGTATAATGTGTAGATTTAGTGATCTGTGCTTTGAATTTTAGTATGCATCAGCTACGTAGTTCAAAACTTCTTGGAAATTTTCAAAGATGGGTTTTTGCAAAAAACAGCGATGGTCAGTGGAGAATGAAGTCTTGCGTAGGGAAGAACCATTTAGCCGCTTTTGCCTTTATGTGTTGCGCAATTCAATTGGCAGTCACTACAACTTGTACCTTCATGAAATTCGTCTTACTCGGGGAGGGTAAGATTTGCCACGGAAGAATCGTTAACCATGGAAACTCAATCAAAAGCCCTGGAAAAAACGACTGCATAACCTGGTCAACGTGAAGAAAAAAATGGACATTTATAGTGAATTAAAGGGAGAAGCGATTGACCCAATTACCAGATCAATATCATGGAGGCATTCTAATGGCTTCTCCTAACCAATTTGGGCAGTGTTGTCTCCACTTGTGGAGCATTAAACAGAATGGAGCCACTTTGTAATAGACATACTACCACAGATTCGGGGCTTCCCAAATTTGCAAGCAAAGACAGCACACGCGCAACGCCAAAAAAATCCTTTTCGCCACTTATTGAAGGCTCGTGGTCACCGCTTTTTGCCCCAGTCACTGTTCGACCACATCCATCACATGAAGAAATCTAATAATGCTTCGGTTCTTTGACACCCACTCGAGACCGCCAAAGTTTTCGAATGTAATTATATCGTACGATCCAACCAAAGTGTAGCATCGAAGACTAGTCCATTCCTGTTTCAAACGTTTAATACATACCCTAACCAACTGCGGTAAATTTATTGGCATTCAAACTCCTGAATCCCTTCTTCATACATCCTCAAACCTTTGCACCATCACCAAAACAATTAAAACTTACAGACTTTTGAGCTACAAATGAGAGCTACCTTATCTTTCAAACACTTCTGCTAATAAATGACCAGTTCGCCAGGTGTGTGTATCCATAGGAAGGTGAAGCAGCTCAACTTATTTGAAGACCACCAATAAGAAAGCCAATCCATTCTTGAAGGCTTTGTATTCCAAAGAATTCAAGAAACAGACACCGAAGGAGGGCTTTTGGGCCAACCTGATAGGTTGTAGCATTGGACTTGGGTGTAAATTTCTGCCGACACCGAACGTTGACGACGAAAATATGTACATTGAGTGGATGTGGAAAACGGTCAGTTAACACTGCTATTAGGGGTCCGAAGTAGGAGGAAAATAGAAGAGATCACCATAAAAGAGACCGTTACCGATGACGGAATGATGCCTTTTGATGGATTCATATGAAAATTGCATGTTTTGCCAAAATCCAAAAGAGGTCTTTAATCACATGGTCAATGAATCGAACTAAGGAACCTACATAAATTAGCCGTGAATGCATCCCTACTGAAACATTAAGTCTGGTTATTTAGGCAGCAAACCGATATATTTTGTAACTTTGACTGTACGAGCGTTTACAGGGCCACGTGGTCCGTCTGTGCGTCAGTTATCAAGGCGTCAATTGGATTGAGAAGCTACTGATACGAATGCACCTCTATGGCCGAAGGATGCGGATTAAATCATTTTCATAAGAAGTCAACCCCCAAGGCTCCACATTTCCACATTCTTCTAGGCAATGTTATCATAATTTACGTTAAAAAAGGAGGATTTTAGGCAGAAAACACCACCATATCACTACTCTGAACTAATCACAAAAGAAACAAGTCAATTAAACCTAAACACAGCCATACAATAACCCGAAACGTCACGTTTGGCATTTTGCTGGTATTTTTAGCATGTTTTCCTACAAATGTTCTTAATAAACGGAGGATTCCTTAATTTCTGCGCAGAAAACCACGATCACAAAACACTTCATATAAAACGCGATCTAACAGAGAGATGTGTTGGGCGTCTTCCACTGCCTTCAAAACAACTATTTCCTCTCCACAACCATGTGCCGTGCAGAGGCAGTCATGAGATAACATAAATGAGCCCATTTTGGGAAATGCCCTAGAATCCACTGCCCTTATAGCTTGTAATAAAATTTTATTCCACTTTCTCTACGACATCAGAAAGAAAACACACTGAGTTACGACTTTATGCAAACATGATTAAAAGAGGGCGTTGTTGACGTTGTGATGTTTCTCTTAAGAACATACAAGAAAGAGATAGGAGGAACAGTGAAGCTTTTACGTAAAAGAAGCGAGATAAATTCATTCAAAAATGGCAGTTTCAAGACCATCTAAAAGCCTGCATTTTCATAAAAATTCCGCATTTCGTTTTCGTTTTCCACCAGAACACAAGCCTTCAATTATGCGTTGGTATCAAGCGCTTGATACCTACCAACGTGCTTTGAAGGAGATATTTGCATTTGAAGCACTTTCTGTCGCACGCAATTCGATCTTCACGACGATGTTATGCTGCTAGTCCCTCTGAGCCAAAAATAAGCCAGCTTTTCGGATGTGTCATCTTTAAAAATACGGCAGCTAATAAAGGTAGGCTTCTATTATGCTCACGCTTTGGTCATTTTTTGAACCAGCGCAATCCAACTTTTTATCACAGGTTCTTTCTAAAGACTAGATTTGAAAAGGATGCGTTAAAAACAGTCAATTTTCATCTCATCTCCCACCTCAGATTTCCCCTGTAGGTAATGAGTTTGTAAGGTCAAGATCGTCTATCAGAACGTAACCCTTGGAAATGGACAAAATCGTTGATTCCTTTTGCAGGATTGAATACTGCTATTGAAACAATGCATACCAAACTTCGGTATTTTTTGATTCTCATGAAGTTGAAGAAAAAGAACGACTTTCTCTGCCGTAGTTCAGCATTGTTCACTGATCTTGATGCAATTTTAGGTCCCCCATGTATGGTGCGACCAGCCGGAACAAGACTTGCCACTACATTTATGGTCTATAGCAGAACTAAACTACTTTCTGTTGATAATAGTAAGCAGAGTTAAATTTTACCGGTACTATCGCTTTGGCCAGAGTAGATGAATTCGTTTCCTTACATTACAACTATCAGTTAACCTCATCTTCATCTCGGACCTTGCATGAATCAAATCAATTTTCAAGGAGAAAATTTAACACTGTGCATTCGTTGGTCATGCCCTAGCCACATAAATCAAACCTAGGACCTCATCTTGCTTTAGAGCTTCAGACACCACCGCACATTTGGGAGACCGGCCGTTTCACAGAAACTACCTTGTAACAGCGCCGGCCTGAGAGGCAATCAGAACTCAACGAAAATAAGATTTCTAAGAACTAACAATGATGCTTCCTCACACCACTCAAAAAACTCAAGTAAAACGTAATGATCGCATCAGCTACTGAGTCCACCAGTTCTGTAAAGATCGGATAACTCCCAGTCTATTCAGTCATTAACACTGGTAGAGCGCCATTCCCGCCAAAGTACAACTGCACAAGGCGTACGCGCGTGATAGAGGGTAAAAGAGCTGCTACAAGGAGACAGAGAACTTTCATTATCCCTACACTGCACTGGCAGGTGTGTAATTGGGCAGAAACCGAGGAATGGATGAGAAAGTGAAGTGGGCAATAAAGTGAGTAACACGATATTTACTGTTGTTAATTGGCCTTCGTGTTTTCTAGAAACGCCCTACCAGCATTGGTAGAAAGCGCATGAAAGTTTACGACCTTTCCGCTTTGAGGAATCCAGAGTAAAGGCGAATCACTGCCCCAGTAGCTCATCATTCATGAGTGCTTCTTCACTGGAACCAAACTTTTGAAACCATCCGCGGCCGGTGCGTTTGCCCACCGCACTCAAGAATCCTGACATCACGCCTTCTGCAAATGCTACCCAAAGAACGGGATAAGAGTCCAACTTCCACAGATTCGAAGTCCGAGTTCAATTCGGACTTCTACCAGATTTAATCAACACTTCATGACAACAGAGAATGAAACAAGAAGCACAGAACCTATGATAAACTGACGCCCCTCAGCGGCTTGTAAGGCAGGCATTTAGGTATTTGCGTGCATTGTACAACTTCCCAATGAGGATCACAAGTCACTGAGCTATATCTAAGACTTCGCAAATCTTTTTGTTAGCCTTACATTTCCCTTCTTAGCTTCAGCAAATGCACATAACAATTCCTGCTGTTCTGGTAAATAGCGAAATAATAAGATGTGGGATTTAGTAACACTACGCTATTGATGTTAAGGGCTCTTTGATGACCTACGAAGGCAGAAATCAGGTAACACTAAAACTCGAGTATAATTTAAATGCGTCAAAAACTTTCCATTTTTTTCGTCGATTCCCAATGCAAGTGCTGCGACAGAAGACAGGGTGACTCTAATAGACAGACCTCCTCCCCTTTAGTGTCAATTGCGAATTGAACTTATCTTTGATGCTCCATTTTTAAACTTGTGAAAGCTGTCCCAAGATCCTGATAAGTTTGAAAAGTGCACCCGTGAGAATCCAACACGAGTTTTATCAACAATCTTCCTGCCAAAGATTAAATGTCGAGTTTCTTTTCTGCATAATTTAATAGACTCTGAGATTTTACTGCGATTTTTTTTCGTGTTTTCGGGTTTGCGTTCACCTCTCAGTTTCTTCGGTGCAAACCTTACTGAACTTAAGCGACAGTCAAAGATAAGGGTACCATAGACAGGCCAAAACACTTGCATCCAGCATTTACTAACCCACTTTATCTGTTTCTTTAAATTAAATCAAGATGTGACTGGACATCCATAGCATTCCGATCTTGTTTGGAAATTCACTCATAGATGGTGACCCTAGAAGGTAAAGTTTGCTGACACACACTGTACACACGTGTGAAAGCTCAATGTCTCCCTTTAAAGTGACGACACTCAGATTAGTCCGCAAGTTGTCTGATTTGCCTGGCAAAATTTGCTAAAAGATATGCTCTTCTGCTTCCTTTTGTTTCCACCGTTACCATCACAACATACGGAAAAAATGATGAGGTAACCTTCGTTACTGCTAAGTAATAACTCGAACACCCACTTTCAAATGCAATTACTGCCCTTTGAAGTGGTGGCTTTGCAGAAGAAACCGTTTATGAAATTGTCAACTATTTCATCTTGCAAAAAGACAATAAAAACAGCGTGAACAAGTAAAAGTGTCAAATGAAATGTTTGGTCTAGGCGTGGCTAACGGATAAAAATAAGTCCAATCAGTTAGATCAAAGCTGTGGTAATTTGCATCCATGAAGCACGAATTATGCACAAACTCATCAGGCTTAGGCGACTTGATGTCTAGTGCAGACATGGCCATAATCCACCTAACTAAAACTGCTAAGACCCAATAGGGGGATTTTATCACTGCACTTGCCAATGAGTACGGTCAATTCCACAACCGGTAGCAGTCTTTACGAAGTCAAAAACTACTCAAGTTTTGCAATTTCAATATATGTATGTACCTACGGATCCAGATTCCCATTCAAATTTCTCTATTTAATTATCACGGGAACTAGTGGCCAGATTACAGTGGACTGATGTCAAAATGGGTGACGACTTGACTGCCCATAAAAACACTGCTAGAACCATAGGCAGGGGAGCTGAAATTAACTACTCATCTGCCCCACTTTGTGCGCGAGAATTTGCCCTAACAGGCTATCCTGCTTGCCAAAAACCGGATCAAGCTCAGCACAGCCAACTGGTGAATAGGAATGGCGGAAACGGGCACATAATATCATTAGCAAATATAGCATTCAAGAAGATCGGACACCACAACCAACGGCTAGAAAACGTCGCAACGCAGCTGTGGTGGACAAACGGATGGATAGACAGATTGATAGACCCTTCTATAAATTTGTCATTAGCAATAAACCGAAGGAAGACGGTGAAAGCAGTAAGAAGAGTTAACCTTATCTCAAGCTAGAAACTCCGTAAAAAGGGAGTTTTGTTTGTTCCTTTGACCTTAAATCCCTCCACTACTGGCAACGAATCGCAATTGAAAACGACTGAGAAAGGCGCTTGAGTGCCCCATCAAAGAAAAAGAAAAATGACTTAAAAAGGGATTAAAGATGGAAGAAGGGCAAGTGGACTCACACCAACTGGTAAACTCCCATTTGATTTCCACGTAGAAGTCGGGCGTAGACTTGAGTTTTTCCAACAAAGCGGTGATGATTTTTGCCTGGTTCTGCAGCATGTGAGAATCGCGGTGGGTGAGCACTATCTTCAGCAGCTCTGGATCACCCGTGCTGATGGCCTCCTGGGTAACTGAAATCAGAAAGAGGGAGATTTGGCACCACTTCACATGCCTTTGCAAAGTGCACCTACGTGTGATTTAATGAACTTGTGGGATTTGTGATGACAACCTCATCTTAATTCAACATCCTGTTTGGTTCCAAGGTGCTTGGACTCAGCCGTCAGAGCATTGAAAGATGATCGAAGTAGAACTAACATGGTCGGCTCCCCTTCTGCAACATGTCGCGTGTACCCCAAAGGCGATAAATAAACTACCTCAATTCACCAAAACCCTATTTCCTAAGTAAGTTTGCACTTAAATGAAACACATCTGTGTGAATCCGATCAAAACCAAACTAATATTTTATCGGATTCGATTGAATTAAGAAGTCAGCGAAAAAAGCTGCTAAAAACGTTTTTTGCGAATCTAGTAAGGCTTACAGCAATGATTTGTAACCTGTGGGGACTTTGAAATGCATGCTGTTGTTTACATTATAAAACTCATTAGGATATTGACATGTATCAGTCGATAATCAGTACAATACTCCTTGGCGAACCCTCTATTTCTTACTTTTAACTCGCATACCATAAAGCATTAGGGAGATTTGATGAATGCGTCTCGAGCTTGTCTATAGCAGCTACCTCCTCGTAGTTGCTTTAGAACCTTTGAGGAAGGTGATATCAAAATACGATGTTAAAACGTGACGTTCACCAATGTTCTTAAAATCTGATTCTGGAGGAGGTACTGATTTAAGCGCTCTTGGTTGTAATCAAGACTTACGTGTCGCCGTTGACACGTTAGCTCATTAGTGCTCAATATGAGTGAAGCGTTAAGGCATTACAAACACTCATTCTTTCTTTACTTCTTTCAATCACCCTGTGAATTGTTTGCTTTCCGCTTGATCTGTGAGGCAGAATTGCAAGTGTACTTTTGCATTGTGACGGTCGTTAGGGAACAAGCATAGCTTTGGTTACCCCAAAATAATCCATTCATCACTCACCTCAGATTTCTGAGACAGAAATCACTTCCTCCCCTCTTCAGAGGACTATTTTTTTTAATGCGTAGTGCAGGATTGGAGGCGCAATCGTTCACTTGCTTGAGGGCAGGAAATTTACGGCCAAGGTCTACCGTGAGATACAACTCGAATGCGTGTGTTTAATTATTTTTTTTTCTCGGCACTAGAAAGACATGCGAAATAGTGTTTGGAACTGAGGTGAGATGGTAGACCGCTTAGTAAAGAAGATCGCATGACTGTATCTAGCTGCACCATAACACTTACCCCGTTTGAACTTAGAGGAGTGATAGCCTCCTAGCAGGGTTATGCTGTAGATGTACGCTTCGAAAGGTAGGAATTTTGGCATATTCAAAGGCTTCAGCTTCAGATTGCGATCTGATTGGCATTCTTATACACATGCTTAGTGTTCACATTGATGTGTAGAAAGCGTATCACGAAAATTGCACAATGCGACTATTCCAATTCAGGATTAAAGGATAGGTTAACTTGTTGAAATCTACTCGCTAATGCTATTTACCCTTAGGACAGACCAGAAGAGATCTACTTCTGACGATGTCTGTCAATTCTGTTTTTGTTGAAAATCCATTGTCTCGACGGGAGTAATCGTATTGATGGGAACTCCTTTGGTCTCTAAAGAAACCATTTCTGCTTAACGCCCATTCAGGTGGCATTGAAGAGAGCAAAGTTAACTAGGGAAAAGAGTGGATTTGATCAGTCACTTGAAGTCACATTGGAAAATGCAAACACAGTAGCAGATTTTCCAAGTGAAAAGTGATCACATTTCACTCGCGAGCATTCCATTCCGTTGGCATGGTTCGAACGAGGTAAGTTCGGACATGGGTGTCTAATTAGAACTTTACGCTTATAATTTGTGTCCGACTTTTCGTCCTAAAGAACTCGGGCACTTAGGTTTCTCCCATGGTTCGGCCGCACCCACCACAGTCTTCGGTTAAAACAAACTGAAATTGGGCTAAATTTTGGCTGGTAGAATCCGCACAACGGCTGATTCAATTAATCACTTCATCTCTTCTGGCCATGCATGGCTGCTTGTGACAATCTTAATGAATTTTGCCGTTATTAGAACAAAAAAATATTTCGGATTCTTCACCAAAGAAGCCAATTATGATTGTGTTATTCGCTGCCCTGAAGTATCCGTGGTATTAGGCACCAAAATCCTGAGCGTGCATTGTGGTTAGCATCCTCATGCCCAATTGTTCATAAGATAGTACGGCAGATAGTTGGTGGCTTTAGGGTACGGTGGATCTTGGTGGTGAAGCCTTGTGGACCAGCTCCACAAAATATTTAACCAACATATCCAACTCAACTTTCATGCTCGGTGAATAAGAAACAATTAGGATAGGACATTTTGTTAATCTATGTCTTAGACAAACATCATGCATTGAATTCACGCAGCTCAAAACCCCATAACTATTTCCGTCAGACCGAGCGTTCCGTGGAATGGAAAGCATTAGATGAACTGAGTCCAATCTAATCAAGTCGTTATTGTAGCTTGAGCTAGTGTTAACTCCTTAAAAAAAAATCTTTTTATGGGCCTAACTTCGTCTTTCAAAAAATTTCGTGGCAAAATAACTGCACTAACCGGTAGTACCTAATCAAGTAAAATAGCAGACACATTTCTACATCCGGATACGTCAGTATCTGGCACTTAGCCTTTTGTTTTTCAGTCATCTAGAAAGCTGAAGAGCTAACTTACTTTTTTTGCGGATTTTTCGAATGAAATTCAAATGAGATCCACTTCTGACCGATTTTGCCAGTCGAGTGGAAAAGTTCGCCACCGAAGATTGTGAAACTAACACGTCGGCATGATCAACGGCACTTTGGTATAGGTATTGCGATTTGCAAAACTGAGATTTCTGTGGTTGAATATTTGGAACCCATTGGAGTAACTCAGGATCGTTTAAATTTGCATAGCTGGATCTAGATCTAAACTCAACCTCCGAAGATTGGTTTATGTGAATGAAAGCAGCAGAAAATTACCGGAAATGAATTGAAGGATGCTTAGTGGTTTGAAAAGTGCCACCTCTCTCAACTTTAGTCCCTCAGGAGGTTGTAAGCTATAAACCGTATCGCGTCACAACACTGGAGAATCGTTATCCACTGGTGTGTTCCGACTCGACCGAAATCGGAAATTGAGAACTGACACATCCACTTTTTTTTGGTGTGCGGCCACTGTATTTTATAATCTAAGAATAGTGTCTTTATGTGTTGGGGTTGTATTGGTAAATCAAATAAAAGGCAGTGCTTTGGACCTTCTCGTTCGATACCATATTTTATTAAAAATTGTAGTAGAATATTTCTATTAAGAAGTGCAAATCAATCCATCCAAATGGCATAGTCGTGTCCACTCAAGGCAATGTATCGGCCCATTTAAGCCCACAAATTCTGTGGGATATTAAAATCTGGAATGAAAACGTTTTTATCTGCGAATGGAATGCCTGAAGGATATGAAGAGGGCGCTAATGATATGGCATACAATGCGGTTAGACATAAAACAAACAGACAAGTTTTTTTGGAACTAAAAACAAATAACTACAGAAAGAGTTTGTCATGAAGTGCGAACACTATCGACATCCTAATCTGAAAAATCAAGAAGTAGGAGTGGGCTAGTATGATCCTGGTGTCTGAATTGTTAGCGCCCCCGGATGGTCACCACGACCATGACCTTGACCCTACATTTAAATCGTGGTTCCATGTCATACGGGTCGAAGAGGGGAAACCAGCCAGAGTACAAAAAAATGCCTTAGAACGTCCGGAAACTCAACTTCCTTGGGCATTACGATGGAAATGTTGATCAGGGAAGGCATACAGCTCCGGCAAACTCTACAAGTATCTTACTCTATCCATGGGTAGTATGATCCGTCCCTACTTCTTTTAAAAAAAGAATATAAACTAGCTCCGAATTTCACTTCCCCAAAAGGATCTTTTGCCATTTTCATTCCATCAATATACACGAATGAATTGTCTACTATATTTCCCATGTGATTATGAAATGCCAAGAAACGATGAAAATCATCTGAAGAAAGAACATAGAAGGAATGCAGAGGATGGGATGAAGTAGTATCCAGTTTAAGCAAAAAAGTACACATCTAACGATTAGGCTTCCGTGCTGAAAGACAGAACATAGTATTGAACCGGTATATCTCAACTGTATTCGTTATATGGCCTCAACCCAGTACACAATTGCGCCTCCAGTCCCACATCACACATTAAACAAACATCCCTCTGAGAATGAGGACAGAAAGTAATTTTTGTCCCAGAAATATGTAATGGTTGATGGGTGCATTGTCGGGGTAACTAAAGATGCGTTCATTCACCTAACGAGCGTCACAGCGCAAAGGTACAAATGCAATTATGCCTCACAAATCACCCAAGAAGCAAATAATTGGAAAGTCCCACGTATTTATATGATAGATGAAGGAAGTTAAAGAAAAGTGATAATGTTCATCGTGCATTTGTCCATTGCTCACACTGAACATAACTGACAGGTGTTTGTGAAACATTGCTCTCCAGCTAAGGTGTCAATAGTGGCACGTAAGTCCTAATCACTACGACGATAGCCTTAACCAGTACTTCTTCAACGTGATACAGCAGCACACATTGAGATCATTCGTGAGTGCCACGTTATGGCATCGTATTCTAAGGCTGCACCTTCCTCAACGGTTATGAAAAACAATACAAGAAACCAGCTCCTCCAACTTTATTAACCGGTCCTAACTCGGCTTGTAAAACCCTAAAATCCAAGTCTAACACGTCATGATTGACTAATACTTAGTGGTAGGGTTGAGTGAAGAATTGGAAGACAGCATAAATTGCAACAAAGATTGCTGTGTCGACGATTAATCAACATCTGCGTGTCATGATGGTTATGCATAGACAACTGCATCAGCTTGACATGCCTTTGCAGGCTGTAGGTCGTCGCAGAGATCCATGTCAAAATCCGCACCCAATGTGTTGGTGACTCAGATGATCCATTCCATTGCGTAACCTCCAGCAAGACGCAAAAAATTTTAACTCGAATTTATGATATCTATTCAAAGTACGCCTAATTGAAAATCTACTAGATTTCACTAAAATTAAGGCAGTGACGGAGAGAAGAGAAGTTTCAGTGTGAAGTTCAAGTTGAATGTAACTGACAAAACTACATATTACCAACAATTTTATGGTGATATTTATGGGAAGTATAATGCGTTAGGCGAAAAATTGTGAAGCAATCAAAAAGTCATCAACACTTGAACTACTCATAGAGGTCCCAACGCCACATAACATGACGTATCAGTCACTCTGAAACGTCGCCACTAACTGGGTTACTTATTTCGCCCATTTAAGCCGATTTACAACGACCTTATCCGATTTCGTGGGAAAAAAAGGTTACATACTGCAGGCATAGAGCGAAGATCGAGTTAATGGGGCAGGAAAATTTCAATTAGGACAGCCAAGTTTATACCCTACATAGTTTGCTTCCGCACGAGGGCAGAACACAGAAATGCCCCCAGTAGGCTAAGCGCCTCAACTTTTGACATTGTTACAAGACCAGAAGGTTTCAAAAATCCTAGCAAAATCACTGCAATGCTACACTTATAACAGTTTCTACATTCCTTAATAGGAGTGATAACCGAGGAAGAAGAGCCCTTATGTCGCGTATGTATGCGTGTCGCCGGCGCAGTGACTAATTTTTCAGTTTGAAACAAGGAATGGCTGATAAGGAGGAATAGCAATCTGTCAGTCAATTTGGGCTGGGAGGGTGCATAAAGCACGAATTCCATTCAAAAAAAATATGTTTGCTCGGTGTAGGAATGCAATTCCATCTGTCATCAAGGCCGACCGCAAATTAAATCACAAGCAAAATGAGGGTAACAGGAAAGTACATTCACCTACATCCCAACTCACGGCGACTCGAAATTCAGTGCAGATTCACCAAGCCACTGGATGAATAAAATGGGGCATGTTTCCCTTCCGGATAACTCAAAGAGTATTCCCATTTAATGTCGCTCCACTTTGTAGCATAAAAATTCGACAAGGAATTTGGAAAAAATACAAACGCATAGGGAGGCATTTATGTAATAAAATGTAAACATGCGAAATAAAATTTAAAATTACAGAAGTATTTCGAAAAAAAAACTTGTAGTAAATAAAACTAATTCCACAGTACCCTTCCAGATCAAAGTATTCGTTCCTTTGAAAAATAACAATAATAATCTAGTCGTACTGGAAATGAAGTTGTAAAATATCAAGAAATCCCACCAGTTTGACATAAATTGGACAGCAGCGGCCAGGGATGCTTTGGGTAATCTGGCATATGGGGACTACAGACCAACCATAGGGGTGATTTTGGGAGCTGAGTAAATCACATCAAGCCATCACTTCACTTCATCTGGTGACTTGGAGTGTGATGTCCCCGATGGAAGCTAGGTGTCTTTACCCAGGCGAGTAAGGGGGCGATAGCTGTACCTCCATGGAATGTATCTGCGACTTCAATTCAACGGCGAATGTGAAGTCAACATCGCAGTACAGTGTTCGTGTTTCATCACTACCCTACAACACAGGAACTACGAAGGATACGCGCTTTCTGTTAGCCCCTTTTTGCCTCCCCTCCAGCTCAGTTTTCCTCATATCAGCGCACTTGCGGCTACTCAGGTCAATTTTTTCACTTCCGTTTCATCACAAGAGCCTGAAAAAGATCCCACTTTCCTTGAGAGCATGTCAAACCAGATCCGCTTCCAAACTTGAACACAGTGGTACGATGAGGATGGATGTTGAAACATGAGGAATAAGTTGAACGTACCTTGCTTCCATAGAATCAATTGTGCGCACATTGCATCAGGCTTCAGTTTTAAACAGAAAGTTTTCCCTTCCAATTAGATGAGCATGCGTTGGGAGTAAATAGTCTGACCAATTGTTGGCATATTTTAATTTCTGATAAAGAGGGTAGAACTCAACTCGAATTCTTGTCAACGGCGTTCACTTTTCCCATCAAGATTTCGTTTTACAAAATAATGGAGATTTAGTTCAATGGAAGTCGGTGACCTAGTATGAAGTCAGGTAATGCATAATGCAGGTGGATACAATCAGCACAAGGAATTTTCGATGCCTGAAATCGCAACGACACAGGAGGCCAAAGTACCCATGAAAATGAAGGCACAATTTACCAAAAAATGCGCACACGTAGATGAGCGCCAACAAGTGTAAGGTGAAATTTACTCCGTGTAAATAAATGCGCCTTCGGGTAAGACTCCCACCCATATGCTATTTGCGGAGGAAACCTTATTATTTACAGAATAATATGGAGATGTGTACTGGCGTGTGTAACGAACTGATTACATTGTTTGCAGACAGATGAGCCGACACGAAATACTGAAGTTAAGCAGAAACGAGGGGAAGCTGGAATGACTTACCCGACCAGTAATCCTTTCGCTTGAAGCAGGCATTTGCATTGTAGCGCAGTAACACTCTGGTCGACTCAAGATGGTCTAGAGTGACACTAAGCATCAGTGGAGTACGACCATGTGGATCCAGTGTCTCTATGTCGTACTGCATAGGCGAAAGTGAAAACTAATTTTAAAAATAAATAACTACCTTTTTCTGTAGCAGTAGCTCCTCGAGATTCAGGTAATCATTTCGCCAAACTTGATAATGCAATGGATATGCATCAGCAATTTCTTTCTCCAGCATTCCTTTTGTCGAGAAAAAATGTAGGAATTTAGAAGGCAAAACATGTAGACTTAATCTTTTGTAGATGAATAATCATGAGAGGTAAAATTTTACTCGCAAAATTAACAGCTTTACTCACAACCATGATAAACATAAGAGGAAAAACATAACACACCACCACAACTGTATGACGCGAAGCAACTGCATAATAGTGTTCAAAATAGTTTGGTGCATGCGTCATTTCAAATGTAGAAAATGTCGTATGTAAATATAACCTGTTATTAAATAAATAATATTGATTAGAAACTTACGGAGTTTTGAGAGCAAAATAACCCAGGTCCCAATTAATGGGGTATAATTGCAAATGCAACATATGATGGCACCAAACACTTCTCATTAAATAAGTAGTCATAATAAATGCTTAAAACATATCAAAATATTTTAAGGCATTACTGGTTTTGAAAACACACAAGAGGTACAGACAGTACCCCCAGGCACCCACCACTACTAACCAACTGTGCGGTAAGAACTACCTTGCGCGTTGAGCGCAGGTGGTAGATTTAAACAAAGCAGTAGAACAAAAGGTTTTGGCTTGTTTTTTATAATTTAAACTTGCAATTATTGAATTTACTGCGATTTTCAAATTTTAGTACTTGTTTATAATTAATGTTTCGAACAAAGGCTTACGGAGGAAAGATATTGCATGATAAATTTTTGGGATCGGGTTTAACGTTTGCTGCGTTTCGCAAAACTTCCCTCGGAACACATTTACACAATTATTTGGCATAAATTAACTGTGGCGTCCTGAGACTTCCTTTAGTGTAAAATAAAGCACAGCATTGGGGCAGAACACACATACTCTGGAGGGATTGGGGGATGCTGGCATGGCCCGCAGGCCAGCCAACTGGTTAGTACAATATGGCCACCCAAGTGACCGAAGCCGGCACTCCGAACAAACAAAGTATTACACTGACAGCAATTTCTATGCTACGCAAGCAAAGTGTTGTTTGGATCCGTAGCCAGACGCCTTAAATATGATTTTGTTCTTCATTCGTTGTCATTGCAAACATCTTTTTTGAGTCTATGAATGTGGCCGTTGGTTTAACTGGTTTGTCACCTTGCATGACTTCGCTGTTTACGGGAACCTGCGGATTATCTTTTTGCCCGGGTTTAACTTTAATACGAATTCGGTTTTCGCTAATTCTACTAAGTTTCTCTAAAACGGTACACCCACGCTCTCTTTTTACAATATCTAGGATTTCCCAGTGGCTCTTCTTGCATAACTTGTGTTGCGATAATAATGCTTACATTGTAACTATTAAATTCTCACCATTGAATTTGTCTTTCCTGATAGCTAATAGGACCGGAAAGGCATGCCCTACCTTTGCTATTGGAGGTGGCAGCCGTTAACCTATAATTCCTCTTGCTCCGATGCGTTTACTACTTTACTGTGCTACAAGTCTAAACGAGCATTCCGTGCTGAATTGGTAGGCCTTAAAAAGGGAATCCGTGGGAAACTCTTTGACTTATAAATTAGAAGTATTGTGGAGGGTTTAAAGAGGATTTTGATTAGGACTGATTTTCTCATAACCCCAACAGCATATTTTTAGTAAGCGAAACATTAAACAGGACGATTTTTCCATAAATTCGCCTGCCTTTCATTAGCTTTTACGAAAGTGAAATTTTGCGCGGCAAAATGTGCTACAACGCCGAATGGTTAGAGCATCTGTGCCTTTAACTTTGCCAAAATTACCTTCTGTGTTAATTCCAATCCTTGAAGTGAGTAAGTACCTATTGTACAGAGGCATTTTTACACTCCTACCCAATCAACCATGACAGCACAATGGTCGACGCCGCCATCACTAGGTGGTAGCACCGCCCTCCCATACGGCGGTTATCAGAACAAATGCCGAGTGTTTGCGCGCCAACAGCGCCTGCATAGAGCATAACGGTGTATGTATGCACGCACACACACACACACACACACGTCCATGCGCTTCCCATTGGCCAGAGTGGTTTATGCATATCGATCGCTGGTTTGGCAATCGCGTGTGCACGCATTAAGGCACAAGCCTGCGGCGGCCACGCGTACACACGCGAAGCGCCTTTGCCAAAATCGGGGCTTTTATTTCGGAGACAAATTGGCTCCCTTGTTTTCCTTCTGTGTTCTTTTAAGTTCAGCATTGACTCACCTCAATGAAAGGATATGTTATGCCTGTTATTGTCTTATGCCTGTTGCATTCCAAGTTGACATACAAACTGAGTTGTCATGTTCCGCCTTTAAAAGAGGCGGAGGGTAAAGGTAACTCCCATTCGCTGAGTCACTGACTTACCTGCTAGAGACATTGAATTACGTAACTTTTAATAGACAAGCCTAACAAGCGTAATAAAATCGTTTATGCCTAGTCGCTAATTTTCCCAAATAACTGGCTTTTACACTCTGCCTCTGGAAGTTGTTGAAACCAGGTCCCCAGGCCATAGTGTACTATCGGACGAACCTACAATACTTATAGCAATCGTGTTTGGACACTAAACCGTGTAAACACAGTGATGATTGAAGTAATGGAATTGGTCATGGAGCATCTAACGTAAACAAAAATTGCTTGTGGGTTGTAAAACCTTCAATATTTTAGTTAAATCAAGCTCAAAGGATAGAACTTGCAGTTGTAAAGGTCATTTGAAATTTTCACGCTAACTCAAAATGAGCTTCGGGGGTGGAGGGGATATCTGTTGTAGGTGGAGACGCGATAGGTGAGTTGTAGCCTGCACCCACTTCCGTGGCAAAATTTGACTTTGTGATTTTATTGATTATTTGGAGGAATTTGTGCGAATCGATTCTGTTTTGGTCAATATTTGCCGGTCGTATGGGTGACCCGTGCAGGTCGAATTGCGGAACAATATGCCAAACAAAAGTGGAGTTGCATCCAAACATCTGAAGATGTGGTAAATTTTTCGGAAAATACCAAATTTTAACTGATAGACGCTGAAAAGTTTCGTAACATATTGAAAATTTTGCCCAACTTATGGTTTCGGTTGCTCAAGGGAGAGGGGCACGTAAGTCTGCTATTGTACTTCTGCGAGGTGGGTTAGCCTCAGGGCCATGCCAGTGGCTCCGCTCCAGCCATTCGGAGTCGCCCTGATTTTTGTGCATCGAATAAACAGCACAGGAGATTGAACCCATCACGTTGTAAGTCCACGTTTCAACGTTGCTACCGTTCATCTGTCACCGTAGCCTTCCTTAAATGAAGGGACAGGAGCGAGGGTGACTTTTATCCTCACTCCCCCTTATAAGCCTCTGCCCTCAGTGAAGGGGGAAAGGGGCCATTTCAACCATAAGCTCAGCATACAGGCCACAGTTCTTTTTTTACTAATCTGGCCTGTCCCGTCAAATGACCAATTTCATAGCCTTTTCGGTTAAAAATACCGAAACAAGATGCAAACCATCTAGTTTACTCCCCTGGTTCTTAAATTACTTTGCCTCACTTTTTTGGACTGGTGAATTTTCGCCACGTCAGACGTTCGATTCCTTCTTCCATCACAGTCAGGCCTAGATAGGTATGATGGGGTGTACAACACCTTCCATCCCCATTTTTCGTTCGAAGAAGGCAAAGACGTTAAAAGGAGAAATCACGCATGACATTACCACATAAAAGTCATCGTTGCCAAACCCTTGGCCAAACACGGATATTTGCCACGTTGCCTAAGAACAACATGCGACTTATTACAACTTGGTTACGCATTAGGACCCATGTCTCCAACTACATCATGTTGAAACAAATAAGGCGAAAGGTAGAGCCTCGTGCATTTCACGACGAAGACATCGATTGGCGCATCAAGGAGCTGACCTTTCAATTTCTTCGAATAATTTCATACCATCACTCAAAAGGGATTCCACCTCCTCAATTTCTCTGAATAACTCCAGCTTTAAATATCAATTTTGGCCAAACTAAACGACTCCACATTTGCCAGTATTTTTTATCCACTTAAAAAGCAAGAACAAAGTGTAATACACTTCCCTTCCCCATCTCACCAGCCAGGGCTTTGATTCACCGCTGCAAGACGAATGTACCTACCGACTTGTCAGCGGGATAACTTTTCGGTTCTTAGGTTAACCACGCATCACCTCAATGGTTGCAGATGCCAAACGACTCCACCGATTTGAATAATCAGTTTCCAAAACCTAGTCACTAATCTCTTCGATGAAATGGAACCTGCCATTTCAAAGCTGCCGTCAGAACACACAACATTTGAGAATGGGAATAGCACAACGGCAGCTGGACGGCTGTAGCCTCTCGTCTATTATCTAATAGGCAAAGCAAAAAAGGGATTCGCTGGGTCCCAAGACGGAGCACAAACTTTGCCGTCTAGTTGAGGAATCAGCCTGAGACCATTGTGTCCCACAGTTGCCTTGGCACGTGGTAAACGCCCAAAATCCCAACTATCACGAGCCATCACCATTGAAATCGAGCCTAGGTGATAAAGTTGAATAGCACATAGAAGGTGGGCTGACTCAAATATGTCGATTTCACAAGCGAAATACTCCTGATATGGGGTGAAGACGCTCGACCATCAATTTCGGTGAGATTAATTGCTCTCTTATGAGGTAACAGGCTGGCACAATTTCGGCTGCAACATTTTAGGGGAACGAGGGTAACCATATGGAACCCTTGGTCCAACATTAAAACGAATGAGGTGGAATTCCAAGTGCCCCAGGAGGAAAGTAAAACCGCTGACACTATGGGATGAATATTTTCTTTTTAATTTATTCACTCATTAATTAAAAGGCATGGTGGCAATACTTGCTCTAGTGATGACGACGAAGAAAAGGCGACCACACAACATAACCTAAAAGCAAGAACGATTATATCATCATCACATGAAGCATCGGAATTCGGGTGGAACGCAAGAGCAATTAGAAACAGGACGAAAAGTTGCCGGGAAGGAAGCCAGAAAAGAATCAGAACAACAAAATTCGAACAAAGTTGGGAAGGGAGAGAGTGAAAGCTGGGCAAAAGGAAAACACAGGGAAACTAACTTGGCCGCTAAGCAAGGAGGAGGAATATTGGGGAGGAAGTGGAATAGTCTACTTCTGAAAGAGTTGTTGCGTGAAGCCCATGTAGTCGTAGGCGTCCTGGACAGGTTGACCGCTTTTTGTGTAGTAGGGTGGCATCGTCTGAGCGCAATAGTCCGCTTGTTCCTTTGACAGATTCTGCGAGAAAATCAAATTTAACTCTAAATCATGTGGAAATCAATCCCAAAGAGGACATATTGAAACGGGGAATTGGTAGGAAAGAAACAAGGACCAAGAACCTGGATACAATTCAGTACTACTGTACATAAACTTGGCATTTGATCTCAGCACCCTCCTTGGTTAGGAGAGCACTTTCGATAACCAAACAGTCATCTTCTGGTCCTACAGTAAAATGTTGAGGGGGATAGAAAGGATTAGGGCTACAGTGGAACTCATGATAGTAGTCTACAAGAGATTCTACATGTGATACGAATAGTAGCAGAGAGGAGGAATATCTAGAGCCACCCAAGCGTCACATGTGCGAATGAAGTCGTCTAACACACCCCCATACACCGTGATCAAAAAATAATTCGCAGGTTATCCATTGAAGCAGCATGAAATTTAACTAATCGGTTGTCAGGCTTCGAGATTTTTAGTAAGCAATCCGTGCAGTACCCATTTTACCTTTCAGGAATTAAAGCCTTACGAAAAACTAGTGATGACCGAAAGTAGGAGAATTCAATCCTTTAAAAACGTAACAAATATCGCATTGAAACAGAAACTAGGAGAATAACAAGGGTAGAAAATCAGATTTGATTCAAATATTCGCAAGAAGTTAATGGCATTGCTACCAACTGAGGAAGTAAACTGGAAGTGCCCAAATCAAATCAAGGCAGTTTCCAAAGATCTGAGCTGCCATGCAAATGGTTGAAATTCTTATGAAACGATAACCACTTTCCTACAGCCGACTGGAAGTAAGTTTCTGACGTCAAACAATTCTTTCGTAAGAAACTGAAGATCCTGTAGCATGACTTACGGCGTAGAGTTCTTCTTTGGTGATGTACTCCTTGGTGCCATCCTTGGTGAGAGAGCGGAAGGCCTCCTCTACCTCATCACGAGACTGCACATTCTCCGTCTCTCGACTAATCATAAAGGCCATAAATTCTTGCAACGTGATGTAGCCATCATGGTTAGGGTCGACCACAGCCAAGATGGCCTCAAATTCGGGATCGGGCTGGTTCTCCTCCACTAACTGAAGGTCGTGACCCAGAGCGCGTAGACACGACTTAAACTCGCGATGATCCAGACGGCCCGACTTGTCCTTATCAAAGTGCTTGAACATCATGGAGAACTCACGCAACGCCTCCTCGCTCACGCCCGAGACGTTGCGCGCCTGAATCTGCTGCTCCAGGTTGTGCTGCATGCGCATCACCAGCTGATCCAACTGGTCCCAAGTCTGGCTCAACCCCACCTAAGGCAAAAGAAGGCAAACTATGGCACTGCAAAGACATTAACGCGAATAAATTACAATGGACTTATTCTGGCATTTAAATGACTTACCATCGAGGCATAGTCCAGAACCGAAAAATCGGTAAACTAACTGATAGTGAACATCACCTACCAACCTACCAACCACAGTAAACTCATTTCATAAAAATTCTGTTGAGACTGATTCTCTATTTACACTGACCAACTAACATGACCCCAAGTGTTGAAAGAAAAAGAACAAAAGTCTTGCAACTTCAAAGAATCCAAGATGAACCAGCTACGAAAGGCCCCTTCGCCCAGCATTCAAATGATGTGCTACTGAAGCCCAGTCTCAACCTAAATATAATGATTAAGCCACACAAGTTAACGGTAAAACTTCCCGAGAAAACTAAATGAGTCAGTTACAGTGGAATTTCTACTCTTAGACTAATGAAGCAGTAGACGGAGAAGCTTGAAGTTTGCTATCGAATAGTGGCACTGAGACGGCCACCTCGGCAGAGACGTAATGTAAGAGTAGCGCTTCTTCAAACATTTCTCAAGAAACAATTTACCAGAGCAAACAAACCCTTTGAGAGCTGGAAATAGCGGTAAAGATGCTAAACACCGATTGGCCAAATTAACTTCGGCTTCGTGCTTTGGAATAGTCTAGTGGTGATATCGGAAAATATCAAATCTGCTTCCCTCAAACGCCTAAGAAACCGAAACTGAGAACAACTTATTGTCCACCACGGTTGATTCCACAACATTTGCCGGTTCTGATGGCTAAAATAAATCAATTTTGGAGATTATCTACCGCATTCAGTCGCTTAAACTTTCCAAAATGAAAGTGCGAGATGAGAGTCGATTGATGCCTGGATCTCCACAACCTTTGGCTTTGCGCACAGCCATTAAGCCAAATTGAGATAACTTATGCACAGATTCTGACGCTACCTAGACAATCCTCTTCGCCGATTTGTCAATTTACTGGGGGCTTTACAAACCTGTTACATATGGAGCCCACTTTTTTCAAATGGTTACTTCGATCCAGAGAGCTAACCGCTTCCAGCTATTACGACTATTCCAAACTGTGCAATGTTGTGAAGCGAAAGCTGGGGACAAAAAGCGGTGTGACTCACGTATGAACCACAATCCCCACACAAGGCATTTACATACATACAAACTGTGTTGCCATTCTGTACAATTCAGAAATTATTTATAATAGGCGAACGAAATCCACTCACCCATTCTGCATTGCGAGATGATGGGTTAAGCAGTGAAATGTTACCCCAATTCCGTTAGATAATCTGCCACCAAGTCACCGATCCCACTGACAGAAAAGGTGGAAGCACGGATGGCTTGAAACAGGGGATAATAGTGTGGGTCTATAGCGATGATGACCTCTGATTATGGACCTTTGGTTGGAGACTTCTGACTCTTTACCACCGGAGGTAATAAATTAGTGTAGTATCGAAGTAAACTACAAAAGCCAACACTGAACTACGCAAAAAACGGGTAGAAATTCGGGTCCTGCGACGAATGGCACATCCAATCCCAACTACCAATGTGTGCCTTGAACGTCGGCTACAGGTAAGCAATCTCAAGTACTGAACCAAGGCCGCAGAAATTTTCACAATCATTCAACACTGTCGTTTGTGCTAGTGTAAAGGGTTAAAACCCACTTTCATATCGAGTGGCCTTGACATCGCAATTAATGCCTAACATCACCAAAGTACCTTCCTATGGGAGCTTGAAACGTTAACAAAAATTTCATCCTCACCAATGACATGGAATATCGGAAATATTTTAGTGATATTGATAACAGCTTCCGTAGTTCTAGCCTCCCACTTCCTACAAAACAAATAGCACGTTCTGTGGTAGCGAAAGCACACTAAAACCAGCTCCATTTCCATTTCTTAACCACGAACACGAATCCAGATCCCGTAGTTCACACAGTCATACACACTTGACTGTAATAAGAAGATAGACTCAAAACCCCAATCTACTGACTCAGCAGAATGGAATTCCGCGCTTTCTTACACAGTTGGAAACTAACCAAAAACAAAGCTGTTAGCTGGTGGCAGCAGCAGCAATAAGGGGCATGAGTTTGTGGAGGAAAAGAAACACTTACGGTGCTATGTTTGGTGTAGCGGTTGTCGAGAATGAGGCGCTCTTCAAGCCTCGCGCCCAACTCCTCAATCTGCTTCAACTCCACCTTACGTGAGCGGATCTCCACCGACTTGGCGCGGATGGCCTCCAACTGCTCCTCTAGAGTACCCGTACCCTCCATCAGTGAGTTGCGCACCGACTGCACAGTGGATAAGGGACGAATAGATAAAGTAACCAGAACTGTGCTCTTGTTTGTAGCGCTTTTAATGTCAAAAATTAAACAGTCGGATCTCTGTGCAACAAGCATCAGTGCTAATTTTGTTCTCAACAGCCTTGGAAACTAGAATCAACGCGAGAAAAACTCGATTTTGAACAAAATCTGGTGTAATTGAAACATGAGAGATGACAAGGCGTACTTCACCGATTGATATTCCATCAAAGCAGACATGAATCCGTACTATTGTGGTTCAGAGTTTATGTAAAAGAAATGCATAAAACTAAAAGAGCTTCCCTCCCACTTGACAAGGCTTCTAATTGCTATCAAGATCGAAACCCTAAGTTACAGTTATCGGTGCTGTCTTAATAATTAAACTGCGTGGTTAAATAAAACTTTCTAGACATAGCCTCTCAGGTAACCTTGGAACGTTCTTTCGGCAAAAGAGGAGGTCGAGATTTCAGGAATAGGGCTTGAGAAAATTGCTAAAACTGTTTCCTTCTCCTGGACGCCAAAGCAGAGCACATTACCCGCATCTCCACACAATCCATTTCAACTTTGACATGGCTTCCGCAATCGTGGAGTTGACGGCTAAGGGTAAAATTGGAGAGGCTTCCCTCCTTCCCCTTCCACATTATTCGAAAATGAAGCCTGTTGCAGTGATTGAATTTCAATGTGATGAAGGTTAGTTTTCACGCGGCATCCAAACTCTAGTGCTACAGACTACTATTGTACCTCCGCCGGGCAGCCTGGCCTCTGAGTCATGTTGGTAGCCTTAGGCTCTACTGTACGTTGACAACACATTCGCCCAAGAATTATGGCTTGTTTTGGCGCTAGGGAAGTCTCAGGTCGCTGCAAAACATCATTATATAAGAGGATTTTTGAAAAGCTAGATTGATAGAATGAATGATCATCCCTTGCACATTGTTTTTTTGGCAAGGCTCTCTAAAAAAATAAGGAATTGATTCTGGAAAATACACCAGTAAAACAGGGAGGCTCAACTACTGCACTCAAAACAAATAACTGGTGTTAGGCCCATATGCTTGAAACTGAGACTGCCCAATCGTTGGTACCGAATTATGCAGATTTTTTAAGCATCGTCCCCCTCCTCCCTATACTTACGAAAAATCTCACGATTACGAAGCAAATGAGAACTGGAGCTAAATTGATTTAGGGGACTTCCCTACACATCCGTTGGCTACAAAAAACTTTACTGCAGAGACCTAAAATATTCTAGTTCGCAAAAAATACGGATTCGTAATTTGGAAATAAAAACCTGGATTAACAAAATCTTGGAGCACTCAATCAGTTCATGCCCAAGTCGAGTGTCGACAGAGATCTACGATTTCACTGCCTTGGACAAAGCCCATCCCAGCATTAAAGTAACAATCCTCACCTGTAGCCAAGCATGGAAGCTGTTTGCAGCAGCAGCAAACTCCTGACGCAATTGGTCATTCTGCTCCTGACGAGCCAACTCGCGTCTAAGTTCCTCATCGCGCTCCTGAATAATCTTCTGAAGATTGCGCCAAGTATCCTCGAGAGCGACCATATTGAACCACGTGTAGGGATTCTCTTCAACCTACGGAAAGATACGCAGCACCAATGAGAGCCTTCATCATACTTTAAGTGCTTATCAAGAGAGCATGGTTTTGACCAGGCTTACACCATAGCCTTTGATCTCCTTATCCAACTGGCGCAGACGCTGAAAGTCGGCTTCAGCAGGCTTCAAAGAGGCCTTAAACTGCTCCTGAGCCTCAACAAGGGCGCGAATCTCATCCAGAGAGTTACATCGCACAGGGTCGGTTAGATCCTCCTCCGCGTTCTCAAACCACGAATTAAAGGTGGAGGCACGCTTTGCAAAGTCCAGGTAGAGCTCCTCCACCTTCTTGTACTGGCTCTGCAACTGCAGCAATTCATTCTTTCGACGTTCGGATTCACTCTTTAAGCGCTCCCAACGACCAATCAGGGTGTCAAATCTGGCCACACAAAAAAATGTATCAGAAGGAAAGAGAAGAGTAAGAGAAGAGCAGATCAGCAGCTTGCCTCTTTTGGATAGCCTGTGATTGAGCATGCTTCGACTGGATGAGCTGATCATGAAGTTCGGTTATCGTCTTAATGCCCTCGGTACGGAAGGACTCCAACGCGGTGTCAAATGTCTCATGTTTGGTCAACAGAGTCTGCACCGAGCTCAGATCGCGTCCATAATCCTCGGAGCGCACCTGGGCCTCACGATCGGCAATCCACAGCTCCACCACATCTGTCTTCCACATGAACTGAAGGAAAGCGTGGTTATCTAGCAGGAGGGCCTTTCGACGCTCTGCATTGCGCACCAACACTTCTAACTTCTCACGAAGACCCTCGCATTTCTGCTCAATGGCCACCTTGTTATGGTTGCCACGCTCAATCAAATCTGAACCAGCACGGCATATCTCTTCGCACTTCTTGTGGTGAACCTGAACAACAGAAGGGACAGTGACCAACTTGTATGCAGTGTGTTAAAAAGTAAGAGCTAGTTTTCTACCTTCAAATCAGTCTCAAAGGCCTCATGTTGCTTGACTAGTCCCTGGACAGCTGCCGAGGTGTCGCCGTGGTCGTCGGATGAGAGAAGATGCTGCTTCTCCAGAATCCACGCGGTTTCTTCTTCAACAGCGTCCAGGAAGTCTTGGTAGTCCGAGGACTCGTCCAATTTCCGATCGCGGTTAGCAGTCAACGTTTGCAACTCCTCCCATGCCTGGTTCAAATGCTGCATCGAGTGCAAGCAACAAATTTTGAAAATTTAACTGTCTAACCTATCGATGACACGGTTTCTTTAATCCAAATGGGTCTCTTGCTGCTAGATGAACAGGCCACAAAGTTGAAGATGGGTGCTTGAAAACGATAAAAGACAAAAAAGTAAAAGAAGACCTAACTGTAAGAAGTCAATGCAAAGTGTCGAAAACACTTTACGTACCGTTAATATACTGGGTGTTTTTAGAAGTAATTTTGAACAACCCTGTTAATACTTCCGACGAATTATATTGACGTTATAGAAACAAGTCAGCCTAGCATAAAATATTGACCAACCATACTTGAAAACCACAACACCTCATTCTGGTGAGTAAATACTTGCGACCCGAAAGTAAGCGTCCACGTCAAATAGAAGATAGACTACTCACCAAGCAGTTTGAGTGGTGAAAAAGCGAAACACAAATTAAAAATCTAGCGAATGAAATTTTATGCCATTAGCATGCTGATTTTACAGGATTAAACTGGGTCCAAATGAATCCACATGCGAAAAAACTGAATTTACCACGCTACCCTCACATTGACATCAGGACATCAAACACGCAAACACAGTTTGGCCTCTGCGCACAACCAGCGATGTGAGATAATCGTGTAATGCTATGTAAATTCACACGTAAGCAGAAATAAGAAGTGAAGGAAAACGGAAACAATCTAAAACCAGAACTCACATCGATACGCCTTTGAATTTCCACTGGATCAGCCAACTCCGTATTCGACATGAGCTCCTGGCCCTGTTGAGTGACCTGATGTACCGCAGGCTTGTGCGCGATAATCTCAGCCTCGAGGCGCTTGTGCTTCTTCTTCAAATTTCTCACACTAATCAAGTCACGCCCATAGTCCTCTGAGCTGACGAGAATCTTCTTCTCTCTAATCCATGCCTCCTCGTCGTCTAAATTGCGGTAAAAGTCGTGCAGACACTTTGCCTTGCCCAAAGTTATCGCCCGATTCTCTGATAATGCACGGATCTTCTCGTAGCGCTCGTTGATCCATCGTTTGCGTTCTTTAATGGTGTCTGCATCGATTGCTCCTGCAGCGTAAAGCTCATCGGCTCGGGCGTTCAGCTCAGAGATTCGATCTTCGTGAGCTTGAATATCGGTAGTTAGAACCTGGTGCTTAGAGAGAAGGCTATCCACCGATGCGGAGTCCTTTCCATAATCGGGGCTTGCCAATGAGGCCTCCACTTCACCCAACCAAAACTCAATGTCCTTCACACCGGCATTGTAAGCCGCTTGGCGATTGGCCTCCTGCAGCTTGGCCGATTTCTCCTCAGACCGCCTTATCAGATCTTCCCATTGGTCAGCCAATTTGGTCAACCGTTCCTCAACAGCGTTTTCCTGACCCTTGCACTGACCCTTCTCAATCAGGCGTTGGCCAGCCCCGAGAATGGCCTGCAGACGTTCCGCATTTGCAGCCAATTCTGCCTGGAAGGCTTGGTGCTTCTGATGCTTAGCCTGCACGTTGATTGTTGGATCTTTGTAAGAGTCATCCATAGTGGCTTGGAGCTTCTCGTTGATCCAGATCTCCATCTCATCAGCATCGCGAAGGAAAGCCTGTAAGGTTTGCACATCGCCCAGACGACTCCTGTTCTCAATCATGGCCTGTTTGAGCTCTGCCCAGCGTCCAAGGACCTCTTCGCGTTTCGCCTCTATCCCTGGAGCGTCATAGTGGCCTTCAGCAAGGAGGGCATTTGCTGAGGCGTCCAGAGCTTGAATCTTCGCCTCCTGTGCAGTGATGGCACGGTTGAAGTTCTCGTGCTTTTTTATCAATGCATCCACCTTATCCACGTCGTCACCACTAGTACCGACAAGGGAAGACTCACGCATACTCATCCAATCTTCAGCCTGTTCACAGTCACGTAAAAACTGTTGCTGCTTCAAATTTTGCTCCAGAGCCTTCTCACGATCCTGCCAGGCTCTGTAAAAAGAGAAAGGAATGGTTTAATCTTTAAACGGTTCCCTAACAGAAGTCAACTGGAAAATACTGGAAAGTACTTGAGAAGATTGTCTCTAGCCACAAGGGTCTCTTCAATGCGTTTCTCAATTTCAGGACTAGCGTAGTGCTTATTCTCCAATAACTCGTGTCCAAAAGCGTCAAAGTTATCAAAGGTGCCGGCACGGGCATCGATTTCGGCGCGGTGCTCCTGATGACGCTCAATTAGAGCCTCGGCCCCGGTCACATCGGTTGCGAGATCATTGGAGGAAACAAGAGCATTCATAGTATTCATCCACGACTGGAGGTCACTGCGGAAATAAGAAGGGCGATTACTCTCTTTTCAAGTTAATTGTTAGAGAAGGAAGAAGCGAGTAAAACTAACCGTCCATCAGCAAGGAACTTCTGTAAATCGAGGGAGTCCAACAGCTTGGCTTTGCGAGCCTCGGCCTTGGCCGTGAGGTCATTCCAGGCTTGGTTGATCTGTTCCTGATGTTGACAGATGCCCTCAGCCTCTTGCGGATGCGTCTGTGCTAAATCAGCAGCTTTAACATCTAGTTGTTTGACGCGGTCACCAAGAGCAACGAGATCGCGCTCAAGAGCATCGTGTTTCCGAATAAGGCGTTGGACGGAGGTTAGGTCTTTGCCAACATCATCGGTGGTCAGCCGAACATCCTTCTCATCAATCCACTCCTTAGCTTCGTCACAGTCACGATGGTAGCGTTGCACCGCGTTGATGTCATCCAAATTCTTAACCTTCTTTGTGGTTACCTCCTCAAGTTGTTCATACTTCTTCTGTAACTGCATTATGATGCCCTCAATCTTCTCTACGGCCTCTGTCTGACCTCCGCGCTTCAAACGATCCGCCTTGTCACGCAGGTCCTGCACACGCTGCTCACGATCCTTCTGTTCTGCCATGAGGTTATCCACCCGTTTTCGTTCACACTCCACCTCCTCAAGCCCCACGGGAACAATGGTCTCAGTGACGGCAAGGAGTTCTTTCTCAACAACCCACTGATGGAGGTCATTTGCTTCACGCACAAGCTGGTAGGCCTGGACTGAGCCTTGCAGGCGTTCACGACGGTCACGACCGAGTTTGAGGAGGTTGTTGTACTGCTCCTCAAGCCGCTTTTGCTGTAGTGCCACGGTTAGAGGTTGGTCCAGGAGGTGGGTCTGGCTGTCCGTCAGTGGTGCATCAATCTTTTTCAAATATGCAGCAGGAACGAAGCCCTGGCGGTCGTTGATCTCCACCTTCCACCAGTCCTTACTGGAACTGTTGAGGAGAGAGAGAATCTCGCCTTTGCGCATGGAGACGTCACGAGGGGCTTTCTCCTGGTAATCGTACAAAGCTACCACCAGCTCTTTGCCCATTAAGTCGCCTACAGGGACCTCCTGCATTCCACACTCAGAGGCCTGCCTGCCTAAACTCTCGATAGTCGACCCATAGGCTTCGATGTCGGCCATTAAAGCATCATGCTTCTTGAGGAGAGCCTCAGTAGAGTCTTCATCCCGTCCAAGTTCTTTAGAATCAACAAGAGGCTCCTTCTCATGCATCCAGCTCTCAGCTTCACTAGCGTCCGCAAAGTACTGTTGGGCCTGGAGTGAATCATCCAGTAATTTGCGTCTGTTTTCAGCCTTCTGGCGCAGGTCTCCCCAGACCGAGTTAAGGCCCGCTATTCGCTTTCTAATCTCATCCGAAGCGAAGTGACCCTGCTGAGCCATATTCTCGCCAGTCTGACAGACGTCTTGGATGCGCGGCTCATGGCCTGCGATTTCGGCCAACACGGCCTGATGTTTCTTGATCAGGTTCTGTACACCGATCAAGTCACGACCTGTGGAAGTGTAAAAAAGGTGAAATTGAGGTCAAGGAGGAAAAAAGGGACCGGTACGACTGGAGGTTGAAGGGTTTAGTGCACACTGCTGGATAGTGATAGAAAACTGCTAGTACAAAGGTGGTAATTGATATTAGATGCTTCAAGACAAGTAATAGAACAGATATCAAAGGAGTGTAGCTTTAAATTCGCAAGAAATCTAAGAACAATCATGGGAATTATAGTTTGACATCGAAATCGGTGATCAATACTTTATGCCTTTAAAACATTAAAAGATTTCTCACTACGAAGAATTCTTCCCCACAATGAAACCCACTAAAACCTGCTCCAGATTATTTGTGCACTACCGCAAAATGACAGCCAGACAACTCGCCAGCTGACAGTGAATAGCAGTTGTCTATATCCGATGCTTCTAAAAACGCACCAGATCTACCTCCAGGGCGTGGAACGAGCATCGAAAAACGGACACCCTTACTAACGACCTATTTACTGGAATAAACAAGTAATTTGTGCTCCGAAGCGAACTGACAATCATATAACTTGCCAGCTGACAACGGAAAGTGAAAACAACCAACGACTCGGAATACCTAGCATAAGAACGTGAGACATTGGAAAGGATACCAGTACCATGGCCTTTTCTAATAAAAGCAGTGAAGCCTGAGAGATTAAACACCTCCGTAAAATGGCAGTGGATAATTACATCTAATGACTGCAAATAGACACTCAATATTCACCACCACTAAAGAGCACATCAGGAAAAGTTTTCAGACAACTTACCAACGTTGTTTGAAGCAGCGACAGGCTCCTTCTCCCGAATCCAATCCTCCTCATCCTCCACATCACGGTAGAATTGGTGTAACCTGTAGGCATCATCCAGACGAGCCCGCTTACTTTTCAGCGGCTCTGCAAGGGCCTCGTAACGAGCCATCACTTGCTGCTGTTTCTGTTCCAGGATCGGAGCGTCATAGTGACCTTCCTGTTTGAACTTTTCCACCTGATCCCGGAACGCGCAAATACGGTCACGGTGTGACTGCACATCTGATTCGAGGAGGTTGTGCTTCTTCTGAATGTTGATCACGTTGTTCAGATCTCTTCCATGGTCATCCGAAGCCAATTTGGCCTCCACTTCAGAAAGCCAGAGTTCCACATCTTCAACATTGCGCACAAACTGCTGCTGATTGTTGGCCTGTTCTAGATTTTTACCCTTCTTCGCCATGGCGTTGAGAAGTTGGAGCCATAGGTCATCCAGTTCACTGATACGTTCCCTTATGTCATCGGATTTGTAATGATGGCCGTCAACCAGGTCAGTGCCCATTTTCTTCACCTCGTCCATTCGTGATCGATTTGCGTTGATTTCCGACTCAAAATTGTGGTGTTTTTGTACCTTGGTTTGCAAATTAGTTGGGTCCTTGTAGCTTTCGTCAGTGGCAGTTTTCAGTTTCTCTACGATCCATGCTTTCATTTCGTCAGCATCGCGATCAAACATCTGATAGCGATGCGAGTCTACCAACTGCTGGTGGCGAAGGGCGGCCTTGTCTTGAAGGGCTGTTCGACGTCGCAGCAGAGATTCACGACGTTCAGCCACCTCTGGCGAGGCATAGTGATTTCCAGCGATCAGTTTGTCCGCAAACGCTTCCAGATTCTTGATTTTCTCTTCCTGAGCTGTTAGAGACTTCTCAAAGTCCTCCTGCTTCCTCATGAGAGCTTCAGCCGCATCCAACGAATCACCAACGTCTTTATTTTCAAGGAAAGCCTCCTGCTTGGCGATCCATGCTTCAGCCTGTTCAGCATCACGGAAGAAGAGCATGAGGTCCATGCACTGCTCAAACTGAACACGACGAGCCTCCCAGAGTTCAAGAAGAGAATCACGTTCATTCTGCAGAGTGTTCATCTTCTTGACAACATCTGCACTTGTTGGATGGCCCATGTCAACAAGACGTTGGCCTTCCTCCATGCAGGACCTATAGGCATCTTCGCGTGAATCGATTTCACCCTTATGCTCGTTGTGGCGTTCTACTAGGGCCTCGGCACCCGCTACATCTTTGGCCAACTTGTCGGCCGAGATGATGGCTTTGGTGTCCGCAATCCACAGAGTGAGATCACGCCAGTCGGCAAGAAAACGATGCAAGAGGAAGGATTCCTCCAGCTTCGCGCGCCTATCCGCAGCCTTGGCCTTGAGATCCTGCCAAGCCATTGTAAGTGTATTACGCTTCTCCTGGATGGTATCTCTCGAGTCGGGGTGCTTCTCAGAGAGCGCTTCAGCGTCAGTAGTGAGCTGGGAGACCTTGTCCTCTAGGGTTCCCAAATCACGCTCAAGAGCTTCGTGTTTGCGCTGCAGAGCCTGCACGGAGACGAGGTCGCGGCCGCAGTCCTCGATCGCAAGGGGAATTGACTTCTCATTGAGCCACGAGATGGCTTTGTCTGTCTCTCGGAAGAAACGTTGAATTTCATGCGCCTCGTAAAGCTTATTCTGACGCTTTCTTGCGAGTTCCTTGAGACGATCCAGGGCCTCACGAACCTCTCTTTTCTTCTCCATAACCACTGCTTCTTCCGGAAACTCCTCTTTCAGCAGTTCATCAGCCTTGGCATATATCTCAGTTGCTCGACCCTCCTGGTACTCTAGGTCCTAGAAACACGGGGATAGTGAGCATCGAGAAACGAAACCATACCTTCATGAATTCATCATATTTTTTTTGGAGGGCCTCCACGTGTTCTAAGTCTTGACCAAATTCCTCGGAAGTGACTAATGTTTCCTTTTCACGAATCCAGAAGAGAATTTCATCGACTCGACGTAAATAGTTAACATATTCAAGAGTGAGGTTAAGAAGGCGAGCTTTTTGCATGAACATAGCCATGAGCTTCTCCCAGAGTGCATGCAGTTCATCTAAGATACCCTAGAAATGAAATATCAAAAAGTGAAAATGAACATACTCTAATGATTTCCGAAGCATAATGGTGCTGGGAAATCATTTCTTCACCGCTGGCATCGAGAGCGTTTAGAGTTTCAAAGTGAGCATTGACTTCCAACTCGAGAGCCTGATGCTTCTGCTTCTTGCTCTGAGGCACAAGTAAAGAGAAAGGACCAAACTACCTGAAGGTTGGTGAGATCCTTGTAGTCTTCACCGCTGTAAGTTTGCAATTTTTCCTGAATCCAATTTTCGAGCTCATCTGCATCGCGCTTGAAGTACTGATACCTTTTGGCGTCCTCTAACCGACGACGACGCTCATCTGTGGCCTCTTTGAATGCAGCGTAGCGATCAAGAACCTGATTTCTTCTGTTACGCACGTCTTCAGGAGTCTCCAGGATCGCTGGCTCCTTGACCGAATTGACTTCTGGGTGATCAGCAGGAGTGCCATTTTGTGGTTGTTCTTCCATGGTACTATCGTAAAATTATAGTAGACAGCTTGAGTCTAAGTATTTCAGTTAGTTCCATAGTTGAGCAACAGTAACAAGACAAAATTTCAAAGAAAACAACCCAAGCATTACCCAAACACAACTAAACATACAAATATGGAGAAAATATATGGACCCAGCACAACACCTAGAAGTCACCCGGGACAAAAGACTAGATCATGATCGGACTATTTTTGGGCAAATGAAAACAACCCACAACAAAAAACCCCGCCGCTCACCCGAGAGATGCAAGCAGAAACGGATAGGAGTGCTCCGCGGGGACAGAACCGAAACACTACACGCCTCTGCGTTTATGCGTTAAAACAAAAAGGCGTTTAGGTATGTCTTGCTGCTAAAAAATCCATGCAATCATCTAAGCGCGGTCAATGCGAATGAGAGATTATGTCTGAAAAGCATTTTATTGACTTTATTCCTACCTAACATAAGCGGTACGCGACGACTCATTTGATAGGTGCCGCCTGCTACAAAATCATCGAAAATATCGCACATTAACGCTTAACGTCCTTCGATTCCCCATTCAAGTAATGAATTGTAACTATAAATCACACGTTTTGGAAAAATCCCGTCATATGACAACCTAAAAATAGGTTTCTTAGGGTACATCTCATTCACAAAGTTTAGAGAGTTTATTTTTACATTTGAAGGCTTAGGAATGGCCTGTGTATAATTAAGATATGATACTAGTGTAAAATTTGCCATCTATGTGCAAAAAATCTGGGCTGATACTGGCATCACCTGGAGGTCAATCCGGTTACTATTTGTACAGTCTACAAAGCCTTAAGTAAACGCAGTCATAATGAAGAATTGCACAAATAGTAGAAGAATTATAGTTTCATCTTCTCTACTTTATCTTTGTGGCCAATGTCCTCCCTAATCGACCGTTCGCGTTGGCCTTCACAGCGTATTTGTTGTAAAGAATAAATTTAGCCCCCGACACTTCCCTGAAGGAAAAAGAAGGCACAATACGTGACCAGAATACATGTATTTGACAAATGGAAAGGAATTGGGGCTGACAGCATGGCCCAGAGGCCAGCTCACTCGGCTAAGGCACAAATGGCTGGTCAAACAAACAACAGAGCATTACACGGTCCCTCTATACTTTTGGGCGTCGTCCCCGGAGATCCCTTGTAAAATGTCCCGCGTTAGTCATAACATCGTAATCAGTGCTAAAAGGAAACACCCACAAACTGATCGCGCCGATCATCAGATTTACACACAGTTAAGGTAATACTTTGCTGCTATGTCATTAATCCCTCTAGGCAATTCTACCGAATCCGACGTATCGTCCAATTTGGAAACTAGATTCGGGGACGAGAGATTCTGCTTACCATCACGTGTATCCATAGCCGGACGTTGAAACACCGGCTTGAAAGCAGATTTCTGTTAGAGATGATGGTATTTAGTACATATGCTTGCAATGGAGGTTCGCGTTTGTCCCTTCTTGTCACGTTGTTCTCATTTGGAAGCTACCCAGTCATGTCTTTCTGGGTCTTATCCAGCTAGTAGGGAGGTGGAGGAGATATGGCGGGTTTACTTAATTGTCATAATTGTGCATAAACGGCAGAATAACACATTACCAAAACTTTTCGAGGTGTTGTAAGGCTAGTGTCGCTTTCGCTGTTGGTAGCTTTCCGGCATAACAAGGAGCTGCGGTAGTTGCCGAAGGTAGACATTACTATGAGCTTTCCTCTTATGAAGTCAGCAATTCTCGAAGACAATTAATGACACAATGCTTGGACAAAACATATACAGGCGACGAACAGAAATGAATTGGGGCTGTTGGCATGGCCCAGGGGTCACCCTACCCGGCGAAGGCAATATGGCCACCCAAGTAATAGTAACCAAAACCACGGGCCAAACATCAGCATAGTACTACAATAAACACCTACAAGCCAATTGTGACACCCATCGAATTTGTTTGCAACTGAGAAGCTATTTGAACATCATATCATCGAGCTCTCTTAAAAAGTCCGCTGGGTCTGGAGTTTTGTCCAATTTTAAAAATGTTAGAGGAAGAGAGCGCCCGAGTCATTGCCATTTATCACCGCCAGTCATCCGAACATCGGCTTAAAAAGAGGGTCAACTAAAAAGGATGGATTTTATACCGGTTTCGTGAGGATAAGAATTCGTATCTGTTCCTCCTTGTTACCCAACCATGTTTACCTGGTTCATATCCAGCTGCTAGAGAGGTAGGAGAGGGACCGCGTATTTACTCAATCGACACCTTCATGCAGATATCTTAGACAGCTTCGCAGCGGTGTTTATCTGATGGTTTATGGCCACAGCTAGAAACATTCTTACAGAACACGGGACCGGAGCATCTGCCGGAGGAGGACGCCATTTTCAGCCCTTTTGCTGGGGGTAGTCAATGGTTCCCCTTTTTGCAGAACATATTCTTCTTCCCTCACTTGAGGATTTGGCACTGAGAGGCACCAGGCTAGCTATCCCTTATGATAGGGTTCACTTTTCGCTGCCATCAATGCAGTAGCCCTGGGAACTTCCCAAGGACGGAAGAGGAAAGAATACTGGGAAATACACAGCGGAAATACACAACTGGAAACTGAAGTATCTATTAGACGAAGCGTATTACAAATGCAACATAGATGAACCCAAGCGGAATCTTGACTTTCTAACGCCTGACTGCAAATTTCCCCGAGCCTAATAACTACGTGCGTTGTAAAAACAACTTCAACTTTTTACTTCCAGATGTAACGCAGGTACATTCAACACATTGGAAAAGCAACCCGAGTGGCTAGCAAATATTATATGCGAATATGTGTTTAAAAAAGCGTCTGACAAATAATAAAAGTAACTTTACGAAAAGGGATTTAACACCCGGGCAGCATATGTATTGTCAACCTAACACAAGGCATTCAGGCTACTGGCATGGCCCAAGACCGGCCTCCCAGGCAGGAGTACAACTTCGGAGGCGTAATGTGGGTTCCCGGCCGAAATCGAGATCTGAACGACCATCATACTACGCTTGAAATACTCGAACTTGCATAGTCCTTGATGCAAAAATAGCGACACTTGGCTCATATACAGCGAAACTCTGCTATAGGCGTCAAATCGAATCGCCTGAAAATCCTGGAATAATCATGTGTTGACCCACCCTTTCCGCACAACTTTCCATGTGAATAGCCTGCATGTCTGTAACCTTGCTAAACAGTTTATCTGAAGGTCTATTGCAAAATTCGTACTATAATTCGTTTGTTTGTCCAATTCTCGGTTTCAGTTAATGGCCACTTGGAAGGCTAATATCGCTTTTGCCGAGTGGTCTGGCCTCCGGGCCATGCCGGTAACCCTAAACCCTTCCTGTTGGCCGAATAAACATAGATATACATAGCTTAAGTATTATGCCTTCTTTTGCTTTCAGGGAATTATCGGGACGACAGTGTAAGATTGACAATAGATATGGGTGTAGCATCCCGAGACTTCCTTTATGGTAAAAGAAGGTATAGTACTAGGGTAGAATGCATATATTCTGGAGACAGAGGGGTCGGGAGCTACTGACGCGGCCCGGAGGCCAGCCAACCGGCTAGTACAATATGGCCACCCAGGTGACAGAAACCGGCAGTCCGAACAAACAAAGTATTACAATGGGTTTCACATCCTGTCAAGTGCTGGCAGTTATATAGGGTTAGGGAGGAAATGTTTGCGAAATGTTTGCATCTCGTCTAAGGCTAGAGACACCGAAAAATCTGTGAATTAAAGTGTCGCTTAACATTAGACAGTGAGACCCTATGACCAGCACGAAAATATTTATCTATCTAAGCATCCTTTGAACCACCAGTCCAAAGTGCTAGCAAACTGAGCATTTTTAAACGTCGTTTTAAGATATGTCAAGGTGGGATCACTTTTTTACGGCAGAGAGGCAAGCTTACGATGAAATCTTAAGAAAATTTAAACTTTAGGACTGACAGACTTGCGGAGTCAACCAATAACGGCAAAGCGAGGTCAGTGCGCTGTGTCCGTTGATAGCCAATTGCAGCCGGAATAGCATACTGGTTTTGCGTGATGCTCCCCGCGAATAAGGGTTTGTTTTGTGAAGAGGCAGATTTTTGTGGTTGCAAACAGCGTTGACACCAAGATTTTTCCCTTTCAGCACGGGAGTGGCAGCAGCTGCAGTCGAAGAAGTATGCAGACAAGCGGAAGTTTGGTTTTGTGGAGGCGCAGAAGGAGGACATGCCTCCTGAACATATACGCAAAATAGTCCGCGATCATGGTGATATGACCAACCGCAAGTTTCGCCATGATAAACGAGTCTATCTTGGAGCGCTCAAATACATGCCACATGCTATCTTGAAGCTTCTAGAGAACATGCCGATGCCCTGGGAGCAGATAAGAGATGTTAAGGCAAGTTCAATTGGGTTTCATTTTACCGCCTCAGGTTTTATATCACATCACGGGAGCCATTACTTTCGTGAACGAAATACCTTGGGTTGTCGAGCCGATCTACGTAGCCCAGTGGAGCTCCATGTGGATTATGATGCGCCGGGAAAAGCGGGATCGACGGCACTTCAAACGAATGCGCTTCCCTCCTTTCGATGACGAAGAACCCCCACTGGACTACGCTGATAACATCCTTGATGTTGAGCCTCTAGAACCGATTCAAATGGATCTTGATCCTGAGGAGGATGGTGCTATTGCTGAGTGGTTTTATGATCGAAATCCTCTCGCTGAAACCCCGTGAGTTTGTCTCAACATTAAAGTTAGAGGGTAACTGTCTCCCAGTTCGGAGAGAGTAACGATAGGCTAGTTTTATTGGAGTGGTTGATATTATAAGTGTTGGTTTGGGGACCCATCGTTTTTGACATTGGAAACAACCCTGAAGTGACTGTAGCAAATGATAAATTTTTCTTGTTTAAGGCATGTGAATGGCCTCACATATCGACACTGGAATCTGCCCCTGCCGATAATGTCGAATTTGTATCGTCTAGCAAATTGCCTTTTGACGGATCTTGTGGATGATAACTACTTTTATCTCTTCGACCTCAAGTCGTTTTTCACCGCTAAAGCCCTTAATGTGGCTTTACCAGGTGGCCCAAAGTTCGAACCACTGGTAAAGGACAAAAATCTTGAGTAGGTTGCACTTTACCGCATATTTGTTTTATAGTGATGAGGACTGGAATGAGTTCAATGACATCAACAAGATTATAATCCGTCAACCTATTCGCACAGAGTATCGAATCGCCTTTCCCTACCTGTATAACAGTTATCCCTTCCAAGTTCACCTGTCATGGTACCATACTCCAAACGTTCTTTTCATAAAGACCGAAGATCCTGATCTCCCGGCCTTCTACTTTGATCCTCTCATCAACCCGATTTCACAGCGTCACACCGTAAAGGTTCCAGAGGCTCATATCGCAAGCTTTGACGAGGATGAGGGAGAATTTAGCCTTCCGGAGCACTACAGACCCTTTATGGGTGATACACCCTTGTACACAGACAACACAGCCAACGGTATCGGTCTCCTCTGGGCACCTAGACCCTTCAATCTTAGGTCGGGTTGTACCCGACGCGCTCTTGACGTTCCATTGGTTCAAACCTGGTATCGAGAGCACTGTCCCTCTGGAATGCCAGTGAAGGTAAGTCCCGCCATTCTCCAATCCTCCCTTCTAGGTTCGTGTCTCCTATCAAAAGCTGCTGAAGTATTTCGTGCTCAATGCTCTACATCACAGGAAGCCGAAACCGCAGCGGAAGCGCTATCTCTTCCGCTCATTCAAGGCTACTAAGTTCTTCCAAGCTACTACACTTGACTGGGTGGAGGTGGGCCTCCAAGTCTGTCGTCAGGGCTACAACATGCTGAATTTGTTGATCCATCGAAAGAACCTTAATTACCTTCATCTAGACTACAACTTCAACCTAAAACCAGTTAAGACTTTGACCACGAAGGAACGCAAAAAGTCACGCTTCGGTAATGCTTTCCACCTTTGTCGCGAGATCCTTCGTCTGACTAAGCTTGTGGTCGATAGCCACGTCCAGTACCGTCTGGGCAATGTGGATGCCTATCAGGTAAGATGATATCGCAGGGGTCCAGAAGGTAGTTGACATGTGAGCTACCCAGTTTCCCCCATCTGTTGGCTTTAAAGCACGGCATGGGGCGACTGTGATACTGCCTTTTCTGATGATGCCTTTTTCTCCTTCCAAATAGCTCGCTGATGGTCTTCAATACATCTTCTCCCATGTTGGCCAACTCACTGGCATGTACCGTTACAAGTACAAACTAATGCGACAAATTCGTATGTGCAAAGATCTAAAACACCTAATCTATTATCGGTTCAACACCGGTCCAGTGGGTAAAGGCCCTGGGGTGGGTATGTGGGCGCCGGCGTGGCGCGTCTGGCTCTTCTTTATGCGCGGGATCACCCCCCTTTTGGAGCGGTGGCTGGGCAACCTTCTATCTCGGCAGTTTGAGGGACGTCACTCCAAGGGCGTGGCCAAGACCGTCACTAAGCAGCGTGTGGAGTCGCATTACGATTTGGAACTGCGTGCTGCTGTCATGCACGATATCATCGACATGATGCCGGAGGGCATAAAGCAGAACAAGGCAAGAACCATTCTACAGCACCTGAGTGAAGCCTGGCGTTGTTGGAAGGCCAATATTCCATGGAAGGTTCCTAATATGCCCATCCCCATCGAAAATATGATTTTGCGTTACGTGAAAGCTAAGGCTGATTGGTGGACGAACACAGCTCATTATAATCGTGAGCGTATTCGTCGTGGAGCTACGGTGGACAAAACAGTGTGTAAGAAGAACCTGGGTCGTCTTACTCGCCTATACCTGAAAGCAGAGCAAGAAAGACAGCATAATTACCTCAAGGACGGTCCATATGTCACGCCTGAGGAGGCAGTGGCTATCTACACCACGACAGTGCATTGGCTAGAGAGTCGTCGTTTCTCGCCCATTCCCTTTCCTCCAGTAAGCTATAAGCATGACACAAAGTTGTTGATTCTTGCACTGGAGCGACTGCGCGAATCATACTCTGTGAAGAACCGTCTAAACCAGTCGCAACGTGAGGAACTGGGTCTAATTGAGCAGGCCTATGATAGCCCACACGAGGCACTAAGTCGAATCAAACGCCATCTGTTGACTCAACGAGCTTTCAAGGAGGTGGGAATTGAGTTTATGGACCTATACAGCCACCTTGTACCAGTTTACGACGTTGAGCCGTTGGAAAAGATTACAGACGCTTATCTGGACCAATACCTGTGGTATGAGGCAGATAAGAGAAGGCTCTTCCCACCTTGGATTAAGCCTGCGGATTCCGAACCTCCGCCACTTCTGGTCTATAAGTGGTGTCAGGGCATTAACAACCTGAAGGTGAGTTTTAAGGGCCCGAATTAGGCTTTGTAGCATAAAGGCAAGTTTGTCCAGTCTTTAAACGTTTGCTTTTATCAATTCTGCTTCGGTAGACATGTAGAATATACTTAAAGGAAAAACTCGGTTGGGTTCAATGACGAGTCCAAAGGCTGGCATGTGTGCCTTTCCTCACGACAAACACAAATCCTGTCGAATAGCAAGGCATTTGAACAAACCTTTGGTGATAAAAATTAGGTCTTGTTATTACTGCCCTTTCGAATAAACTAAAACCAGGTTTTTTGCGGCTCGGTGTTGCTCACCATTCGCATCAGGGAAAGATCCTTTGATAGTCTTCTCAAAATCACAAGACACTGAGGAGAATGGCGGCAGTTGAACTGCACCATAAATACCTTTGTCTAGAAAAGTAAAGATTGAGTCACTTGAGTCATTTTGAGGCACCTTTAGGTAGTGAATGGAGGCACCAATTTCGCATTATGGTTGGAGCCCGAGATTTAGAAAAGAATACCGTGAACTCCGTGCAGTCGTATACGAAAGCTAGGTACTCGGTGTAGTGTACCGCTCAGTTGGCTCATTCTGTGCGGAGATTCTAGCCACCAATGGCGTTACCGTTTTTCAATCGGTGGTGTCATTAGTAATTTTCGCTCCTTCACGCTCATGAATTACCCCTTTAGGATGTATGGGAGACGAGCGAGGGTGAGTGCAACGTTCTGCTTGAGACGCGTTTCGAGAAGGTATACGAGAAGGTAGATCTCACTCTGCTCAACCGTTTACTGCGCCTTATCGTCGATCACAACATTGCCGACTACATGACGGCGAAGAACAACGTTGTGATTAACTACAAAGACATGAACCATATCAATAGCTACGGCATAATCCGCGGTCTCCAATTTGCCTCTTTCATCATGCAGTACTATGGCTTGGTTCTCGATCTCCTCGTTGTCGGCCTAGAGCGCTCCTCCGAGATGGCTGGGTCCCCACAAATGCCCAACGACTTCTTGCAATATCAGGACACTGCTACCGAGGTCGCTCACCCCATCCGTCTCTATACACGTTACGTGGATCGTTTCTGGATGTTTCTGCGCTTCAGTGCTGAGGAAGCACGTGATCTCATCCAACGCTACCTTACCGAGCATCCTGATCCAAATAACGAAAATATTGTGGGTTACAATAACAAGAAATGCTGGCCGCGGGACTCGCGCATGCGGCTGATGAAGCACGATGTCAACCTGGGTCGAGCTGTGTTTTGGGACATTAAGAACCGTCTGCCACGCTCCGTTACTACGATTGATTGGGAAAGCTCCTTTGTGTCAGTCTACTCAAAGGACAATCCCAATCTTCTGTTTGCGATGTGTGGATTTGAGTGTCGTATTCGACCGGCATGCAGGGCTCCTAGCCAGGCTTCTGACGTTAATCTTCCGGGTGGAGTGTGGCACCTGCAAAATGAGGTGTGTTAGCCTACTTGCCTTCTCGGCTTCTTTATCTACAATGATCTCTTGGTACCCCCACGGTAAAACTCACGCTCTAAAAGTGCAAATTTCTAGGTTCCCACCTTTCACATCAGCTGCTTCAAAAGAAGCTGTTTCGATTTTGGTAACCACTAAAGTTATTGCCGCGTCGGACGTATGACACTGCAGATGGTATACCGACTTTCAAAATCTAGCACTATCATTGGTTTTGGAGCTGGTTAAGTGGCTTCCCTCATGCTCACGATAGTTGACATTCCCACTGACGAAGAATCGCCATTTCTCATCGAATTCAGTCCTTAAGAAGAGATTTCATACATCAAAAATTAATAGCATACGAGACGAATGACACTCATTTTCTGTTCCCAAGTTGGTTAACGATTTCGCATTACTTTTACCAGAAACTGACAATCCTTTTTTCGCTTCCCACTCGTTCTAGGTGACGAAGGAGCGCACTGCCCAATGTTTCCTTCGTGTGGACGACGAGTCGATGCAGCGATTCCACAATCGCGTACGCCAGATCCTCATGGCCTCAGGATCAACAACTTTCACGAAGATCGTGAATAAGTGGAACACCGCCCTTATTGGTCTCATGACGTACTTCCGCGAGGCCGCCAGCTCCACTGTGCCGCTGCTCGACCTGTTAGTGAAGTGCGAGAACAAGATCCAGACGCGCATCAAAATTGGCCTCAATTCAAAGATGCCGGCTCGTTTCCCACCTGTTGTCTTCTACACTCCCAAGGTACGCTTCGAGCTCCATTCTTGAAGCTAGCTATCGTACTCTAGCGGTGTTTACGCCCTCTGCAAGAGAACGCTTTAATTTTACGTTAAGTGTTAAGCCTTAATGCTCTTGGTAGATTGCCTGCTATAACCAGCGCCTAACGGAATGGTGTTCCCCATTGAGACAATTGAAAGTTGAGTTTGTGGTCATCAAACTTGTGACAGCCCGTGCTAGGCTACTAATATAAATGCCTTGTCGCCCAGAGGTAGCCAGTCGTGTCTTACCGGTCAGCGAGGTAATCAATCGTCAAGCCTTTCGCCTCCGCGACTTCTTCGGTCGGCTTCTTTATTCCTTTGGTACTCTTCTTCTAGCCGTTTATTAGGACCTGTGCTATTCAATATTGTTGACGTGCTTGAAGTTCAAGATAGTCTACTTTGGAATGTCGATTGCATTCAAAGCGGATGCTCAGTTACATCTGGCCTTATCATGAAACTCGGTTGCTTGAATACTCGTTGATAACACTGTATTTTGGGTCAAGGGCGTTGAAGTGGTTCGAGCAAGCCGAGGATACCAAAGTGGAACCTTTCAAGAACATCTCCCGGATTTATCACATTTCATTGGAAGGTTCAAAAGCCATTTTCACTCGCAATGGTTCGAAATTGTTTTAAAACGCACTTAGCTTGCATAGTGGATCACAACATCGATTTCCTTGGGGACATCCCGAGAACGTGCTATTTTCTGCAGGATACTTCTGTTTTGCGACTTCCTAAGGTTCATACTAGCTAATCGTTTCTACATAACTTGTTTAGCAAACCTGCTATGGTAGTAGTAAAAATGTTTGAAAGCAAATTTCTGTAAAGTTTAGTCGAGACGGGAGATGATTGTAACATCATTGGATAGGTCACTGTAACTTAATCCGATTAGAACCAACTATCGACATCTAACATGACCGGCAGTTTAGCTATTCTCCCTTCGCTTTAGCGATTATCTTACGATTGTGTTCAAAAGTGCGTTTGGTTTTGCCTTTTTACGGCGCGCAGGAGCTAGGTGGTCTGGGCATGCTGAGCATGGGCCACGTGCTCATTCCTCAATCCGACTTACGATGGTCGAAACAGACGGACGTGGGCATCACCCACTTCCGCTCGGGCATGAGCCACGATGAGGACCAGGTGATTCCCACTCTCTTCTCCTACATCCAGACCTGGGAAACCGAGTTCCGTGACTCCCAGTCTGTGTGGGCTGAATACGCACTCAAGCGTCAGGAGGCCAATGCTCAAAATAGGTAAGTTATTTCCTGTGTTGCCGTGATTTGTTTTAATAGGAGGGGGGGTAGAAGTTTTTCGTGGAACTCTAAGGACAGTCGATGTATCTAATCTGACTTGATAAAAACCCGTCACCTGGTTTACCTCTGAAAACGTTAAAAGACGATAATCTGGGAGTTTTACCATTGTAAGCAAGTAGACGGGCTGGGACTTCGGTAGCTTTGGCGACATGGACAGAGCGGGGGGACAAAAAGATCTAAGTAGTCGAGCTTGGATTTCCTGCAAATGTCTTGTTGATAAAATAGGATGGTCAAGTTCATTATCGGCTTTGAACGTTACGGCTACGGGTCATTTTTCGTAGGCTTCCGATTGAGTTGTTTTTGATGATTTCAATACCTGTAATGTAAATGGAATACAAAAGCATTCCACTAGATGGGAAGTTTTCTTAACAGTTCTTATAAATCCCATCTGCCAGTAGCTAATGGCTCAAGAGCCGTTCGAGTCTACGTGAATATATTCACTTTGCTGTCAATGGTCATCATTGGATTGCGTAGAGGCACAACACGCGCTTACTACTTCCTCCACAACCCGAGCATGTTACCGTATTTATCTCAGATAGTCGGAGCCTTAGTGTTTGTCTTGAAGTTTATTTTGGAATGCTGGGAAATGTGGGATTTCATGCGTACCATTGATCACCGGTTTCTACTACTTAAACTGCAAATCTCGTTTTTACATGAATCGCTTAGTCAGACACGATTTCCCTACTATCACCGCTGTTAGTGAAAAGTGGGGTTATGGATGGTCTCATGATTTTTAGTCTTTCTAAATTGGGTCATTAGTCAACAGATGCTCCTAAAGATTGTTCTTCTCTCACGGGCTTGCTAATTTGTTAATTAACCCAAGCCTTCGTTAGCGAGTATCTTACGATGTACTTGATAATTTTAGCCTCGAAAATGTGGTAAACTTCGGGTTGTACGTTCCCGTCTGGTCATTGTATTTTTGCCTAAACACTTTGACTGAGTCATGACTATCTGTGTTTCTCTTAATAGCCGACAAAAAATTTTGTCCCTTTCACTCCCTAGACGTTTGACCCTGGAAGACCTGGAGGACAGCTGGGACCGGGGTATTCCACGAATCAACACCCTCTTTCAGAAAGATAGGCACACCCTGGCTTATGACAAGGGCTGGCGTGTTCGAACGGAGTTTAAGCAGTATCAGGTGCTGAAACAGAATCCGTTCTGGTGGACGCATCAGCGCCATGACGGTAAGCTGTGGAACCTCAACAACTACCGCACCGACATGATCCAGGCCTTGGGCGGCGTAGAGGGGATTCTGGAACACACTCTCTTCAAGGGCACGTACTTTCCCACCTGGGAGGGTCTCTTCTGGTACGCACCTTTCACTTCCTTACCCTTGTGGTGGTCTTTTACCTTTTTGATCACAATCTTCATTTGCTAGGGAGAAAGCGAGTGGATTTGAAGAGTCGATGAAGTACAAGAAGCTGACGAACGCCCAGCGCTCCGGTCTAAACCAGATCCCAAATCGTCGATTCACTTTGTGGTGGTCGCCCACCATTAATCGTGCTAATGTGAGTAAATTTATATTACTCAAATGTTTTCTTTTTTCGTTTTTCGTCATGCTTCGATTAGTCGTTCATTTTGGGGACTTCAAATTTTTTTTGACACATCTGAAAGAAATACTCTTGTATCTCATTGAATTATCAGTACAGTGAAATGGCGGAACCTAACGATGGGGTTCTAGTGTTCTTGTTGGTTAGTTTTTGTTACCACTGTTTAATGGGCTGTTCGCCGCTAAGTTAGAGATAGTGCACATCACCGCTATCACCTTTATTATCATTGCCATCTAAAATTGGCTTGCTCACTCGTTTGTGACTATGCAATTGCTGCGTCATTGGAACCACGGTCAGTACGGAAAACGGATTTCCCTCCGTTTTATGTGTATCTTACCATGTCTCGTGTGCCTGGGAAAGGCGGCAGTGTTTTCAGTTTTTTTTGGACGAGAGATACACCAAGCTAGTTTTAAGTATTTTGTCATTGAGCATTTACTTTGCCATTGTTCGCATTGATTTCCATTTAAATGACTACAGTATAGAGATAGATTGCTCTGTCCCGTTTTTACAATGTTCAATTTTATGCACCTTCGTTATTTCTAAGCTGCTCCATTTGTCCATGCAGATGCTGCTAGGCCTGGAAATTTGGGGCGGATTTTAGTTGACTACAAACTGGGAGACTGGTTGAGTAGGTGGCATGTTCAGATCCTCAAATTATGCCAATCCACGTCTTGGTATTTCGGTCACCCTCGAAAATGTTTTCAGAAATAGCAGTGTGGAAGATTATTGACAGGCGAGAAATTAAAGTAAATAGTCCGTTCGTTTCTCCATTAACTGTCCCTAAGAAGGGGAATCACACACCTTTTTCCCCGTAGGTGTACGTAGGTTTCCAAGTGCAGTTAGATTTGACTGGGATCTTCATGCACGGTAAAATCCCTACGCTGAAGATCTCTCTCATTCAAATCTTCCGAGCCCACTTGTGGCAGAAGATCCACGAGTCGGTGGTGATGGACCTCTGTCAGGTCTTTGATCAGGAGCTCGACGCCCTCGAGATTGAGACGGTGCAGAAGGAGACCATTCACCCGCGCAAGTCCTACAAAATGAACTCCAGCTGTGCTGACATTCTCCTCTTTGCCTCTTACAAGTGGCCTGTCTCTCGACCCAGTCTTCTGGCCGACTCAAAGTTTGTTACTCAGCTCTTTCTGTTTTTGGGATTTTAAAATTGTTCTAGGGCGATTGGTAGCTTTTGAATGAGTTTTGTAGGTGATCTGATATTTGTCATTAGGCGAAGCAAGTTTTATGCTTGTTTCACCGGGCTTTCCTACCCAATTAGAGTCTGCATTCATTTTCTGCGTCGGAAAGGGGCAAAATTTTGCTGAGATAGATAGGGTTGGGTGGATTTTTTTTTGGGGAGGGACAACCCATTTTTTGGGAATAAAATAACCTTTTTAACGGACATCAGTTTAAGTTGTTACGGTGTGCTCTAGCACTTTATTTCACTTCAAAGTTTTTACAAGATCCGGGTAAGTTTTGTGCAGCTGATAGATGGAACGTCAGTTTGAAACGTGTGGTCGTTCATTTATCGAGATTTCATCACTATAACGAGTTTTTACAATGCTTCCCTCAGCCTGTTGAGAGCTTTCGGAAATCGTTATTTACACTTTATCACACTTTCCAATTTCGCGAAATTGCTGCGTTATCTTTGTTTTTTTTGTTTTACACGTGTCGGGGACATGGACGTTTTCATTTTTTGGTAGTGACTGTCATCTCCATCCCTTCTAAGCTTTGAAAATGACTCGAATTTTGGGTTTTATCATGTTCCATTGGCAAAGGTGTCTTGACACAATAATCTTGCGTAGCGATTTCACATTTCGTTTGTCGAATTGTTTCCTTCATACTGCCGCGAATTCTAGGTTCAAGTTTTTTGCTTATGGGGCATTATCGGTTGTCACAAAAATATGCTTTAAGTTAAGCGCTACTTTGTATTCGTTCCCCGGTTGCTTTAAATCACTTTCATTCTCACTAACTCATTGACGAATGCTAACTTTATTTCATCATATAGGGATGTTATGGACGGTACCACGACGCAAAAGTACTGGATCGATGTGCAGCTGCGTTGGGGCGATTACGACTCACACGACGTGGAACGCTACTGCAGAGCCAAGTTCCTCGACTACACCACCGACACTATGTCCATCTACCCCTCACCCACCGGCGTCATGATTGCTATTGATCTTGCCTACAATCTTCACAGGTATTGCTCTTGTCATTATCCCACTCCCCTCAGTCCAGTCGTTGGCTTCAGCCATACGTCTTGATTAGCCCCGTTTTCTCCTAATTTACTGTCGATGACTCTAGAATCAGACTATTTTTCAAACCTCTTGTAACCCTATTTTTAAACCAACAGTTTCAAAGCCTATACCTATTTTATGGCCTGAACTTTAATTTGATACGCTTTTTGGGCAAGGTCATCATCCTCTTAAACGTCCAACTTGTGGTACTCGGTTCCAATTCCCTCGTAAAATGAACGGCATCGACTATATCCCACATCCTCTTTCGTCCCTTCCAAAGTGGATAGAATGGTGTAGTAAAAATAATTTCTACACCTTTGATACGTTTAAAAATTTTCCCCGCAATCGAGCTCAACTTTGAAATGTTGTACAAAAGTGAACTGAAAGCCATCCACTTTGTGAAGATGCTGCGGAAAATGAGTAAGCAAATTGGGATGTGTATTGTATTTCTGGGTTCTCTTACTCTCTGTGGGCACAACTTCTGACGCCCCTTTTTGGACTAATCTGAATTAGCAGGGTGATATCAATTTTTTTCATTACCATTCTAAGGCATTTCTTAGGTACTTTTGTCATATTTTACATTCGCTGGAATTGGGCACTGTGTAGCTTACCGATGAGCATTAGGCGTTTGGAGTGCAACTCTTCATTTTCAGGAAGACAATAACCGCCGGTGTTAATTGTGATCGTGTTGATGTAACTGCAACGCTCTCTTCAAGTTGGGAACAGTGGATTTGGCATTGTCGTTGCGTAAGATGGACTCTAAAGCTAAATTGTGTGTTTCTTGTCATTCAAACTCAAATTATCCGTCACATTTTCGGATTCACCAAACAATTGTAACATTCTTTTCCATATAATGGTCTGAATCTTTAAAGTAGGTCTGTCCGGTTCATTTATGTCTTGCACCAGCGAGTACAATGTTGCTTTATTTCTCTGCTAATTGTTTGGTAATTGGTGGGAGAAATTAGGTTTTTGTGAAGTGACATTGTGAAAAGACCCCTGGGTTAAATGTCGGGTTAGTTCTGCCCCATGTACCTGGTGTATTTGTTCCTATATCCATCCTGATCCTTTACAGGGGCAAAATTACAAACTTCCAGCAATTTGTCGGTCTGCAAGCAAGGACTACTCTGTGGATAGAGAGGTAGCAGCGTAGGTATATCTGATGACAACGTTTTTCGCTTTCAGTGCTTACGGCAACTGGTTCCCTGGCTGCAAACCGCTCATTCAACAGGCCATGCTGAAGATCATGAAGGCCAATCCTGCCCTCTACGTGTTGCGTGAACGCATTCGCAAGGCGCTGCAGCTCTACTCCAGCGAACCGACGGAGCCTTACCTCAGCTCGCAGAATTACAATGAGCTCTTCTCTAACCAGACTATCTGGTTTGTGGATGACACCAACGTCTATCGTGTCACTATCCACAAGGTTTGTTCCCTGTCGGTTTTATACCTTCTGCTTCTTTTGACTTTGATCCCAATTCTGGTGAAAATCAAGCTTGACTCTTTTAGCAACTGATTTCCTTAACACATTTATCTCAATCTATTCATATTCATGGTACCTTGATTGCCTGTTGTTAGCCTTAAGGCGATACGTACAACATCTTGTTAAATTCACTTTATTTGCGGTACTTGTCCTTATTTCACTCACTTATCGCGACTTACAAGTTGGACCAATGGAGGACATTTTTATTTTCTTGGATGGACAAAAAATATTCAAGTACATCCTTAACTGCCACGATAGATTTTTTTCCTTTCCTTCCGCAGACATTCGAGGGTAATCTCACTACCAAGCCCATAAACGGTGCGATTTTCATCTTCAACCCACGGACAGGACAGCTCTTCCTTAAGATTATTCACACCTCCGTATGGGCGGGCCAGAAACGTTTGGGTCAGTTGGCAAAATGGAAAACGGCCGAAGAAGTGGCTGCTCTCATCCGCTCCCTGCCTGTGGAAGAGCAGCCCAAACAGATCATCGTTACACGCAAGGGCATGCTCGACCCCCTGGAGGTCCACCTACTCGACTTCCCTAACATTGTTATCAAGGTGGGTAGTCATACTGCACGTCCCGACGTAACCCCGGCTGTCTTAGCCTGGTGGTGTATTTTAGAAGCTATCTAAATTGATAAAGCATGAGAATCTGAGCTAAGGGTGATTGCTGTCAGTCCTGAAACATAGGGAGGCATCGATGTTTGTTAATTCGCGATGTTCTCTAATTGCATGCTACTTGTGTTCTCAGGAAACTGTTCATGTAGCAAGGCTCATAAATTAGACCCGCTAGTCGCCTGCATCAAATGAAGGGGCAATTTTTCTGCTTTTCATTGTACTCATTCGATCTTGAGGGACTTCCGATTATCATTTAACTTCGTTTTAGTGTATCCCGAATAGCTTGTCGATTTGTCTGCAGGAAACAAACTATTCCATTGTTGATTCGGTGTGGCTCAAGCTACACGGACGGAAGGAATTGGATAGCTTCTTTACATTACTAAAATTGTGGCGGCTGTAGGGTGCGAAGAACCGGTATATTGGTTAGCAGGTGGATCTCTTATTTTCGAAAATCATGTCGTTTAGGTTGGTTGTCTTGGCGTGTCTTTTCGCCTTCTGTTTACGCGGATGCTTGGTCAAAGTCCCCTGTTCCCAAGCACAAAGCAGTACGCACTTTTACTGCACCCTAGCTACTGCTCGTCTGGTACGAAGAAACAACAAAATAATCCAATTCGTTAAGCTCTCTCATACCTTCAGTCATAATTGATCTTGATACCAATTTCGCTGTTTATCAGGGGTGCTACACTGCACCTTCTAGCTGGCCCCTTGTTTTTATTTTGCCTCTATAGCCTACTATTAATTATTTAACTTGGGTTAATCAACTTGCCCTCTAGTTACGCGATCGTGATGTGC